>JANAVB010034889.1:72500-385000 GCA_029216955.1 Iris pallida | reverse complement strand
AGGATTAGGACATTTTTGAAGGTACTCAATCACATTAGGAGAACTCCTTATCAGATTCCGTATATCTACATTTTGCTGCTATTGTCTTCCCTTGAATATAAACTGTCCTCCTTTGCTATTTCGACTCATTCTCAGTAATTATTTCTTGTTTGATCTGTGTCTCCAGGATGGTCGAGACGAGATCGCATCGCCCCGGACCGGAGGACGCTGTAGAGGGGTCTGCCACCACTCGTCCTCAGCAGCAGCAGCCAGCTCCCGGTACCACAGCCCCAGTCATGCCAGCTGGAGTGGGCGTTTCAGCTGCATTCGGAGGAGCCCCTCCACCAGCAGTGCACAGGCCGAGTCCGGTGGTTCTTGAGGTACTCCAGCAGCAGCAGCCACCTTCGGGGACAGTTAACGCAGTTCAGCTGTTCTCATTCTTTCAGCAGTTCATGGAGGCCCAACAGGCCCAGCAGCAGCGACAGACTGCAGAGTTTAGTCGGGGCATTGATCTGGCCCTGACTACAGTTGAGAGGGCAGCAGCAGCTCAGCCAGCGGCAGTTCAGCAGCCGCATCCGCCGAGGGAGAAGGGCATCCAAGACTTCCAGAAGATGCACCCGAAGGATTTTCGGGGTACAGAGGGCATTCTGTACGCTGATGAGTGGATAGAGCATATGGAGGAGATTTTCAGACTGGCAGAGATTCCAGCGAGGCTTCAGATCGAGGCGGCCACTACAAGAAAATGTAGCATTTACGACATGCAATTTACGGCGCGCAGTTGCTGCGCGTTGTAAATGACACTATTTTACAGCGTACAAATATGTGCGCCGTAAAAGAGTTATTTTTGGTCTTTTTTACAGCGTGCTTGACATGCAAGCCGTAATTGAAGACTCATTTACGGCATGCATTTTTGCGCGTTGTAATTGAATACTCATTTACGGCATGCATTTTTGCATGTTGTAATTGAAGGCTCATTAACGGCATGCATTTTTGCGTGTTGTAATTGAAGACTTATTTACGGCATGCTTTTTTGCGCGTTGTAATTGAAGGCTCATTTACGACATACATTTTTGCATGTTGTAAATGAATGTATTTGTTTAATAAAAAAATTTAGTTTCTCTCCTAACAAATTTTTCCCCTAAAAAAATTAGTTTTCCTCTCAAATCCAGATTTCAAGAAAATGTTAAAATAATAGTTTCCCACCTATGTTTTCATATGAAAATGATAAAAAATAAAAAAATAAAAAGAATAAAAACTGAGAAAACAACAATAGAAATTTTTTAAAAATTAAAAAAAATCATTCTTAAAGAGAAAAAGAAAAACTTGATTTTTTTTCAAAAAAATGAAAAAAGAAAAAAAAAACTAAAAAATCCAAAACAAAAAACAATAAATAAGTGAATAAGAATTTTTGAAAAAAAAATAGTATAGAAAAATTATATTCTTAAAGGAGAGTGATATATTTTGTGGATAAATTAGTTATCAAAATATACCCAATTTTTGAAAATAAATTTTTATAACATAAATTAAATATATAAAAAATAGATTTCATCCTAAATTCGTGCAAAAAATGAAAAGATATAGCAACAGTTGTCTAATAAAATGGAAAACATTTAACAATTATCAATTTTATATAAAACAAAAAGCTTACATTTCAAAATTTTCTCCTAAATTTGTGCTCTGAGGACTGTTGTATTTGAAGACTCATCTACGGCATACTTCACCACGTTGTACATTTACGGCATACTTGAGCATGTTGTGAAAGATATATATTTTTTAAAATAAACTTTTTCTACATGGCCTTTTCAGTTTTTCGCTTAAGTTTTTTCATTCCCCCTCTTTATTTTTATTCCCTCTTTGAGTTTCTATATCCCGAGCCCTAGATATAGATATTGAACTCTTCCCGTTCATCTTCTCCCTCCTCATCAGTCATTGCGGCCATCGCGGCCATGGAAGACCTCGGTGAGCGAAGGCTTTGTTCTTCGTAGATGAGTACTTGTTGGTGCTGACGAGTTCGTCTTCGGCGATCCGCTGCTAAACTCAAAGAGTTCGGTGACACCGAGGTTCTTCTCCTTCGATCCAAGCTCACGACGGATCTACCGTTTCTCGGCGAGGAGCTTTGCCTATCCAAAAGATTCTTCCATCCGTCTCCGGCGATCTCAAGCTCTGGAGTCGATCGAGTCATCTGCGAGTAGCTCGACTCGAATTCTCCAATCTCTGGTGAGTGTTCTCAATTCCTCTTCTTTACGTTTTGATTCATAAAATCGAGTTGATCTCAGTGAACAATTCCTCTTCTCAAAACAAGGCTATGAACAATTTCTGTTTGTTCGGACAATTGTCTTAGAGGAGTATCGATAGCTTGATTTGTCCGAATCGGACACGAGGATGCATATATGATACAACAGGGTCCTTGGAGCTATACGATTCATCTGATTCAAACACAATATGGTATTGATTCTTCCACTTTGTTTTGTTTTGGTTTCGGGATTAAGTGTGTCTGTTGTGTCTAGAATGACACAAAAATTGTGTTGACACTTATGTATCTGTGACACACGGGTTTGAGTACATACACCAGACGTTCAACAGGAGTTCACTAAGAACCTTTTCTTGCACACGATCGATGGATCGAAGAGATTGTTCATAGTCAGTTATGTATGAAATATTGTCTACCAATATCATCGATTTCAACTCAAGTAATATTCAGATTTGATGGGTTTGCTTGTTTGAATATGGATGAGTGGTTGCTCATTTGGCCAATGACGATAGCTGGCATACTACTTTCCGATTTCCAGCATTTTTACGGTCACCCTGCTAGATCATGGCCTGGACACCGATTTTCAGATGTTTTTTTCTTCTCGGAGCTATATGTGATGTTTCTAACATGTAAAAAATAAAGAAGACAAATAATTATCTAGAGGGATACCTGGACTCCAAAAGATTTTTTCTTACAGAACTCATTACCGGTTCCACAATGACTAATATCTTTTCCTCCTCGGATGAAAACGGTTATGCACGTCTCTATCCTTTACGGTCCTCTGGCCTGATTGTAGGTCTAGGAGAATTCTGTTGGTTTCTCCGGTCAAAGAAATTTTTCACACCCCAAGCACCTCCCAATTTCTAACCCTGTTTCCCTTCTGAAAGACTGTCAACTTCCGGTTTCTTGCTCCTTTTTGTTTCGGCCTACACTGTCTTCATGGTGTTTTAACAACTTGGTTATCTTTGTTTTTCTCTAATTTGCACAAAGCTTGCTCCTTTATTTTTTCGGTCTATACTGTCTATTTTCTGATCTGGGCTCTTGCTGATCTTTGCTCAATTGATGCTGGTATCACTAAAATTTGTCATCTTGGTGTAAAAGTTGCAATTTTTCAATCATAGTAATGTATAAATTTAAAATCTCTTAGGAATTTGAGTTTTTGTTGTTGGCTAGTTTCTTGATGTTGGTCTTCATTGTGTTTGCTGATCTTTGCTCAATTGGTGCTGGTATCACTAGAATTTGTCATCTTGGTATAAAATTACAATCTTGTAATCATGGTAATGTATAAATTTAAATTCTCTTAGGAAATTTGAGTTTTTGTTGTTGTTGTTGTTGTTGACTAGTTTCTTGATGTTGGTCTTGATTGGTTTGTGTTTTTAGTACTTTTACATGGTTAATTTGGTGGGCTTATGATTATATGCTTTGATCTTGTTCATATCACTGTCTCTATTTGTTAGTGAATTCTAAAAATTAAGAAAAGAAAAGAAAAGAAAAACTCAATCTTTACATGGAAGGTCTTTTTGCTGGTTGTGTTTTTCAGGTGCTACTAGTGCTATTATTAGCTGTGGCAGTGTTGAATGGAATTGAAGCCAATGGAGAAGAGGATGGGCATTGCAAATACAAGAGGGACTTGGCTCCTAGACCACACAGTGTCTCTATATTGGAGTTTGGCGCGGTCGGGGACGAGCAGACGACGAACACCATAGCCTTCCAGAATGCCGTTTTCTACGCGAGGTCGTTCGCGGACAAGGGCGGAGCTCAGCTGTACGTCCCTAAAGGGAGGTGGCTCACGGGAAGCTTCAATCTCACCAGCCACCTCATCCTGTTCCTGGAGAAGGGTGCTGTTATCCTCGGGATACAGGTGTATATTCGATTTAACCATGGTTATGCTCATTCTAGAAGTTCGTCCGCAATTTTCGTAGTTTTTCTAGCAACCACTTATTTTGTTGCTGCTAATAATAGAATTGTTGGTTCAATGTCATTGTTATTGCATTATAATGGTAATGAGTTGTTTTAGTCCAATGGAGTCGATTAAGCTGGCAATGATCTATGAACTCTTCAGTAGCATGAAAGCACATCGTAACATAGGATTTTGGTTTGTAGGAACTAAAGGCACAATTAGTACACATTATGACAATAGAAGCAATGTCTGCTAGATTCAACACAATAAAGGAAATGTCTGATATAATTATGGTGAACTGGGGCATGCTCTCTAGTGCTTAGGCTCTTCAAGACTGCATGATATCTGTACTGACTTTTTATTGACATATTGGTGTTTAGTACTCAGTATGCTCTTCATGTTCCACTAATATTTTCTTTGCCGATGTTCTTGTTTTAAAGTTCCAACGACATCAAGATGCTTCCTTTTGTTCCTATATTTCATATGATATATTTGATTTTTTCCTGATGGGGATTGAGCTCAATTAGGACTGCTGAAATTGTTGGCTAGTAGGATCATATCGCGTACAGAAACAAAGATGAATGTGCTTTTTCTGTAACTTAAAGTGCCAGAAAAATACAGATACGAGAACCTACATTTGTCAACTTGTTCCATTAACTTAATAATTTTATATAACTCTTGTAGAAAATGTTCTATTTGTAAATGCCGAGAGCAATACGTATTTGATAATATCCGTTTCCTTCCTTGTAGGAATCGTCTTCTTGGCCCATTGTTGAGCCCTTACCTTCTTATGGTCGTGGAATAGAACTTCCTGGTGGAAGGCACCGCAGCTTGATACATGGACAAAACTTGACAGATGTTGTTATCACAGGCATGAATTCGTATCTACTTCTCTCATTGCCACAATTAAATTTCCATACTCATGCGAAAGCTTAGATTCGTGATCTCTTGTTACAGGCGAGGATGGAACTATAGATGGTCAGGGTTCTGTTTGGTGGGAATGGTCCAAATCGCATAGCCTAAACTATAGCCGTCCTCACCTTGTGGAACTCGTGGATTCCAATGATGTCGTGATTTCAAACCTAACCTTCTTGAATTCTCCTGGTTGGAGCATCCATCCTGTCTATTCTACGTTAGTTTCTGATCATATTCAACTAATATTTAGTCTTCTGTCATGCAAATGAAACCTGATACCTAGTTTTTAAGGCAGTCTTTTTTTTCAAGCGTTGAACAAATTACTGATTGTGTATTTCTTTTGCATGCAGCAACGTTGAGATTCTCAACGTAACTATTCATTCTCCCTCCGATTCTCCATTAACGAATGGTATAGTCCCAGGTTCGTTTCAACTTCCCTTATCTTTATGTTTTACCGCTGCCATTCATTTTTCCTGTTATATAATTAGGACAAAAAATAATAAGAGTTAAACTTCGGAAAATTTTATCCTTAGAACCGTCTATCAGAAGTACTGCTGATACCCTCTTCGGCCTTGTTCAAACTTAGAAGGCAGTGACTGTACATGAATTGCAATACCTAAAGAGAAAAACAAGGTTTTGGAACATGCTGAGCGATTCATTTTGATTGTCCCAGCATAACATCGGGCGATAAACCAATGAATGCTTAAATCCGTTTTACTTAGTTTCTCCCTCAAACAAAAGGTAAATGAAGAAATTTGAGATATGTCACTAACTAGATGAGAAGATTGTTCTGATTCCACATACTCTCAAGAAGTAAATCACATTTTTTAGGCTTTTACAAGTTCTTAACTGTTTTAAGAGAGAGAAAGAAAAAACTCAATGCTCAAGTTTTAGAATGTCAACGTTTCTTTTAATGTTCGATCAGGCATGTATATAATGTACTTTATGATATCTATGTAATGTTTTATTAAAAGAAGTATTTTTCGTATTGTAGTTATAATCATATTCAACCACGTATCCATTTTCATTGATATGTAGGGGACAATCTTCAGATTTTAAGACGAGCTGAAGAGTCAACGGAAACATGTAAACAGCTTGAAGAAAAAAAATCTTTGTGGTCCAAGATAATAGATGAGGTTAGTATGTTACTGATATACATATGAAAATAAAGATACTATAAAGGTCTCCTTAACGTCATCCTGATATTTCTGAAACTTTTATGTCCAAGATGCTGAGAGGAACTAATACCTCTTTTGCAGGTCATGGTGATGCTTGTTGACATTGTTCACTTCTTCCACCTGGAGATTTATGATGTCTTTGGGAGCATTGGTATGTCTTTTTCTGGAAAATCTTCTTTTTTACTTAGTGTCATTGTCTTTCCTCCATTTACCAGTGTAAGCATGATCGAATTGCAAGTGTATATCAGTTCCATATAATTTGCATATTTGCTCCAAAATTATAGTGTTTAAATTACTGCAAAGTGCAAATTATACAACTCTTAAATTGTGTGTGGTATAATACATATATTCTGTAGATTCGCTGCTCATGTCATATTAAGTAGTGGATACAAACTGGAACATAACAGTCGCTCAACCCGGTTCTTGGGTATTAAACATTATTGGCCTACCTGTAAGATATATGAAATTTCTTTTCTAGTTGGACTAGTGCATGAAGTACAAATCTAAGAGGACTGCTGAGGGATTTGGGGTTACTCTACTCTCGAGGGACTATAGATCTTGAAGTTTCAATAGGAGAAACTTATCTGTTCCATAAATCTAACACTTGAACACAAACTTTAAGTTGATGTGAATCACTTGCATATATAACACAACTGATTGAGGCATAGAAACTTATTTGTTCTTTGATACAGTTGATATATGATAAAAAATGAAACTTATTCTTCTCTGATAGAATTGATATCGGTTTATACAAACACACATACTAACTCGATTTCTCTTGTTCTCTCAGGAACTACATGTAAAATGAAGGTTATACTGTGATGGGAGGGATGTGCTGCGGGTTCAGATGTATTTTGATTTACTTGTATAAATAGGTTTTAGATGTTTAAGATGTTGTACAAAAATTGTATACTTTGGTTATTTCAATGTGGTTGGATGTTTGTGGTGTACGAACACATATTTGTTAATATAAAAATTGTGTATTATAGTTCTTTGATCTTTGCGATGTTTTGAATTATATTGATATTATAGTTCTTTGATCTTTGCGATGTTTTGAATTATATCGACTCCGGCCTAGTTGACGGATCTGCAACCGTCAAGATACCTATTTCTTGACGGTTTTTTCTCGTCAAGAAAAGCCATTATTCTTGTAGTGATTATTTATAGCGTTCAGATACATGTTGTAAAAGGATAGAGAGGGAACATTTACAGCGTTCACATGTGTGTTGTAAAAGATGAAGAGCAGTCATTTACAGCGTTCAGATGCATGTTGTAAAAGATTGAGAGGGATCATTTACAGCGTTCAGATGCATGTTGTAAAAGATCATTTACAGCATTCAGATGCATGTTGTAAAAGATGGAGATTAGTCATTTACAGCGTTTCGTGCGTGTTGTCAAAGATGTGAATGTGCGTTGTAAATAATAGGGTCATTTATGGCATGACCTTTTACGGCACAAAAATGTACGCCGTAAAAGATCATTTACGGCACGTTTTACGTGCCATAAATGATCATTTTTCTTGTAGTGGGCGGCCAGCATAATGCAGGATTTAGCCCGCACTTGGTACCAGACCGACCTGAGGGTTGGTACGCCAGGGCAGACTTGGGCAGCATTCAAGAAGCTGTTCAAGGAGAAGTTTTTTCCAGATGCAGCGCTAGGTGCCCTCGAGACTCAGTTCGAGGCCTTAATCCAGGGAAGTCCGTCCGTGGAGGAGTATGCTGGGGGGTTCTGTCGTCTGGACAGATTTGTCGAGGGGTTATCAGAGGCGACAAAGGCCCGGAGGTTCAGAAAGGGATTGGTAAAAGAGGTTAAGTCCTTATAACGCCCCAGTCCCAAAATACGTAGGACTAGGAACGTAGACATGCCAGCTGTATACATACGAAGTACACTCCAATATATAGAAATCTCGTATGAATACATAAGCTGTAAAATGCAGTAGAACCATAATAATCTCATCCACACAAAATAAATGAATAAAAGATATCATATAATGATAATGAATTATCTCGATACAATATGTTGGGCGGAGACAAATCCACTACCAACAAGTAAAGGAAAAATACATGAGAAAAGAAATGATTTTGGCGAGCGAAGCGAAGACGATCCAAGCGCAATCATCCTCGAAGAAATGGAGATGGTTACGGCTAGAGCTAGAGCACCTGCTTAAGACAATAGCACACACCTGGTGAGATAACCAGGTCCTCAGAGGGACGTAACAAGACACATAATATCATGCCATATAAACTGAATAAATATTGCTCAAATAAATAAGTCAATTGAATTATAACATGGTCCAATACACACCTACTGAACTAGGTTACCATCCCCCCAACCTAACAAGGACAGAAGATGGTAAACTAATTCACGGTGACGTATCTTTCCATGCTATGAATCTAATATAGTATCCGGACCCCAACAAGGTTCAATACCTTCTCATCGAAGTAGTAAGTCACACCTACAACCAAACAAGGACGAGATGTGACGAACTAATCCGCGACAAGTTATTGTTCCAAGCCACGGTCAGATATAAGTACCCAAACCAAAAGTAATCGTACCTAACGGATAAGATAGCCTAACCGTTCTAAGTGAAATGTAGTTAAGAACAATCCTTCCTACGTATGGGCCCTGGCTAAATAGGATCGGCGTAGTCCCCCCTTGGGGCACCAGAGGCCCAATCAGTAAGAGCATAACGTTTCGCAGAACGTCAGTGGCCGTCAGTAATCATGGGTCATCAACCCCGTATCTCCAGCGGAGCTTCCGGATCACAAGGGAAAGTGCATCGAAGCCCATACGCTAAGGAATTGTCCTCCACGCCCAATGCCTACTATGTTGTATCCACAACATAAAACCTCTATTAACCGTTAAGTCAAACTAAGCATGCAACCTTTATTAGCGGTTATTCCTATCGTACGGCTTATACGTACCGGTGGCTAGCCAGTCACGCATGTCCGTGTTCTACATGCGACACACAACTTCGTGGTACAACGTGTCAAGGCCAATGAATGCAACACACAAGGTGGTCCCTTAAATCTAGGTTTAATGTGTAAGAAAACTAATACATAGCAGGAAATATAACTGAACAGTAAGTTCTAACAGGTTATGCCATGTATCACAGTTTATTTTGCATAAAGAAAATAAATAATGCATGAAATATGAGCTAAAATAAATAAACGGCAATTGGCAAGGTGTCTTGCCTGGTAGGACGCCTGGTGTACTGCAATGATCAAGGTGACACGAACTGCGACTTTGGTGCAACAACTATACAAGGTGACCTCTGATGGTGGCACAAACAGTTCCATTGGGTCCAGAAGGGTCAAATTAGTTAGAGTAGACATATGGAAGTACAAAATTGGTGAGGAAATGGGAATAATAGGGCTGGTCATGGACTGAAGAATAAAGGAATTGAATAATAATTATATAATTTTTAGAAAAGTAATCATAATACTAAAAATGGTTTTCTTTTATAAGTTGAGAAAAACATATGAAAAATATTTTAGGAGTCAAGAAAATCGTAAGAAATCTGTTTTGGCTAAAGACATTAAGTTCGAAAATTTGATTTTTTTGACAGTAACGATATTTCAGAAAATACTTATAATCTTGAAAAATATTCTATTAACCGAAAATATATTGGCAGTTATATATAAATCATTTTTAGGCGAAATATTTTAAGTAAAAATACATTTTTAAGTAGGAAAAACTATATCTTATTTTTTAAGAAATTATTTGATAAATATTAACAAAGAAAATATATTTTTGGTTAAAACCCAAATTTGGAATTACATACATAGCTCTAACCTCTATATTATATATAGTTTGAAAATTTATAATATATGATTTCCCAAACTAATAACTTTAATATTAATAACATAATAAGTATAATAATAACTAATAAAAACAACAATATTAATATTCCTACACTTAATTACTATATTAGTATTTTGTATCAGTAATACTGTTAACAGTAATAATAATAATAAAATAACAATAATAATAATATTAATAATAAATAACAGATACTAAAAGAAGAAGAAAATAACTAATAACTAAAACATAAAAAAATAATCAACAACAACAAAAAAAAAAAACAAAAAAACAAAACTAATCAAAACAAAGTAAAGTGCAGCTGTTGCTGCTCTCGAAATAAGAAGGGGAGAGAAGGAGAAAGGAGAGAGAGAGGAAAGGGGGTCGGAGAGAGGCCCAGGGAGAGAGGGGCGGAGAGTAGAGTGGAACCGAGAGAGAGTTGCGGTCGGGTCGGGTCGCGTGTGGAGAGCGCCGGCGATCGCGCATAGGGCGCGGAGGAAGGGAAGAAGGCGCCGCCGGAGGTGGCGCAGGTGGCCGGCCAGATCTGCGGCATGGGCGGTCGAAGCTTTAGAACCCTAGAGGGGGTGAATAGGGAAATAAAAAATAACTTGATCACAAGAAGCAATATATGACAAATAAAAAGAGAGAGTAGGAAGATCAAACACAAGATGTATCCTGGTATCCTCGCTTGAGGCAATCCTGTCCCGGAACTCTCTCGGCTTAATTCTACTATTCAATAAAATAGTACACACGAGTTTGGATCCGAAGAACTCGCCAACTTCAACACGAGTTTGGATCCGAAGAACTCGCCAACTTCAACACACGAGTTTTCTTACGAAGGCTCGCCAACTTCAAAGAAATGAGAAGAGAACTTGTTGATCTTCTAACACTTGAAGATCGAAAATTACAACTCTTAATAACTCTAGCAGTTTGGGAGAGGATGACAATTAAAAGCTTGGTAGAGTATTAATGGTGGAGCTCTTGATAGTTTGGAAAATTTTTGGCAAGAGTTGGTGAAAGCTTCAAGAGAGAGAAGGCTTTCATTTATAGAGAAACCAAGAGTAGGTAGCATTTAATGCTCCTGGATACAGCCTGACCGGCATACCGTCGGTATGCACCGGCATACCGTCGGTATACCGGTCGAACAGTAACGGTCATATTAATATCCATTGGGAGCATTTAATGCTGCCATTAATGCAGTCTATGCCATTCAAAAATCAAATTTTCGTAACCCGGTATACCGTCGGTATGCCGCGGTATACCGTCGGTATACCGACGTTTATCACAGAATGTTTTTGAGGCAAACAAAATGGTATACTGTCGGTATGTCGACATTTGTCACAGAACGTTTTGTGGTCCATAAAACGGTATACCGCCGGTATGCCGGAGCATACAGTCGGTATGCCGACATTTCAAACAGAAGGTTTTGTGTACCATAAAACGGTATACCGCCGGTATGCCGATCTATAGGATATTGATTTTTGACTTTAAGAAGTAAAAAGCTTTTAGTCTGTCATCAAACCTTAAGTGTTTACAGAAAGACCTAGACCTTGTACAGACTCGAAATCATGCAGTGTAGGAAGTCGTCTATTACAAGGAGCGCCGGTCTTTTGCTTCAGTCTTCAAGGCAATGGATGGTAAACTTGAATGGACAGACTTTATGTAGTAGAGCTTCTGAAAAGATATCAATCTGAAAACAGAGTAAACTAAACTACGAAGATGCTGTTAATATTATCAAAATAAAATGTGCCAACAATCTCCCCCATTTTGATAATTGACAAAATAGAGAGATAGCATCTTCAGGGAGTGACTCCCGTAGGTAGAAAACTCCCCCTCAATACGTTTTCTCCCCCTTTGTCACTTAGTCAAAGATGGGAAAAATAATAAAAAAATAGCATAAATATGGAGCACAGTATCATAGACAAAAGCATGTATTGATAGATAAACTTTGAAATTGAATACATGCAGGACACCCATAACAAACTTCATAAGACCAAATGAAAGACTCTCCTCTACGAGAGTTAGCACGACAATAAAAGGCAGATAACAAGTCCCCGTAGGACTGCAAACAACAAGTAACAACCAAACACTGGTCCCCGAAGGACCTCAAAAGACAGAAAAAGAAACAAACACAAACAAACTAAGACACCCATTTATTCGACACCACCATCAAAAGGAAGCAACACCTACTCGTCAGCCGGATCATCTCCACCATCCTGAGCCTGGTGGAAAGCGCCAAAAGGATCAATGCCGTCCGAGTACATGAAACCGTAGGCATTGGGATCGAAAAAGCGGGAGGCCTGGTACATCGGATCCTGAAGATTCAGATCCAGAAATGTATCCCGGTCCTGAAGGGTGCACTGAATGAAATAGGCCTGGTCATGGAAGCGGGATTGGATCAGAGTGCCAAGGCCATGAGTGTTGGCTCGCATCTGCTCCTCTGCCTGAGCCATACGCATATCGAAATGCTGCTGAGTCAGCGGTATGTAGCGGCCGGAGGCAGGAGGAGTAGAGACGGTACCGCAGGAGTAGAAGCTGGCAGCTCTTGGGAGGAGGAGGCACGGGATGTGGAGGCACCACTGACAGAGCAAAAAATAGCGAGGAAGGATGGGACGTCGTTCGAGTAGCATTGGGAGAGGTCGACTTGCTTGGCTTCCAAGATGAGAGTGATGAAGGAGCCATAATAGAGATTCTACTTCCCCGCGGGCAGGACGCCGAAGAAAGCATGGAGAAGAGTCTTGGGGAAGGACCAAGGCTTCCTCGAATACAAGTAGTACATGCACACCAGGGCGTCACCAGTGATGGCGTCATAGTTGCCTCCCTTGGGATAGAGAGTGTGGCACATGATCCTATGGAGCTCGTAATAGAACGGCTCCAGTTGGGCAGAAAGAGTCGGGATATTAGGAGGATTTGGGCCTTTGCAAATAATGGCGCAGAATTCGTCAAAGGAGACCGATGTCGAAGAATAAAGAGCAGCCAAGTCCGGTAGAGCCTCTCCTCTGTTCGGGACACCAAGAATGCTAGAGAGGTCACGAGCCGTCAGACAGAAATGACGGTCGTTGACCATCGTCTCAGTGGCTCCATTCTCCATGTCTGGGACCATGTTGCAGTAGAAGAGACGAACGGCGACGGGGTAGACAGGCACCTGACGCCGAAGAAGGGAAGATAGTCCGACCTCTTGGAAGAGAGAAACATGGCCGGAGAAGAGATTCCAGTTGATGGCGCAGCCTTTGTAGACGTTATGGTGCACGAAGTGTTGAAACCAAGATTCGGCAGCCAAGGGAGAGGTGAAGACCCGCTGATCATATCCATGGAGGAGAGCCACCGGGGTGAAGGGATTCGAAGCGATGGAGAAGGAACGAGCACGCTTGGGGGCAGCCATTGGGAGAAGAAGATAGGTGGAGAAGGAAGTAGGGTTTTGAGAGGATGTGAGAAGTGGAGGAAAATGAAGAAGAAAATAGGGTTTTTATGGAGATGTTGGGAAGGGGAAGGGTGGTTAATGGGGAACGGTTATAGAGAGGAAGTGGAGAAGTTTGTGGGTTGGAAATGAAGATAATGGAGATAGAGGAGGAGTAAAGGGGAATAGGAAGAGATGGGTAGTTAATGTTGATGGGAAGTTAAGATATGGGGAAGAGGAGAGGAGGAGGTGGGTAATAAAGAGGGAAGTGATGGATGTGAAGGGTATTAATAAGGAGAAGAAGGGAATAAAGAGAGAATAAAAGATAGGTGGGCCCGAGCTGGATTTGACACAGCAGTCCGCCGCGCACCGGTATACCGTCGGTATGCCGACGTATGCCGACGGTATACCGATTTTTGGCACAGAACATAATTCTGAACCAAAATCGGTATGCCGTCGGTATACTGCAGTATACCGTCGGTGTGCCGGCCAAGAAGAACTATGAGTCAAAATTTAAAATGCCCAATTCTTGGCAAAGAAAAACGAAGCGATCCTCCGGGAGCGGTTTGGTGAAAATATCGGCTAACTGATAAGTAGTGTCAATAAATTCAAGACGAATATCCCCCTTTTATTGATGGTCACGAAGAAAATAGTGTCTAATTTCAATGTGCTTCGTGCGTGAGTGACAAATCGAGTTTTTCGTGAGATTGATCGAGCTAGTGTTATCATATTTAATAGGGGTGCAAGTATGAGAAATGCCATAATCTATGAGTGTTTGTGACATCCAAAGAATTTGTGCACAACAGCAACCGGCCGCAATATACTCGGCCTCAGTGGTTGAAAGAGCAACAAAATTTTGTTTCTTACTAAACCATGATACCAAGGATTTCCTAAGGAATTGATATGTGTCGCTAGTGCTTTTTCGGTCAATCTTGCATCCGACAAAATCTGCATCCGAGAAGCCGTGAAGCTCAAAGGATGAAGATTTTGGATACCAAAAGCCCATGTTCACGGTGCCTTTGAGATATTGAAAAATACGCTTTACGGCACATAAGTGCGATTCCTTTGGATTTTCTTGATAACGTGCACAAAGACATACACTAAACATGATGTCAGGACGGCTAGCAGTTAGATAAAGTAAACTACCAATCATACCTCGATACTTACAAATGTCAACCGATGTGCCATCTTCATCATTGTCAAGCTTTGTCATTGTTGCCATAGGAGTCCTCATTGATTTGGATGGGCAAGTTCGAAATGCTTGAGGAGATCCTTTGTATATTTTGCTTGATTGATGAATGTTCCTTTGGGTCTTTGTTTGATTTGTAAGCCCAAAAAGAATGATAGTTCACCCATCACGCTCATTTCAAATTCTTCCTGCATAACTTTAGCAAATTCTACACAAAGTGTATTGTTAGTAGAACCAAAAATAATGTCATCGACATAAATTTGAACCAATAAAAGAGTACCACTATAGGATTTGATAAAAAGTGTTGTGTCGGCTTTGCCCTTAGAAAAATTGTGTGAAACAAGAAAGGAGCTAAGGCGCTCATACCAAGCACGGGGAGCTTGTTTGAGGCCATAAAGGGCTTTGTGGAGTTTGAACACGTGATTAGGAAATTGAAAATCTTCAAAGCCAGGAGGTTGTTTTATATAAACTTCCTCTTTAATAATACCATTTAGAAAAGCACTCTTAACATCCATTTGAAAGAGTTTAAAATCATTAAAGCAAGCAAAATCACATAGCATACGAATGGATTCAAGACGAGCAACCGGAGCATAGGTTTTGTCGTAGTCAATGCCTTCCTCTTGGTTATAGCCTTGAGCAACCAATCGGGCTTTGTTACGAGTCACTAATCCATCTTCATTAAGTTTATTTCGAAACACCCATTTAGTTCCAATAATGGGATGATTGCTAGGTTTTGGAACAAGTTCCCAAACCTTGTTTCGCTCAAATTGATTTAGCTCTTCTTGCATCGTTATCATCCAAAATTTATCAAAAAAAGCATTATGAACATTTTTATGCTCTATTTGAGAGATAAAAGCCACGTTTGCACAAAGATCACGAGTGAAGGATCTAGTGCTAACACTGGAGGAAAAATCCCCAATGATAAGTTCCTTAGGATGATTGGTGACAAATCTCCATTCTTTTGGGAGATCCTTTTGAGGAGGCTCGAGAGGTGGAGACTCTTTTGTTGGAGGAGTCACAACTTCATTGTTAGATGAAGAAGGACAATCTCCAATAGAGGAGTTCTCTAACCCAAACGAGATGTCATCAATATCATCGGAAGAGGAGAATGTAGAAGAGTTAAGTTCATTAAAAGAGACATTGATTGACTCTTCGACAACAAGACTTCTTTTATTAAAAACACGAAAACCTTTACTATGAGTAGAGTATCCAAGGAATATTCCTTCATAGGCTTTTTCTTCAAACTTGTCTAGGTTATCCTTGGTATTCAAAATAAAACAATTACAACCAAAAACTTTAAAATATTCAATAGAGGGAATTTTGGCAAACCAAAGATCATAAGGAGTCTTCTTAGAAATAGGTCTAATCAAGACCCTATTTATAACATGACATGCCGTGTTAACAGCTTCCGCCCAAAAATATTAGAGGAGCTTATATTGGTTTAACATAACCCGGGCCATATCGCCAAGGGTTCTATTCTTTCTCTCCATAACACCATTTTGTTGAGGAGTTCGTTGACAAGCAAAATCATGTCTAAAACCATTCTTTTCACAAAATCTTTTGAAATCGGTATTGTCAAATTCTCCTCCATGATCACTTCTAATCTTGTTAATAGAAAAACCTTTCTCATTTTGAACACGTTTACAAAAAGCAACAAATTCACGAAAAGTATCACTTTTACAAGCAAGAAAAATAATCCAAGTAAATCTCGAAAAATTATCAACCAAAACAAAAGCATAAAGCTTGCCTCCAAGACTAGCAACTCTACTAGGACCAAAAAGATCCATATGAATAAGTTGAAGAGGTCTAGAGGTACTCACAGAGTTGATGGATTTGAAGGATGACTTGGTCAACTTACTCTTCTCGCATTCTTCACACACCATATCCTTTTTGAAAGGGATACTTGGGAGTCCTCTTACGAGCTTCTTGGTAGCAAGATGAGAAATGGTATCCATGTTGGCGTGTCCGAGCCTCATGTGCCAAAGCCAACTTTCATCGTTCTTAGCAACTAAGCATCTGTCATTGTTAGTGTCTTCGACAAGATATAAAACATAGATATTGTTTTATCTAATGCCTTCATAAATAATAGATCCACTTGAACTATCGGTAATGAAACATTTGAGCTTAACAAACTTGATATCATAACCATTATCGGTAAGATGACTAATACTAAGAAAATTGTGTTTAAGATTAGTAACAAGACACACATTCTTAATACAAGGATAAGGAGGAGAACCGATATTACCATTTCCTATAATGTGACATTTAAGATTGTTACCAAAGGAGACGTGTCCTTCCTTCTTCATCGATAGCGTTGTAAATAATGAAGCATCCCCGGTCATGTGCCGTGAACAACCGCTATCGAGAATCCACTTGCTTCTAGCATGAGAAGGACTCTTCACCTACAACATAAGTTGAAGATGAACATTTTGGTACCCATGATCGTATGGGTCCTTGAGTGTTAGTCTTAGGAACCCACTTAAAAACTTTCTTATCAACTAGTTTTCTTGTATGACAATAATTGGTCGTATGTCCAAGCAAGCCACAGTAGTTGCAAATTATAGAGGATTTAGAAGAAGATGTGTGAGTATCATGCATATGTGAATCTCTAGTGCGAGGAGTTCTATCATTAGTATTATGATGATGATAATAAAAAGCATGATGCGAAGTGTTTTTCTTAACAAATGGTCCTTTCCTTGTGTTAGAAAAGGACTTGTGTGTAGTGTTCATGTAAGAAGTATGCCTAGCATTGTGATGAGTATAGAGGTGTCTTGGAGTATGCATGTGAGTAGTGTTCTTATTACCTAGTTTCTTACTCTGTACAAGAAGATCATTATACTTAATAGAAGTATCATATTCTCTCCTATTAGCATCTTGAACCTTATGCATAGCAAATTCATAAGCCCTTCTCATGGATTGAATCTCATCATCCTTTTTCTTGATGGTGACAAGGGATTCTTGAAACTTGAGTCGCAAAGACTCTATTTCATCCATGTCAGAAGCAGGAGATTTCCCCTTTACATCAATAATGATGCTTGAGAGTCTCTCTACTTCAAGTTGAAGAGCATCAACCTCTTTTAGAGATTTCTTGTATTTATTCCTAACACCTTTGTGCTCTTCATGTAGCTCAAGGATAGCTTTCTCCAAGTCATCATAAGTAAGAATAGTTAAGGAGAGATCATCAAGTACCTCATCGGTTGCCATAAGACAAACGTTGGCATTGTGTTTGCACTCTTTGTCATTGTCGGAGTCGCTTGCGTCACTCTCACACCAAATGCTTGTGTTGGCGAATTTTCTGGACGACGAGCTTCCTTTGCTAGGCTTCTCGTACTTGCTTGAGTCTTTTCTTATCATAGGACAGTCCCCCTTGATGTGTCCGGTTCTTCTGCATTGATAGCACGCCGGATCTTCCTCATTGTCCCGTCTGAAGCGGTTGGCTTTGTTGAATTTGAGGAACTTTCAGAAGTGCTTAGTTGTGAGAGCTATTTCTTCATCATCGTCCGACTCGTTGTCGTCGGAGCTATCCTTGGAGTAGGACTTTGTAACTTTGAGAGCAAGAGACTTCTCCTTCTCTTTGGCTTTCTCATTCTCCTTCTCTTGTATGGAAGATTCCTCTTGATCTTTCATATCGAGTTCATGAGTCATTAGCTTCCCCATGAGGGTCTCAAGGTTCATGACTGTCAGGTCGTTCCCCTCAATGATTGCGGTAGCTTTAGGACTCCATCCTTTTGTCAATCCTTTAAGGATTTTTTTGATCTTTTCATGAGCAGGATATTCCTTACCAAGAGAAGAAAGAGGATTAATAATATCACCAAAATGAGTAAACATGCAAGTAATAGACTCATCATGTTTCATCTTAAAGGACTCATATTCTTGCGTGAGTCTACTAATCTTGGATTCTTTCACTTGTGAGGTACCCTCGTGTGTGACTTCAAGTAACTTCCAAATCTCATTGGAAGTCTTGCAAGTAGAGATTCTATTGAATTTACTACTATCGAGAGCACAATAAAGAGCGTTCATAGCCTTGGCATCTCGACTAGCAAGCTTCTTGGTGTTTTCAGTAAGTGTGTCCCTAAGGGTGTCAGATGTAATATCCTCAATAACTCTGGAAGGAGTAGGGAGACCATTTATCACACAATCCCATAAATCGAAATCTATGGACTTCAGATAAATGCTCATCCTAATCTTCCAGTAGTTATAGTTGGTTCCATCAAATAGGGGAGGCCTATTTGTGGAGTGTCCCTCATTATGGAAAGTGTTGATACTAGGGTTAGTGGCCATGGATCACTCAAAGGGTGTAAATCCAAATCAAGAGAATAAAGCTCTGATACCAATTGTAGAACCCTAGAGGGAGGGTGAATAGGGAAATAAAAAATAACTTGATCACAAGAAGCAATATATGACAAATAAAAAGAGAGAGTAGGAAGATCAAATACAAGATGTATCCTGGTATCCTCGCTTGAGGCAATCCACTATTTAATAAAATAGTACACACGAGTTTGGATCCGAAGAACTCGCCAACTTCAACACGAGTTTGGATCCGAAGAACTCGCCAACTTCAACACACGAGTTTTCTTACGAAGGCTCGCCAACTTCAAAGAAATGAGAAGAGAACTTGTTGATCTTCTAAAACTTGAAGATCGAAAATAACAACTCTTAATAACTCTAGCACTTTGGGAGAGGATGACAATTAAAAGCTTGGTAGAGTATTAATGGTGGAGCTCTTGGTAGTTTGGAAATTTTTTGGCAAGAGTTGGTGAAAGCTTCAAGAGAGAGAAGGCTTTCATTTATAGAGAAACCAAGAGTAGGTAGCATTTAATGCTCCTGAATACAGCCTGACCGGCATACCGTCGGTATGCACCGACATACCGTCGGTATACCGGTCGAACAGTAACGATCATATTAATATCCGTTGGAAGCATTTAATGCTGCCATTAATGCAGTCTATGCCATTCAAAAATCAAATTTTTGTAACCCGGTATACCGACGGTATGCCGCAGTATACCGTCGGTATATCGACGTTTATCACAGAACGTTTTTGAGGCAAACAAAACGGTATACCGTCGGTATGCCGGAGCATACCGTCGGTATGTCGACGTTTGTCACAGAACGTTTTATGGTCCACATAACGGTATACCGTCGGTATGTCGGAGCATACCGTCGGTATGCCGACATTTCAAACAAAAGGTTTTGTGGACAATAAAACGGTATACCGCCGGTATGCCAGAGCATACCGCCGGTATGCCGATCTATAGGATATTGATTTTTGACTTTAAGAAGTAAAAAGCTTTTAGTTTGTCATCCAATCTTAAGTGTTTACAGAAAGACCTAGACCTTGTACAGACTCAAAATCATGCAGTGTAGGAAGCCGTCTATTGCAAGGAGCGCCGGTCTTTTGCTTCAGTCTTCAAGGCAATGGATGGTAAACTTGAATGGACAAACTTTATGTAGTAGAGCTTCTGAAAAGATATCAATCTGAAAATAGAGAAAACTAAACTACGAAGATGCTGTTAATATTATCAAAATAAAATGTGCCAACAGAAGCGACTGGGAAGAAGGAGAAGAAGGGAGAGAGCGGCGGAGATCTCGCCGGCTGGGTCGTCGCCGGAGTCTGCACCGCCACAGGCGGAGAAAGGTAGCGGAAAGAAGAGGCGGAGCGGCCGTGGCTCACCGTCCACCGGCGCGGGCGGAGGTGAGTAGATTTAGGTTTTTATTTATTTATTTGGGGATTTCTTTGATGGTGATGTTGGGATTTTGGGTGGCAGCGACGGACAGAGAGGTGGTGGCTGGGTCGAGAAGGTGTCGACCAAGGTAGTCGGGAAGGCGAGGCTGCGATGATGATGGTTTGGTGATGGTGGTGATTTGTTCTGGCTTCCGGTGGAAGGAGGAGCGAGGATGGCTTGCCGTGGCCAGGAGTCAGTGGCTTCGGGCGGGGTCGGATGTGGAGGCGATGGTCGTGAGATGGAGTGGTGGTTTGGTCGGTTGAGGGAGAGTCCGACAGTGAGTCGGGGTGACGGGGTGATCGGGTCGACGGATGACGGGGTAATGGTGGCATTGGGGATACGATAGTGGTAAAGGTGGTGTGGCTGCGGCGGTGGGGCAGCGGGCGTGTGGCAGTGAGGGAACGAGGGATCGAGCATGGTGGAGGATCGGTTAGTCGGGATTTGATGGGCTATGGTGAGGCTTTCCCTGGCTGGGGAGGCATCCATGGTGGTGGCCGTCATCGAATAGAAATCAGGATTTCTGTGGTGATGGCCGGGAAGCAGTCAAGGTTAGAGTAGGGATTGATGTCGGCTTATCGGGGTCGGACACAACGGGGGGATGAATGTAATTGTAAACAAAGAATAGTAGAAGAACTTTGGGTGGACACGAACACGATGCACGCACGATAAAATGTTTGTGGTGTTGATGGAATTGGTTTAGTGAAATTTTTATGTGGAGGAGTACCTCTCCTTATATAGGAGGTGGGAATTCCCACTTGGATAAGGATTAGGATTTAAACCCAATTAGATAATTCAATTTAAATCAAATCTAAATTCAATTTAAATTCTAATTTTAAATCTAGATAATCTAGACTCAAATTAAATATAAATTCTACCTTTGAACTATTTAAATTAAATCCATTTAATCAAATCGAAATTTAAAATGGCCACAATAACTTCCAAATATATTTTTCAAAATACCAATAATAATAATTTTGAAAATAATAAATATTTTTAAATATCTTTTTGAATAATAAAATATTAATATTAATAAATCTCGAAAATTATATTTTTATTTAAAATTAAACTAGTAAAATATTTAGGAAATATATACGTATGCACAAGAATATTATTTATTATTAATAACTATTATAAACGAAAGGCTTTTTATAAATAAATAAAATAATGGACTTGGAAATGTTGGTATGATAGCTAAAATAATTATTACATATATTATTTTAAAACTATAAAATAATAAATAAAAATGTTTTTCTAAAAATATGTACGCTCGCACATATTCGCACTCGTCGAGCAATTTCAAAAACGAAATTTCGTGCGCGACGTATTATACAACTACGCGACGAACAAAATAAAAATTTGGTATCAATTTAAAAAAAATAATAGTAGAAATTTAGGAGTTTTACATCCTACCCAACTTAAAAGAATTTTGTCCTCGAAATTAAGAATTAGTAGGGGTGAGTAGACACAAGGGGGTATCGATGGAGAACAATCAATTATAATGCTCAACAAAATCATGTCGTAAGAAATCGTGATCTAGATCATAGAAAATAACATGGGTATGGTCATGGATAATGAATAAGGGTCATGTGTTTAAATCAACAATTAGGAGGTTATGGGTTAAAGTTAGTCATGATAACATGCAAAGGAGTAATATGGTACCAAAAGATAGGTTTGGAGAGTAGGTTGAGGGCACGACTTAAGAGAGCGAATTAGGTTCACCTCTAAATTAAGCGATTAGAGGGTCATGATAGTAAATATAGGGTCAAGAAGATGGACGAGTAGTTTAAGACGAAGATATAGCAACATCGAGTGATAATGGTCATAGGTGATAGGATAGCTAGAGGAATTTCTAGCACAATGCCTTCATCCTTCTAAAATAGGTGAAGGTGAAAGCAATATAGAGTTCGAAGGAGACGTTATCGAATACGAATACGTGGTTCAAAGACGACCGAATAATTCAAAGGGAGTTGTCAAGGCAGTCGTGGATGGGATTCTAGAGGGCAAGTTTAGCTATGTCCCCATCCACGTAAACGATAGATAAAAAGCGAACCAAAGTGCACTAGGTTGATCAGACCATCATGCACCGGTTCTGAGTAGACAATCTGTTAGTGGAGGCCTCCAATAACATACGTCATGAACAAGCTTGATAAAGAAATGAGCTTGCAAAAACTAGGCTATATTAGCATCATTAGTCTAGATAGTAAAAATATAGGCACGAGAGATTAAGATTGAAAGAAAGCAGAATGATTCTAAGTCATATCCTGTGTTGGTCTCTATACAGTCATCCTATAGTCTTCTTGTCCAAGTCCTTGGTTGGCTAAATGGGTTAGGGTCCTCTAAATTCTAGAATCTAAGTAAACTTGTGAATATAGGTCACAAGTACAAAGGGATTGCTAGGTCATAAGGCATTCTACCCAACTTAAAAATTAAACTAATGGTGTTTTGGGGAAAAGAAACATGTCTAACTAGTAGGGTCAATCTCTAGTAAGCACGAAGGGAAGATAAGGATAATGATAGAAGGAATCAAGCAAGATACAATCGATGAGTCAAACGGTAGATCGAAGAAAGTGGTCAAGTATGTGGATGAGATCCTAGACTCTAATCCTATACGCAGGCTTGCTTGGTACGATAAAGTAACCAAATAATTTATCTTGACCTGCATGCGCCACCACAAAAACATGTAACGCCCCAGTCCCAAAATACGTAGGACTAGAAACGTAGACATGCCAGCTGTATACATACGAAGTACACTCCAATATATAGAAATCTCGTATGAATACATAAGCTGTTAAATGCATTAGAACCATAACTAATCTCATCCACACAAAATAAATGAATAAAAGATATCATATAATGATAATGAATTGTCTTGATACAATATGCTGGGCGGAGACAAATCCACTACCAACAAGTAAAGGAAAAATACAAGAGAAAATAAATGATTTTGGCGAGCGAAGTGAAGATGATCCAAGCGCAATCATCCTCGAAGAAATGGAGATGGTCACGGCTAGAGCTAGAGCACCTGCGAAAGACAATAGCACACACCTGGTGAGATAACCAGGTCCTCAGAGGGACGTAACAAGACACATAATATTATGCCATATAAACTGAATAAATATTGCTCAAATAAATAAGTCAATTGAATTATAACATGGTCTAATACACACCTATTGAACTAGGTTACCATCCCCCCAACCAAACAAGGATAGGAGATGGTAAACTAATTCACGGTGACGTATCTTTCCATGCTATGAATCTAATATGGTATCCGGACCCCAACAAGGTTCAATACCTTCTCATCGAAGTAGTAAGTCACGCCTACAACCAAACAAGGACAAGATGTGACGAACTAATTCGCGAAAACTTATTGTTCTAAGCTACGGTCAGATACAAGTACCCAAACCAAAAGTACTCGTACCTAACGGATAAGGTAGCCTAACCGTTCTAAGTAAAATGTAGTTAAGAACAATCCTTCCTACGCATGGGCCCTGGCTAAATAGGATCGGTGTAGTCCCCCCTTGGGGCACCAGAGGCCCAATCAGTAAGAGCATAATGTTCCGCAGAACGTCAATGGCCGTCAGTAATCATGGGTCATCAATCCCGTATCTCCAGCGGAGCTTCCGGGTCACAAGGGAAAGTGCATCGAAGCCCATATGTAGCACCCAGTTTTCCAAATGAGAGTAATTTCAAAATTTCATGTTTATAATTATTTTAATAATGATACTTAATTTATGATATAATTTTTGGTGATTTTAAATCATTTTAAAATTATTTAAATCAATGACTTGTGGTTTTGACGTTTTGCTAGTGAAACCCTAGAGACTGTTTGACCTAGAGCCTAACCATGTGATTATGATATTTTAATGTCATTTTTGGCCTAAGAATATTTTTGTATTTGACCTCTTTGAATTATTTTGATATTATTTTATTATTTATGATATTGTTTTGGGGTTATTTGAGTCGGGTTCGAATTTCAACTCAATCCGACTTAAAACGGGGACCCGGGGGTAGTTTGACTCTAGTGGGACCCACACACTAGTTAGGCATGGCCCACATGATATTAATTTTAGTTCACATGATAGAAATATTTTAGCTAGAGGTTAGACTAATTATTATGGATAAGGTTAGTGTGATTAGAGACTTTAGAATGACTAATTTAGCCCCAACCAATTAGCCCTTTCCTAATACTCATAGAATAGGTTAGTGGGGGCATTTTGGACCTTACCATAATAGGACAAATAGTCCCATATGGCCAGCCACTTTGGGAGAGGATAGGCTCAAGTTCATTTTATTATTCTCATCCACACTCTCTCTCTTGTTCTTCCCCAAATTCCTAGAGAGCAATCCCTAGCAATTTCTCCACCAAATCCTTCTATTTCGCCACCAAATCTTCTTCTTTCCTTCTCCATTCTAGCCAAGGAGGAAGCTACCCAAGTTTGGGAGGATTCGGAGCTCGTTCGTGTCCTTTTGGGATCTCTACGTGTCGGTGTTGCTCCGGGAAGGCTTTTCTTCGATTCGATCTACCGGGAGGTATAAATCCCTTCTCCTTTTCATTTCCTCATGCATATAGGTCTATTTCGAACCCATAGGAATGACTCCCATGGTTGTATCTCCATTTGTGTCCATTTCGTGTCCATTTGGAGGTCATAGGAGTGTCCTTTGTGTTGTGGTTGTGTCCATGTGGGAAAATCCCAAATTTGGACACACTATGTGTTGTTGTTATGTATGAATGAATTATTACATGTTTAATCTCATATTTTTGTATTGGAGATGTGTTCTATAGTGTCTCATATATATATATATATATTAGTGTAGAGAGTGAGTTCTTGATATATTATGTTATATACTTGTGTTCTTTTGTCTCAAACTACCCAAATCCGTCATAATTTTTATCCACGTTTTTAATTTCAGCCCTAACTTAGAAGTGTCATAACTTCTAGCTCAAAGCTCGGTTTAATCTTCCGTTTTTTTAAAAGAAGCGTATTGAAGTTAGCTTTCCAAAAACATGTATTAATAGGCCTAATTCTTTCTGTAACTTTCTGGAGAATTATTTGAGTGTCAGCTGTACGAAGGACAAACGCGTTCTCGGTGTTTTCGCGATTTCGGGAGTTTCCGGTAACGAAAGTGCGATCCGTTTGAAGTTTCGGAAAGCTAACACATAGATCTATAACATACTTTAATCCTAGATTTTAATTCATGCTGAGATGGTACAATATTGATTATTAGTAGAAGTTACTATTCGGCATATGCATTTTGTGCACCCTTGTGTGTAATATAATGTTCTATTTGATTTTAACCCATGTTAATGTATATATATTATGTAATTAAATAGAGAATACAAGCATGAGTAAATGTTTAAATAAATGATGTATGAGGTGTAAGTATCCTATCTAATGTAAGCATGTATAAGTATGGCTTGTAATAAATATGTAGGTTCCATAGTATGTAATGTATGGTGCATATAGTGGTGCAAGAGAATAAATGAATGATGAATGAATGCAAGCATGAATATAATGTAATAATAGATGTAATGTATGCAATATACAAGTTAATGAGATGTAATGTTCTATGTTAACACAAATCCTATATTACCTCATGTACCCCCTTACACTATGTTGACACTATCACACTTGACACATTGTTCACTTACACTTTGACACTCTTTGATATGTATACACTATGTATGCCCATTTAACCCTCACTTGCCCCTTTGCCATGTTCACATACACACACATAGCCTCTTAAATAAGTATTTATGAATATAGTTAACTTAGCTATGTATGTATATTATACATATGTTAGCATATTGTGTTGTAATATATATAAGTTTATATAACCATTTGAAATGCCATGATTATAGACCTAATGTTGAATACCAATATATGCATGTGTATATATGTGTAGACATATATAGCTTAAAGTAATAGATTACCTAGTGTATATCTAATGTGAATTCTTGCCTATTTGAGTATTGAATAATTGTATGCTATATAGAGTTGGGTGTATGTTGGCTTGTATAGCCTTGTATTGATGTGTGCTTGCTAGGATAGTCTTGGTTAGGCCTAGTAAGACTTGCTGGGTTAGGACATGACCTAGTTTGACCTAGTTTGACTAGTGCAGTTGACCAGAGTTGACCAAGGGTTGACTTTGGCCTAGTTTGAACTAGATTCATGTAGAATGTATTGTAGTGCTTTATATTACCCTTCTGGACATATTGTGACTTGTGCTGTTCTAATTAGGAGCCAGACACCTCTTCTTGGACAATATCTTTACCTTGGACATTCAGATATCAGGCGAGTACATTCTCTGATCATTTCATATCCTGTTTAGAATTATTTTCCTGCTTTAAATTACTTTACTTGATACTGTCACGTTGGTCACACGGATTGGTACTATATGGATCTTTTCATGAGATATTATCCCCTCGGGAGCATCGGATACTGCATGTTTTGTGCGTTTCACGAATCATCACGTATCTCTATGCTTCCTCTGATTCACGAATCGCTTGTGACACATGTACTCTCATGTTCATAGAGCCATCATGAATCACCTTCACGTATCACTCATTTTATGAGCTATGTGAAGTTTCACGAATCTTAACATAACTTGAACAGATCTTTGTGTATTGATTGGGGATGGGGGAGTAGAAATAGACATGTGAATATTATCCAAGTAGCTGTAGTCATGAATCACTCTCTTAGCTGTAGTCATGAATCTCCTATGCCATTCACATGTTTATATTTTACTCTGACTCACTAGTCACTATTAGTTCTCTATGTATAGTAGATATTTCTATTACAGTTCTCTCTCTGTTTACATACTGCATTTCGTTCAGTATCTATATCTTAATTTACTACATGATTATATTTTCTAACCTGCTATGAACTGTTGAGATATACTGTGCTCGCTCCCGTCCTGACTGGACATGTTGATAAAATTTACAGATAGCCTGGAGGTTGCCTGCTAGCCTAGAGGAGACCGTAGAGGTTGCATAGATAGCTAGGATTTTCTTATGGTTTATTTTTCTGTCGTCTTGAGTTGTATTTATGGATTATTGTAGTTGAGTTTTGAGATGTATTCTGAGTTTGTATCTTAGACACTTAGACTTCTATCTGTTGTATCTCTTTGGATTTCATGTTTTATCTATCTACCATTATGCTCTACCTTAGATGTGATTGAGTTTACATTCTGCCATATCACCCCCATTCGGGGAGTATAAACTGCTTAGTCTGATACTGTTAGATGCATGAGACCTAGGACAACGTTCTACCGTCGACACTGCGGCGTAGGCTGGGCGTTGTTACGTTCTCGTGCCCTTACTCTAGTGTGCGGGTCGTGACACCATACGCTAAGGAATTGTCCTCCCCGCCCAATGCCTACTATGTTGTATCCACAACATAAAATCTCTATTAATTGCTAAGTCAAACTAAGCATGCAACCTCTTTTAGCGGTTATTCCTATCATACGGCTTATACGTACCGGTGGCCAGCCAGTCACGCATGTCCGTGTTCTACATGCGACACACAACTTCGTGGTACAACGTGTCAAGGCCAATGAATGCAACACACAAGGTGGTCCCTTAAATCTAGGTTTAATGTGTAAGAAAACTAATACATAGTAGGAAATATAACTGAACAGTAAGTTCTAACAGGTTATGCCATGTATCACAGTTTATTTTGTATAAAGAAAATAAATAATGCATGAAATATGAGATAAAATAAATAAACAGCAAATGGCAAGGTGTCTTGCCTGGTAGGACGCCTGGTGTACTGTAATGATCATGGTGACACGAACTGCGACTTCGGTGCAACAACTATACAAGGTGACCTCTGATGGTGGCACGAACAGTTCCATTGGGTCCAGAAGGGTCAAATTAGTTAGGGTAGACATATGGAAGTACAGAATTGGTGAGGAAATAGGAATAATAGGGCTGGTCATGGATGGAAGAATAAAGGAATTGAATAATAATTATATAATTTTTAGAAAAGTAATCATAATACTAAAAGTGGTTTTCTTTTATAAGTCGAGAAAAACATATGAAAAATATTTTAGGAGTCAAGAAAATCGTAAGAAATCTGTTTTGGCTAAAGACATTAAGTTCGAAAAATTGATTTTTTTGACAGAAACGATATTTCAGAAAATACTTATAATCTTGAAAAATATTCTATTAACCGAAAATATATTGGTAGTTATATATAAATCGTTTTTAGGCGAAACATTTTAAGTAAAAATACATTTTTAAGTAGGAAAAACTATATCTTATTTGTTAAGAAATTATTTGATAAATATTAACAAAGAAAATATATTTTTGGTTAAAACCCAAATTTGGAATTATATATATAGCTCTAACCCCTATATTATATATAGTTTGAAAATTTATAATATAAGATTTCCCAAACTAATAACTTTAATATTAATAACATAATAAGTATAATAATAACTAATAGAAACAACAATATTAATATTCCTACACTTAATTACTATATTTGTATTTTGTATTAGTAATACTGTTAACAGTAATAATAATAATAATAAAATAACAATAATAATAATAATAATAATAATAATAATAATAATAATAATAATAATATTAATAATAAATAATAGATACTAAAAGAAGGAGAAAATAACTAATAACTAAAACATAAAAAAAATCAACAACAACAAAAAAAAACAAAAAAAAACTAATCAAAATAAAGTAAAGTGCAGCAGTTGCTGCTCTCGAAATAAGAAGGGGGAGAGAAGGAGAAAGGAGAGAGAGAGAGGAAAGGGGGTCGGAGAGAGGCCCAGGGAGAGAGGGACGGAGAGTAGAGTGGAACCGAGAGAGAGTTGCGGTCGGGTCGGGTCGCGTGTGGAGAGCGCCGGCGATCGCACACGGGGCGCGGAGGAAGGGAAGAAGGCGCCGCCGGAGGTGGCGCAGGCGGCCGGCCAGATCCGCGGCATGGGCGGTCGAAGAGACTGGGAAGGAAGAAAAGAGGGGAGAGAGCGGCGGAGATCTCGCCAGCTGGGTCGTCTCCGGAGTCCGCACCGCCACAGGCGGAGGAAGATAGCGGGAAGAAGAGGCGGAGCGGCCAAGGCTCACCGTCCACCGGCGCGGGCGGAGGTGAGTAGATTTAGGTTTTTATTTATTTATTTGAGGATTTCTTTGATGGTGATGTTAGGATTTTGGGTGGCGGCGGCGGACAGAGAGGTGGTGGCTGGGTCAGGAAGGTGTCGACCAAGGTGGTCGGGAAGACGAGGCTGCGATGATTATGGTTTGGTGATGGTGGTAATTTGTTCTGGCTTTCGGTGGAAGGAGGAGCGAGGATGGCTTGCCGTGGCCAGGAGTCGGCCGCTTCGGGCTGGGTCGGATGCGGAGGCGATGGTCGTGAGATGGAGTGGTAGTTTGGTCGGTTGAGGGAGAGTCCGACAGTGAGTCGGGGTGACGGGGTGATCGGGTCGACGGATGACGGGGCAATGGTGGCATTGGGGATACGATAGTGGTAAAGGTGGTGTGGCTGCGGCGACGGGGCAGCGGGCGTGTGGCAGTGAGGGAACGGAAGATCGAGCATGGTGGAGGATCGATTAGTCGGGATTTGATGGGCTATGGTGAGGGTGTCCCTGGCTGGGGAGGCATCCATGGTGGTGGCCGTCATCGAATAGAAATTAGGATTTCTGTGGTGATGTCCGGGAAGCAGTCAAGGTTAGAGTAGGGATTGATGTCGGCGTGTCGGGGTCGGACACAACGGGGGGATGAATGTAATTGTAAACAAAGAATAGTGGAAGAACTTTGGATGGACACGGACATGATGCACGCACGATAAAATGTTTATGGTTTTGATGGAATTGGTTTAGTAAAATTTTTATGTGGATGAGTACCTCTCCTTATATAGGAGGTGGGAATTCCCACTTGGATAAGGATTATGATTTAAACCCAATTAGATAATTCAATTTAAATCAAATCTAAATTCAATTTAAATTCTAATTTTAAATCTAGATAATCTAGATTCAAATTAAATATAAATTCTACCTTTAAACTATTTAAATTAAATCCATTTAATCAAATCAAAATTTAAAATAGCTACAATAACTTCCAAATATATTTTTCAAAATACCAATAATAATAATTTCGAAAATAATAAATATTTTTAAATATCATTTTGAATAATAAAATATTAATATTAATAAATCTCGAAAATTATATTTTTATTTAAAATTAAACTAGTAAAATATTTAGAAAATATATACATATGCACAAGAATATTATTTATTATTAATAACTATTATAAACGAAAGGCCTTTTATAAATAAATAAAATAATGGACTTGGAAATGTTGGTTTGATAGCTAAAATAATTATTACATATATTATTTTGAAACTATAAAATAATAAATAAAAATATTTTTCTAAAAATATGTACGCTCGCACATATTCGCACTCGTCGAGCAATTTCAAAAATGAAATTTTGCGCGCGACGTATTATGTAACTACGCGACGTACAAAATAAAAATTTGGTATCAATATTTAAAAAAATAATAATAGAAATTTAGGGGTTTTACAGTCCTATACCAAGAGTGCCCGCACCGCTACTTTCGAGGAGATCTTGGTGGATGCTTTAGCCGTAGAGGATGATCTTGAGCCGAGGCTCAAGAGGGGGCGAGACTTCCAGGGAGCTAACTGCAGTGGAAGCCAGGCCAAGAGGCCTCATTTTCAGCACCAGCAGCCGCAGAGGCCAGTACATCAGCAGCAGTTTCAGCAGCAGGGCCGGGCACCTTTCCAGCAGGTGCAGCCGAGGGTCAGCAGCAGGCACCGAGACAGCAGACCACCAGCTGTACTTATTGCAAGAAGCCGAAGCACGGGTGGAATGAGTGCAGGAAGAGAATGGGCAGGTGCCTTCTCTGTTGAGCAGCTGACCACCAGCTGAAGGAGTGCGTTCAGTTCATAGGCAGAGTAGCGCAGGGAGCGGGAGCCAAGGCTCCGGCAGGGCAGCAGAGGGGACCACTGCAGACCTAGCAGCAGAGATTCGTCCAGCATCAACAGCAGGCTCGGGGAGGTCAGCAGGGGCGAGCTTTCGCCATGGCGGCCAAGGATGCAGAGGCCATTGGAGAGTTGATTGCAGGTTCAGTTCTTCTCGACTCCATTCTAGCTTTCGGTTTATTTGATTCTGGGGCTTCCCACAGTTTTGTGTCAGTATCATTTGCTAGTAGACACTGCCTAGTATCTGAATCATTGCCTAGGACCTGCAAGATCATGACCGGGGGTGGTGTTATCCTCGTGAGTGATGTTTGCAGAGGACGAAGCGTTATTTTGGGAGGCCGAGAGTTGGAGGTGAGTCTGCTCATCATGCCACTACCGAACTACGATATCGTTTTAGGTATGGATTGGTTGAGCAGGCATCACTACAGCATAGATTGCCGAGGGGGTAGAGTTCTGTTTGGAGCACCAGGAGAGCCAGAGTTCGAGTACACCCGACGGCAGGCGGAGCAGGACAACGGACTTTTCTGCGGAGCTTCAGTTGAGGAGCATGTGGCTCCACATCCATTGATTGTAGAGTTCATGGACGTCTTTCTAGAGGAGTTGCCAGGGCTTCCACCAGATAGGGATGTTGTGTTCTCGATATACTTGGTTCCCGGCACGGAATCGATTTCTCAGCATGTCTATCGAGTAAACAACAGTGAGTTGGCAGAACTGAAGGAGCAAGTGGATGAGCTGCAGGACAAGGGCTTCATCCGATCGAGTTCTTCACCTTGGGGTGCACCGGTACATTTTGTACCCAAGAAGGATGGGTCGATACGGATGTGTATCGACTACAGGACACTCAACAACCTGACGATCAAGAACAGATACCCACTGCCGTGGATCGATGATCTCTTTGATCAGTTGAGCGGAGCTCAGGTTTTCTCCAAGATTGATTTGAGGTTAGGTTATCACCAAGTGAAGGTGAAGAGGGAGGATATTTTGAAGACCGCCTTCAGGACGCGGTATGGACAGTTTGAGTTCTTGGTTATGCCGTTTGGGCTGACCAACGCACCAGCAGTATTTATGAACTTGATGAACAAGGTGTTCCACCAGTACTTGGAGAAGTTTGTGGTGGTGTTCATCGATAATATCCTGGTGTATTCGAAGACCGAGGAGGAGCACGATGAGCACTTGAGAGTGGTTTTGGAGACACTCAGGAGAGAGGGGCTGTATGGCAAGCTCTCGAAGTGCGAGTTGTTTCTGGACAGAGTTGACTTCTTGGGTCATATGGTGATTGGAGATGGGATCTCAGTGGGCCCGAAGAAGATCACAGCAGTTGAGGCATGGGCAACACCGACTTCAGTAACAGAGATCAAAAGCTTCTTGGGACTGGCAGGATATTATAGGAGGTTCGTACAGGATTTTTTCCGGATTGCAGAGCCATTGACTAGGCTGACCAGGAAGGATGCTGAGTTTGTTTGGTCAGAGGAGTGTCAGGCTGCTTTCGATGAGTTGAAGAAGCGACTTACGACAACTCCGATTCTGACATTGCCATCAGGTTCAGGAGGGTTCACTATATATAGTGACGCTTCAGGGAAGGGGTTGGGTTGTGTCTTACAGTAGCATGGGAAGGTGATTGCTTATGCTTCCAGGCAGTTACATTCCCATGAGAAGAACTACCCTACCCACGACTTGGAGCTGGCAGTAGTGATTTTTGCTTTGAAGTTGTGGAAGCACTACTTGTATGGAGAGAGGGTGAAGATCTTTACAGATCATAAGAGCTTAAAGTATGTGTTTACACAGAAAGAGCTCAACATGAGGTAGCGCAGGTGGCTAGAGATGATGAAGGACTTCGAGATCTCACTACAGTATCACCCAGGGAAGGCCAACGTGGTTGTCGATGCCTTGAGTAGGTATCCGACAGCCATGTGTTTGACTATGGATCGTCACTTGCATGCTGACTTGGAGAGCCTGGGGATTGAGGTGATTGTGCCTGGAGTTCAGATGCAGATGTGGGGCCTTCAGATTCAGTCGGACTTGATAGAGAGGATCAAGTCGACGTAGTTCGAGGATGTTGCTCTGCGGTGTATCTGAGAGCAGGTTCGAGCAGAGCTATTGGATGGTGAGTTTTCTCTTGCAGAGGATGGCGCTTTGAGGCACGGTTCCAGGCTGTGTGTGCCTAGTGGAGAGCTCAGGGAGCAGGTCATGCAGGAGACTCACAGATCTTAGTACTCTATACATCCTGGTGCCAACAAGATGTACAGGGATCTGAGAGAGCATGTCTGGTGGTTTGGGATGAAGCGGGAGGTAGCTCGCTTCGTAGCTAGATGCTTGGTCTGTCAGCAGGTCAAGGTAGAGAGGCAGAGGCCCGGAGGATTATTGCAGCCATTGTCCATTCCAGAGTGAAAGTGGAAGCATATCACAATAGATTTTGTATCTGGATTGCCGCGTATACTAGAAGGAAAAGACGTAATTTGGGTCATCGTTGACAGGTTGACCAAATCGGCCTATTTTTTGCCATTCAAGGTGGGTACATCTACAGAGAGGCTTGCAGATATGTACATACGGCAGATTGTCAGGATTTATGGAGTTTCGGTCAGCATTGTCTCAGATCGGGATAGTCGCTTTACTTTCCATTTTTGGAGCAGTCTGCAGACTAGTTTGGGCACTCATCTCAAGTTTAGTACTGCATACCACCCCCAGACGGATGGACAGTCAGAGAAGACTATTCAGATGCTCGAGGATATGCTACAGATGTGCATCTTAGATTTTGGAGGTTCCTGGAAGGATCACCTACATTTGGTAGAGTTTGCTTACAACAACAGTTATCAGGCCAGCATTGAGATGTCACCTTTCGAGGCTCTGTACGGGCGGAGGTGTCGTACACCCTTATCTTGGGATGATGTTGGTGAGCGAGCTTTATTGGGACCTAAGATGGTTGTTGACGCAGTCGAGAAGGTGAAGCTCATCAGGGACAGACTTTGCGTGGCGCAGGACAGACATTGGCACTGGGCCGATAGCCACCGAAGGCCTTTGGAGTTTGAGGTACAGATTAGAGATAGGATTAGAAGTAGGTTGTTTGTTTTGTTTGTTTGATCATGTTTGATTATTTAGTAACTTGAGACCTTGTTTGTGTTTAGGTCGGAGACATGGTTTTTCTGCGGATATCTCCGACTCGTGGTACCATACATTTTAGTGGAGGTAGGAAGCTTAGCCCGTGCTTCATCGGACCTTTTGTGATCAGCGGAAGAGTCGGTGACGTGGCATATAGGCTAGACTTACCACCTGCACTAGTGGGTGTCCACAACGTATTCCACGTATCATAGTTGAGACGGTACGTGGCTGACCCTAGCCATATACTTGATCATTCGGAGATTGAGGTAGGACCTATGTAGGAGCGTAAAAAGTGCTTCATGGACCAAGTCAAAGAAGTTAAGAGCTTTACGCAAGTCAAACAGAGTTAAACTCAGACTTTATGCAAGTCAAACAGAGTAAAACTCTACGCGAGCTACTTTACGCGAGAGCCATCCTCAAAGCTTTTACGCGAGGGACAGAATATCAAATCATCGCATTTAATGCGCATGATACTGTTCTGACATAATGATTTTTTGACAGCGGATTGCACAGAAGTCGAGAAGATTTGATTTACACCAAACCCAACACTTGTCGTTTAGTGTGCAGATAGCCTACTTTACGCTCAAGAGATTGCTTCTTTTACGCACGAAAGCTATTCGAGCTTTTTACGCTCAAGGTTGTTGTGCGCGTAAAGTATGTTTTGGGCTATTTTACGTCCAGTCTGCTACTTTACGCAGGAAGTATGTTTTGGGTCATTTTTACACCCGATCTTTTCTGGCTACATGAGAACGTGGTCTGCTTACGTAGTTTTCATGCCACACTTATCGAGGAACGTGGGTACGTGCTCTCCCCATTTTGTTGAAGTAGTGGGACACGTGTCACCATGCGTAGAGATCAAAACTCTACATGGGACACGTGTTATCACGCGTAAAGGTTGATTTTCATCGTGGGTAATAATTACTTGCATAGAGACCCAACTTTGTTGCTTTTTACGCACAGAGGGTCTAGTCTATAAATAGACTTATTTTTAACACAGACATCATCAAGGGATCAGGAGAGATACATGAGATGAGATTATGAGAAAACTCATACTTTCAGAGTAATATTCCCAAAAGCATTTCTTCAACTTCTTCTCAAGAACAGGGTGAAGCAGAGCAGAAAAGCATTCGATTGTGCCATCAGTGCCGTTGCTCGATACCTTTCTGGTGACTTCGTTCTTCCGATTGTTCGTCTTTTTTAAGCAGTTTTCTTCATCATTATCGTATGGTCCAAGGAACAAAGTGATCGCTCTCAGATCAGACTTCCATAGCAATACTTCATAGAACAATTTATACTTTTGTACTTTTTTTCATTTTCTTTCAAAAGCCAATTTTAGGCATTTTGTTAAGTGAAATAAAATGGTGACTCTGCTGGGGATGACCTTCTCCTCTGACGAGAAGGCAATTACTCAATATGATGATGTGTCGGTCGGATCGACAAAGAAGACTTTGGTTGTTCACTTCTACCAGACTGCTTACGAAGAAATGCTCTGAACTGGGGGTAGTACTCACTGCTCCAATGTTCAAAAATCGCAGAAGGTGCGAAAAGTTTGGATCCCTAAGTCCAAAGCATCCTCGGATCTCCCTGCTGTCTCTGAAGGCAAAGGAATCCTTCCCACTCCTGTTGTGGAGGCTCCCGTATGTGACGAGGCAGTCTCTACTTCAGTGATGCACCCCGGGCGTAAAAATCGGTCTTCCGTCTGTGATGTGGTAGACTTCCAAGTTTTACGCTCTGCGCGTAAAAATCAAGTTTTACGCTCTGCGCGTAAAAATCAAGCTTTACGCTCTGTGCGTAAAAATCAGTCTCCCGTCTGTGACGTGGTAGACACCCAAGTTTTACGCTCTACGCGTAAAAGAAAATCTTCCATCTGTGACGTGGCAGATATTCATGTTTTGCGCTCTACGCGTAAAGGTAAATCTCCTGTCGGTGACAACGTAGATAAAGTTCATAATGATGCCTTTGCATCTAAAGTGAATTTACCTGCACGCATGCAGCGTAAAAACAAGAACTCTATTGTTGGTAAAACTTCAGTTTTCTACCAACAACCTTCTTACACTACTTTACGCAAGGTACCAAACCTTCAAATTACGCGTAATGCTGATGGAGTCCTTTGTGCACAAAAATCTCAAGATTTACGCACGCAACTCCAGGCGCGTAAAAATGTACAATTTGGTTCTGCTAATGCAACCAGTAATCTTTTTTATACACAAGGGACTAAATGTTTCTTTGTCCCAAATATAATAAAGAAGACGACTCCTTCTACTCCTTCTGTGATTTACGCGAATTGCTCGTACAAAAGCGTAAAAATAGAAAATCTCCTGTGACACTCCCCCAAGAAAATTACCATTGTGAGTGTCACCAGATTGTAATCAAATGTTACTGTTCGGCCTCTAAACGGTCAGTTTTTGACCGGTTAAGCTACAATGTGCCTCAGCAATCAGTTGATGACAAAGATCATGAGTTGTCATATGCATCAGTCAATATGGCATCTCATATCAACAGAGGACGACGTCCAAGACGCAATTCGTCCCGGACTCCAAGCAAACAACAATTCAACCGACTCCTTGATACTTTTGAAAGGGTATATCAGAATACTCGATCAAGAGTTCAAAGATCGATACAATCTTCAGATTCAGAAGCTGGGGGTACCCAGTCGTTGGAGTCAGAAATTGATAGCGTTGATTCATACCTCTACACCAATCCCTCTGTATGTTCAAGAGAGGTTGAATCCTATGCTATCGGAGATGAACTGGAGACGTCAACTGCTAATACAGAACAACGTCTCTCTACAGTTGAACAATCACTAAAGGACATGCTTGCCATGATGCAAAGTATGCATCAAATAATAATGACTCAGCAAACTGTTCAGCCGATAGTAGTAACACCGGTGCAGGTAGCAGCACAAACTCAAGATAGTCAAGGGGTTGATGTACCTTTGAATAATCTTAGTCAAGAGCCTGCTGTCAATCAAAATTCTGCATCTCCAGATCCTCTCATTCCAGAAGATGTACCACCTCCGGTGGGGGTTACAATACAACCAGCCACTATCCAATAAAACGTGCTTTCTCAAACTAGTGAAGCTATTCAAGCAGTGCGTGAACTAAAAGCACAGTTTGAAGTTCTAAAGCATAAGAATCAACTCCAGAGGTTAGGGATTAAGTAACCTTATCCTCCTCATTGGAATGATGTGCCTTTTCCTCCAAAATTTATGCCACAGTCTATGGTGTTATTTGATGGAAAGGCTTCTCCCAGTCAATATATCAATTAATTTGATATTATGACTGTACATCTGCAGAAGAATGATGCTCTTCTCACCCGTGTTTTCATCGGGTGTTTGACGGGTTCAGCTTATGATTGGTATCGCAGTCTGTCCGACAATTGCATATCATCTTTTGACGAGTTTAAAGCAATGTTTCTCTCCCGCTTCTATGAAGGAGGCATGGACATGAATATGTGCTCCTTAATAGAAATCAAACAAAAGGAGAAGAAAGATACCCGGACGTTTATCGAACATTTTCGACAGACAACTTTGAAAATGCCTCCTGGTATGCCAGATTCAGCATTGATTGATACATGCAAAATGAATCTGCGACCAACTATTGCTGTCTTTATGGGCTCTCAATTCACAGATTGGGCCTCGTTTATTATAGCAGCTGTTTCAGCCGAGACCAATGGTAGGTTGGCTCGTGAACACGGGATAATCTTTGCTTCAGAAGACAAAGGAAAGAAAGGCTCTTCTAGTAATAATTCTGGCAATCGTAATGGAAAAGGGAAGGAAACCTTAGTGGTTAATCTTTCAAAACCCAAAACAATGCCAAATAATCAGGAGTCTTCCAAATCAAAGGAAGAATACTCTTTTGATGACAGTGATATCCCAGGGATATTCAATTTCTTGTAAAGAGTGGCAAACTCCAGATTCCAGAGCCAAAAAGGCCTAATGAGGTGAATCTGACTGACAATCCCAAATATTGTATCTATCATAGATACATAAATCATCCTACCAAGGCTTACTACGTCTTAAAGAAGAAAACCTAAGAGTTGATAAATGCTAATGCCATTGCTTTAACCAATGATGAGCATATAGTTACAACTAATATGATTTCTCTTCAATTTGGAGGTTTTCCTCCACAACAAATTCCAGATGGGATTGTCTCAATTCCTAAGGCGACAATGAAAATTGTGAATCTCCCGCCTGCTAGAGAGCAAAATGAAGGATTATTGCCTCTCATATTAAAAAATGGTGAAATTATGTGGGTACATCCTGACTTAGTACCTAAAATGGAAGATGAAGGTAAAACTTCAAAATCCAAGAAAGGTAGGAAAGTCAAGACCTACAATATGATTTCTCATGTTGTTACTCCAGATCATGATGATTTGGATCATCTTTGGGATGGCATTCCTTTGGAGGATAGACTGAGGGGTTTGAATATATACCCTCCAAGTTTGGCTCCTCCTACCAAACTCAAACTTACTCATCGGCAATGGTTATCAATGAATAGTGTAAAACTCCTAAATTTCTACTATATTTTTTTTAAATTTGATACCGATTTTTTTATTTTGTATATTGTACGTCGCGTAGTTGCATTGTACGTCGAATTTGGTTTTCGTAATTGCTCGACGAGTGCAAATATGTGCGAGCATACATATTTTAGAAAAATATTTTTTCTAATTTTATAATTTTAAAATAATTTATATAATAATTATTTTAGCCATCGTACCAAAACTCCAAGCTCATTATTTTATTTATTTTATTTATACAAAGCCTTTCGTTTATAACAATTATTGATAATATTCTTGTGCATATGTATATATTTTCTAAATATTTTACTAGTTTATTTTAAATAAAAATGTAATTTTCGAAATTTATTAATATTAATATTTTATTATTCAAAAAGATATTTAAAAATATTTATTATTTTCGAAATTATTATTATTGGTATTTTGAAAAATATATTTGGAAGTTATTGTGGCCATTTAAATCTTGATTTGATTTTTGGATTTATTTAAATAGATTAAATTAATATCCATATTTGGAATTTGAATTATCTTATTTGATTTTAAACTAAAGGATGTAATTTAATTAGATTTAAAATTAATTTAGAGTTGGATTTGAATTTATTGAATTGATTTAAATTAAGTAGAGAATTATCTAATTGGGTTTTAAATATTCCTAATCCTTATCCAACTGGGAATTCCCATATCCTATAAATAGGCAGGTACTCCTCCACAAATTTCTCACATCCACAAAAATTTTCTCCACAAATCTACGTGCATCGTGTCTACGTCCATCCAAATTCTCATTCCATCCTTTACAAATATGTTATCTCCTTCCCCGTGTCGGACACACCCCGACATCATTAAATCCCAAACCTGACTCTAAACCTGCCCCGGTTCACCCCAATCACCCCGGCCGTCCATTACCACTCCTTCCAATATTCTTTTATATTTACAAATTCTTTCCCCACGGTGTCGACAACCCCGACACATCATAATTCTCCAATCCAGACACGTCCCCAAACCTCTAACCTAATATCCTAATCCCCAATCCGCCATGTCTACGTCGTGCTTCCCTCGACCACCTCCCGGCCAAACCCTCCGGTCACCCCAAACCAAAATCTCGGCCATCCCTCGACCCAGCCCCATCACACATTGTCACCGACCTCCACAGTCGTGCCTGGCCGCACCTTCGAGTTCCCTGCCGTCACCACCCTAGCCGGTGTCTATCGCCGCCCACCATGACCAGTGTCATCCTCCATGACCACCAACACCACCTTTATCGCCGACCTTTCCCCTCCGCCTGTGGTCGCTCCGACTTCCTTTTCCTCCAGAGCTACCCGACCCCTGCCTGACCTCCATATCCACAGCACTAACACCAATACCACAGCCCAATGCCCAAACCACCACCATCGCCATCCCGACGTCCCTCCGATGGCCGAGCGCTACCGCCAACTTCGCCCAACCCCCACAGTTCGTCACCACCACCAAAACCCTCAAATAAACAAGAAAAATGAAATACCACCACCACCAGCGTTTACCTCCACCAGAGTTACGCCCGGCCGCCGCGGTCTCCGCCTGAGCGCTGCCTCCGTCGCCTCTCCCCGACCAAGCCCGGCCGAGATCCTCCGCCGTGACCTCCGCGCGTGTCCGTCGTGACTCCCGCACGCGTCTGTCTCCTCCACCGCGGTGCTCTCCGGCTGCCGCGTCCAACTGCGCTCGCCCCTCGCTGCCGGTCCGCGCCGCCCACCTCGGCTGATTTCCTCCGCGAGGCCGCCGCCGCGCCATCGCCTCATACTCCGCCTACCGCCCCTCTTCTTCTCAGCCTCCAGCCGCACCCAAATAACCGTCCGCCGACGAACCCCTTCCCCTTCTCTGCCGGAAACCCTCTGCCACCGGATCTCTGCTCCGTTCGCCGCCCTTATCTCCGGCCCTCTCCGCATCTCCCTCTCTCTAATCTCTCTCTATATTTGCTTTTTTTGTACTGAAGAGTTTTTTGAGGGTGTACTGAAGATTTGTTCTCCTCGAAAGAGGAGAACCGGCTTCTTTTTTATTTATTTATTTATTTTTTTCTTCCTTTCTTTTTGTTTGTTAATCATTATTTTTATTGTTATTATTATATTTATTATTATTATTATTATTATTATTATTATTATTATTATGTTGTTATTGGTTTCCTTAATTGATTCAGTTTTATTATTATTATCAATATTAATTTTTGCTTTAGCACTGTTAGTTAATCTGTTTCAAGAGTATATATTATTATTATTATTATTATTATTATTATTATTATTATTATTATTATTATTTTGTTACTTAAATATTTATGGCTAGCATAAAAAGATAGGTAATATTTTGCAAATTTTAGGAGTTTTGCCTACATTGATTTCAATTTGATTTTAGCCTTAATTAGTTCTCTAAAAATTATTTTGTATTTATTTAAAACTATGTTTGAAGATAAAGATTCCAGCAAAAATATTATTTTGCAAATATAGAGCTTTTCTTAAAAATGATTTCTATATTTTAGTATTCATCTAAAATGTTTTACTAATAAAAATATAGTTGCTAAACAAAACCATATTTTTACAGCTAGAGTTTTGCCAAACGATTTCTTGACTTTAGGTATATTTATTTATTTTTATTTTTCTCTAAGCATTTTTATTAAGAAAACTAGTTTTATGTATTATGATTATCCTTTTGAAACCGTATTATGTATCCAAATTTCTCAACTATCCTCATATCCGTGACAAATTCCCTTTATCCTATTCCCTCATAAATTCTGCACAACCAGTCAACCCTAACTAATCTGACCCTCCTGGACCCGATGGAACTGTCAGTGTCACCACCCGAGGTCATCTTGCATAGTTATTACACCGAAGTTGCAGTTCGTGCCACATTGAGCATTGCAGTACACCAGGCGCCCTACCAGGCAAGACACCATGCCATTTGCTGTTTATTTATTTTAACTCATATTTCATGCATTATTTACTATTTTCTTTATGCAAAATAAACTGTGATACATGACATAACCTGTTATAACTTACTGTTCATTTATATTTCCTGCTATATATTATTTTTTTACATATTAAACCTAGATTTAAGGGACCACCTTGTGTGTTGCATTCATTGGCCTTGACACGTTGTAACACGAAGTTGTGTGTCGCATGTAGAATACGGACATGCGTGACTGGCTGGCCACCGGTGCGTATAAGCCGTACGATAGGAATAACCGCTAATAGAGATTGCATGCTAGTTTGACTTAGCAGTTATAGAGGTTTACTGTTGTGGATACAACATATTAGGCATTGGGCGGGGAGGACAATTCCTTAGCGTATGGGCTTCGATGCACTTTTCCTTGTGACCCAGATTCTCCGCTGGAGATATAGAGCTGATGACCCATGATTACTAACGGCCACTGACGTTCTGCGGAACGTTATGCTCTTATTGATTGGGCCTCTAGTACCCCAAGGGGGGACCATGTCGATCCTATTTAGCCAGGGCCGATGTGCAGGAAAGATTGTTCTTAACTATATTTCATATAGAACGGTTAGGTACCTTTATCCGTTAGGTACGAGTACTTTTGGTTTGGGTACTTATATCTGACCGTGGCTTGGAACAATAACTTGTCGCAGATTAGTTCATCACATCTTGTCCTTGTTTGGTTGTAGGTGTGACTTACTACTTCGATGAGATGGTATTGAACCTTGTTGGGGTCCGAATATTATATTGGATTCTTAGCATGGAAAAATACGTCATCGTGAATTAGTTTACCATCTCCTGTCCTTGTTTGGTTGGGGGGATGGTAAGTTAGTTCAATATGTGTGTATTGGACCATGTTATAATTCCATTGACTTATTTATTTGAGCAATATTTATTCAGTTTATATGGCATGATATTATGTGTCTTGTTACGTCCCTCTGAGGACCTGGTTATCTCTCCGGGTGTGTGCTCTTGTTTTTCGCAGGTGTGCTAGCCGTGACCATCTCTATTTCTTCGAGGATGATTGCACTTGGATCGTCTTCGCTTCGCTTGCCAAATTCATTTCTTTTCTCATGTATATTTTTTCTTTACTTGTTGGTAGTGGATTTGTCTCCGCCCAACATATTGTATCAAGATAAATTCATTATTATTGTATCTTTTATTCATTTATTTTTGTGGATGAGATTAGTTATGGTTCTACTGCATTTTACAGCTTATGTATTCATACGAGGATTCCATATATTGGAGTGTACTTCGTATGTATACAGCTGGCATGTCTACGTTCCTAGTCCTACATATTTTGGGACTGGAGCGTTACAAATAGTGTCCCTTTATACAGGGCACAACATGTCTTTGCTGCTTATGAGAAAGCACCTGTAGGGATTTTTCCTCTTGTCCCGAATACTCCTACTCCTGTGGATACAGAGGTTTCTATTCCTCCTTCTCCTGTGGCTACACATGTCTCTATTCCTCCTTCTTCTGCTGAACCATCTATTGAAAGTCTGCTACCCTCTCATATGTATAGTCAACAATCAGTCCATCTCATGAAAAAGATGGGCTATGACTTTCAAAAGGCGAAAGGTTTGAACTATGATAAGGGAATGCGACTTCCTTTACAACTTCAAAGTCAAAAATCCACTGTTGGATTGGGATTTGAAGTCCCTCATACAAATTCTTGCAAGAAGAAGACTAAGGCAAAGAAGAATAAAACCTGTAATATGGTACTTCATTCTCCTGAGTCTGAAGAAGAAACCTTTACTGGTACGAGATCTAGGAAAGAGTACCACAAAAATTATGAGGGAACTTCTAAAGAAGCGGAGGACGTTGCTGAAACACTACCAGCTCAACCGTCTCCTGTTCCTACTGAGGCAAGACCCTCTAAACCATCTGTGGTTGAAAAAGAAAAACAAAAATAGTACGCTTTGACGTCCTATTGAAATCTGCTTCAAATCAAGGGGTTGTGATGAAACCCTACAAGTTCGATATTCTAGCCCAACTAGCTAATACTCCGGCTAGACTTTCTATCTTTGAGCTGCTTCGTCTTTCTAAAGAAAGTCGAGAAACTTTGAGCGAAGCTTTGCTACAGGCAAACTCATGCTTAGGTCAACTCAAGACTTTTTTACTTATACCGGTGTCGTGTCCACAATGTCATAGTGTGATGGAAGCAATTTCTAACATTACTTTTACACAAGAAAATATGCTGCTGAAGCATAATAAGCACGACAGGCCTCTGTGTTATACAGGGTATATTAAATCTACTGAAATTGACAGGATTTACATTGATTATGGGTCTTCTATTAGCATTATTCTTCAGAGTATGCTACGACCCTTGAGGATTCCTACTAGTGATTTGACTTACACTAGTACAATAATAGTTGGTTTCAACTCTGGAAAGAGTAAACCACTGGGGAAGATTTGTCTAAAGATTCAAATTGGTGATCTTCGAACTATGGCGACCTTTTATGTTATCAACTCAGATGTATCTTACAACATCCTCCTTGGAAGACCGTGGATACATGAGCATAATTAATATTATGCCTTCAACTCTCCACCAATGCTTCAAGTACGTAGATTCTTAAGGGATTGTGAAGACTGAATTTACAGATATCAATCCTTTTAAGGGTGTTGAAGCCTATTTCTCTGATTCAATACTCTACAAACAGGAGCATGTGAAGGAGATATCGGATATAGTCGAAGATCGATCACCTGCAGAAGATCAATCTGTCAATGAAGATCCTCCGAAAGAGCAACCTTTGAAGATTAAAGTCAAAGGTCGAATCTAACCCCAACCTGTCAATGAAGAACCTTTGGTGATCAAGGTTAAAAGAAGAACTCAAGCTTCGTCCGAGGAATCAGTGAGTATTCCAATCAAGAGCCAAGTTTAACCTCTCATGATCAAAGTCAAGGGACGTACTTCTCGTATGAATGATCCAAAACCACTGATTATCAACCTTGGCAAGTCTATGTAGAAGACGGATGACGGTCCGTTAATGATCAATCCAAAGCGTAGTAGTCAGTTTGTAAATGATATAAATATTGATCATTCTGTACTTTCTAATATCAATGAAGATTTCCTTTTGGAGTATATGGCTGTCAAATTTATTGAAAGAATGACTTTATCTGCTGATAATCAAAGTCATCAATATAAAAATAACATAAATACAGAGAAAACCTTATATATTAATCATAAAGAAAATTCTTTTCCTCCTCATGTTGATGTTGGATGTTATGCTCAAAGGTTCTTAACATCTTCTCCATATCTTCTTCTTGTAGCCTCATCATCACAAGCTTGTGTAAGTTATAGACGTCATGAAGGATCTTATTTTGTGATTCCGTCTAATAAGAAAAACAAGCGCCAAATTGTGTTTGGCCTGGCTAGAAAGATCCCTGTTACTCAGACAGATGATCTCAGAGAAAAAGATAAAGAAAGAATTCGAATTGACAAATATAGTCAACAATCTCTCAGGATTATCCAGAATATGGGATATGATTTGAAGACTATGCAAGGTCTCAATCAAGGCAAAGGTAGACGGTTACCATTATGTGGTGATCTATTTTACCAGAAAACTCGGCATGGGTTGGGATACGATCCGTCCCACATGTTTAATGAAGATATATAAGAAGAATTTTCTTCCAGTTCTTCACAATCCTCAGATTCTGAAGAAATCTAATTCATCGACTCGGATACACCCTACATGTACAAGAAAGATATGGAAGAAGAATGTTCTTCCAGTTTTTTCCAATCCTCATATTCTGGAGGAGACTATTATGATGAATCTGAGTGTGTATTCTCAGTTAACATAGTTCAAACTGATGGTGAATCTGAACCATTTAAAAATAATCCTTGGGCACAACAAATGGACTCAGTGGGAGCTTCCTTTTGAACAGCGACAGCCACCTACAGAAGATGAAATTGTCCAGATTGACGTTGGCGACGGAACTACGTCTAAGCCGATATTCATCAGTAAAAACCTTTCTGAAGATGAAAAAGAAGAGTTGATACAGCTGATTAAAGAATATATTGATATCTTTGTATGGAGTTATGAGGATATGCTAGGTCTAGATCCTAAAGTAGCTACACATAAACTCAATATTCTTCCTAATGCCAAGCCTGTAAAACAACAGCAGCGACGTTTTCGACCAAATATGATGGATGCAATTGAAGCAGAAGTCAAAAAGCTGATTACATGTGGTTTTGTTCGTGAAGAACAACACTCAGACTGGGTTGCCAATATTGTACCTGTTATGAAGAAGAATGAAAAAGTCCGAGTTTGCATAGATTTTCGGAATCTTAATGCAGCTTGTCCAAAAGATGAATTTCGACTTCCGATTACCGATGTCATGATAGACAATACATGTGGTTTTGAACGCATGTCTTTCATGGATGGATTTTCAGGATATAATCAAATTAAAATGCATCCAGGGATGAAAAGCATACCACTTTCCGTACACCCCTTGGAGTCTACTACTATACGGTTATGCCGTTTGGACTAAAAAATGCCGGTGCTACGTATCAGCGGGCCATGAGCAATATCTTTCAAGAGCATCTACAAAAAATAGTTGAATGTTATGTAGATGACATTGCTGTCAAAAGTCGATTAAAAGATGATCACATTCAAGACTTAAAACAGTATTTGAGTTTATCCAACATCAACTGAAGATGAATCCTACTAAGTCTTTCTTAGGGGTTTCCAGTGGCAAGTTTTTGGGGTTTGTCATCACTTCCCAAGGTATCCATGTTGATCCTGACAAAATCAAAGCAATTTTTGAAATGCGTCCTTCACGCAATCTAAAAGAACTACGTGGCTTCCAAGGTCTCATTGCTTATATCAGGAGATTTATATCCAATCTTTCTGGAAGATGCCAACCTTTCTCTCGGCTATTAAAAAAGGTGTATCATTTGTTTGGGATGAAGCATGTCAGAAAGCTTTCAATGACATCAAGTAATACCTTACAAATCCACCTGTTCTGGTACCTCCAGTGGTAGGAAGACCATTTTTGCTATATGTTCGAGCCTTAGATCATTCTCTTGGTGCTCTTCTTGCACAGAAAAGTGATAAAGGCCATGAACATATAATTTATTATCTTAGCCGAATGATGGTTGGAGCTGAACACAGATACACTCCTGTGGAGAAAAAATATCTGGCCTTGGTTTTTGCTGTTCAAAAGACATGACATTATGTGTCAGGACAAACTATTCATGTCATCTCCAGAATAAATCCTATTCGGGTATTGATGAGAAAACCGAGCATCCTTAACTCCAGACTAGCCACCTGGACGATGTTGCATACTCCTTATGATATGGTCTATATACCTAAAAAATCAGTGAAGGGTCAAGCTTTAGCTGATTTCTTAGCAGCTCACCCTATACCTGAAACATCTAAGCTTTATGAGGACATTCCAGATGAAGTTATGGATTGCAACATGATTTTGAGAGAGGATATTTGGCAACTATACTTTGATGGAGCAGCACGGGTTGGACCTAAAGGTAATATTGTCTCCGGAGTAGGCATCGTCCTGGTCTCTCCTGACAAAATGGTCATATACCGTGCTTATTCTCTTAATGAACCATGCTCCAATAATGTAGCAGAATATAATACTTTGTTAATTGGTCTTCAAATAGCAAAACAATTGGATATTGTGTTCCTAGAAGCTTATGGAGATTCTCAATTGATTGTTAATCAGGTCAGAGGGACATATGAAGTCAGAAATCCTGATCTCATTCCCTATCATCAAGTGGTAATCGAATTGGTCATTTCATTCAAAGTATTCTTCATTGAATTCGTACCACGTTCTCAAAATTTGGAAGCTGATGCTCTTGCTAGCTTAGCTGTAGACTTAGCTGTTCCAATTCGAAGACAAAACACCATTACTTTGTTGGATCGAGACTTATTCTGTGTAAAGAATAATTTGCATATCGAGCAAAGTTATACTACAGAATCAAGTTCTCAACAAAGGGATTGGAGAAGTCCATTCATCGATTATGCGGTTCATAGGATTTTACCTGAAGATCCAAAAGAGGCTGCGTCAATCAAGAGACGATCATTTTGATTCTACTATGATTCTTCTTTGCATATGTTATATCGTCGTTCATATGACGGACTTTTACTGCGTTGTCTCTCTGAGAGTGAAGCTAAGCAAATACTCCATGAAGCTCATGATGGTGTCTGCGGTGCCCATCAACCGAGTCCGAAATTACAGGACCGTATCCGAAGAATGGGATATTATTGGCCTTCCATGATAGCAGATGATATGGATTACGCCAGATGGTGTAAAGCATGTCAGATTCATGCTGATTTTATTCATCAACCATCTGAATTCTTACATCCTACATCAGCTTTTTGGCCCTTCGAAGCTTGGGGCATGGATATTATTGGTCCGATTAATCTTCCTTCTATCAAGGGACATAGGTTTATCTTGGCTATAACGGATTATTTCTCTAAATGGGCGGAAGCGGTTCTCCTTGTTGAAGTTAAAACATCTAATGTGATTAGCTTTATCAAACACCATATCATTTATCGTTTTGGGATTCTCCGAAGGATAATTCATGATAATGGACCCCAATTTGCCAGTCAGGCATTTTATCGATTCTGTGACAAGAATTGGATCCAAAATCTGGCTTCTACGGCTTATAATCCTGCTGCTAATGGTTTAGCCGAAGCTTTTAACAAGACAATCATTAAACTTCTCAAAAAGTTCGTCTCTTCTAATAAACGTGATTGAAATAAAAAACTTGGAGAATGTTTATGGGCTTACCGAACGACAGTCCGAACTCCTACTGGTTTTACACCATTCTCACTGGCCTATGGATGTGAGGCTGTTCTTCCACTGGAAATACAGATTCCATCTCTTAGAATAGCCATTGCTAATGAGCTAACCTCAGAGAATAATGATCGCTTACGACTCCAAGAACTTGAAGGACTGGACGAGAAGCGTCTTCAAGTGCAACAGCATATTGAGCTATATCAAGCCCGCATATCTCGAGCTTTCAATCGTAAAGTTAAAGAGAGGGTATTTAAAGTTGGTGAACTAGTTCTAGCTGTCCGAAGACCGATGGTGATGACTCATAAGAGCAAAGGGAAATTCTAAGCAAAATGGGAAGGTCCTTATGTGGTCGAGATAGTGTTCTCCAATGGTGCCTATAGGTTGTCTAAACCTAATGGAGATGTGCTTATGATGCCAATTAATGGCAAATTCTTGAAGAAATATTATGTATGAACTTCTTCTTTATTCTCCAGCTACCAATGTTTAGTTAAGTTGATTATTTGTCTCCTAAAAGAGAATTTTTGATCTTCTGTCTTACCAGCTGATTAAAAAAAAAGAGATTTATTATTTATCATGTTCTTATGACCTCTGAATAAATATTAAGTCTACTTCTTTTCTTATCTATCATGTCCATATGGCATCTGAATAGATATTAATCTATTTTTCTTTGAGTTGTTACGATCTGTCACGTTCATATTACCTCTGATAGTATTGTACACTCTAAAAAGAAAATAAGATTCATTATCTATCATGTCTATATTACCTCTGGATAGATATAATTTACTGAGTTTAGAAGACTTGTCATGTCCATATTACCTCTGATAAGTATTTTCTATCTCATACCTATTGTTTAACTTCAAAATAAATGATAGGGTCACGAAACAAATATTTTATTCATTTCTTGAAAATATTATAAAAGACAGAAGAATACAAAATTCTGTATTAAAAACAAAAATGCCTAAGGCGGAGCAGATACGTCTTCGAGCAGTTTTTGCAGCTCTGTTAGACGCTTCTCGCGAGAGTTCATCACAGTTGTAGTAGCTAGAGTACGTCAAGCTTCTGGAGTACAAATGTGGGAGAATTCGACGAAAGTAGCTATCATCTTATCCTTGGCTTTGTCAAGGGTTTTGATGGTAGCTTCGGCATCGAAGACTTGCTCCTCCAAGATTGAGCTCTGCGTCAGATGCTGGTCTCGAACTGTGATCAACTGCTCCCTCTCCGCCTTCAAGCGAGCCAATTCAGCCTCAACTTCACGAATTCTATTATTCTGTTGATGAATTCTCATATTTGAAGTTTCATAGGCTTCTCTCTGAATATCCAACTGAGGTTTAGCATCAGCCAAAAAAGCTTTTTCTTTGGCAACTTTGCTGCTGTACTCTTGGAGAGCTTTATTTAAAGTAGTCTCCCGAGTGAGGTATTCAGCTGATAAAGCGTCATACTCAATTTGAATGAGACTTTCAGTAGTTTTACTTGACAGCCTTAGATATTCTCTAATGGGCTGTTCAAGTCCCTCTACCACTTTCTCCAACGCCGCTGCTCTATCTGTATCATTGAACATGTCGACGTTTCTAATTGTGAGAGCAATTGCAGCCTTCAGACTGTCATAATTGAGGCCCTTCTTTAGGACCATTTTGATCAGAGCTGCCAGGGTCTTGTAGAAAGTTTCAGTATGAATCTCAACTAAGAGATTCATTTCTGCATTTGAGCTCGGCGTTGCAGCAATGTCTACCAGATCCCTTTTCTGAAGACTAGGAGCAGATGTTGTTGCTTTGGTAGCATACTAAGATAAAGTCAATGTTGTCGTCGCTACCATAGCTAACTGATCTCCAGGAGCTTCAGGGACAATGTCTTCAGCACTTTTTTCTCCAGCCGTTTCTGGAGTCGAAACTACTTGAGTTTCAGTGGTGGTGGTTGTTACAGGAGGAATGGTTATCATTGTAGCTGACTCCGATTCAGACACCATCTTCTCAGGAACTTGTACTGGATCAGTAACAATAACAGAGGATGTTATTACAACGTCTCCAGCTTCAGTTGGTGATTTGACCATGTCCTGATCGCCTTCATTGGTTACCGGCTCTTCAAGTATTTCAGTTGCAGTTGTTTCTCCTGTAACTGTTTCTTCATTGAAGTCTATTTCTTCTTCAGCAGCTGCTTCTTCATCTACAGTTGGTTCTTCTACAGTTTATTCTTTTTCTCATTCCTTAGCAAGAAAAGGCAATTCTGGTTGAGCCTTCACGGGAAGCTCTTGTTGTACCTCCATAGATGGAGGATATTCTTCTTGAGCAGAGTTTTCTTTTGAAGAAGAATCCTCTTCCTCAGATTTCGTATTCTCCTCATAAATAGTTTCTTGAGGAGGAGGAGCCGCAGGCTTTGCTGCAGTGATGACACCTACAAGTTAAACAAAATAAGTTAATATACAAAATCATAATACATAATTTTGTATAGATTTTGTGTAATTTATATTTACCTAGAGTAGGTACAGGACGTGCCAAGTACGAGTTATAGTCCCCATCCCAGTCATCATCATCGAAGGCAAGAGCTGGTTCATCTGATGGGATGAGCTCTGGATTAACAGTATGTGTTGTGGCAACATCCTCAATAGCTTTCGCCTTTTGTGGCAAAGTCAGATGAAGTGATGAGCTGAGGCGTCCGGGAGATAGGACTCCCGCAGCTTCTGTTGATACTGCTGGTTGGGATGTCGAAGATCCTTCTCCAGGATGAGCTGAAGAAGATGCAATGGGTTCAGGCTCCTCGATTGGAGTGTTGCTCTCTGGGGTAGCGGCTCTCTGTCTAGAAGGCCCTTTGACGGTAACCTTCTTCTTCTTCTTTGGAAGAGTCTTCTCTGGAAGGGTAACAACTGTACCTGATTTTCGCTTCCAGGTCTTGCTGATAACAATTGGTCCTGCAGCTATTTCTCCAGCTCCTGCAGGGATTACTTCTAGATACTCATTTGGAACAGCAGCGTCATCGGATATGTCTGGAAATACCCTGACTGGTTCTTCGACGTTTCCTTCCTTGGGCTATCGAAGACTCCCCTTTATATTATAGCCATGCGTGAAGGAGCGAATGGATGCATAAAAGCGAGCATACGTATGAAGTATTCGTAGCTCGGTTGTACTTGTAGCAGTGGATACTCGAAACTTAGCACTGGTACAAGCAGTGCTAAAGTATCTCCAGGCTCTTGCACCATCAATTAGCTTCCCACAATGGTAGAAGCTGGTGGAGGGATTACCAACATGAAGTTGGTCATATCCAAACTGGCGAGCAAATCGACTTGGTAGATATGGTTTGAACACACAGTCGTCTTCATTCCTGTACATCAGATGGGAGGGTCTGATGCATATTAGCCATTTGAGAACTGGCACAAGCAATAAAGTCCTCCCTTCTTCTCTATTTTCAAACTGTACGCTGAGGCAGTCGGCTAGAACTTGTGGTCGTGTACAGAAGAAGTTCCATCCATGGGAATAGTTCAGCACTGTTCGGGTATCTGCTACTGTAGTTGCAGTCCATGTGGCTTTATTGAATTTTTGGAGGAAGACCTCTGCATTATCTCCTGGGCCCGGTGGCAACAAACTGCAGTTATGATGCAGTAGCCAGCCCATTAAATAACTATAGGACATCTCCACCCTTGGGAATTCTTTTCGGTGAGGAGCATTGTTGATTAGTTTCTCACCAAAGGTCCACAAACCTGCATTTATTCGACACACCATTGCCGATAGCAGGTTGATTCTGACTTTGAATACCAAACGTACTGCCGGCCATAATATGTTTCGATGAATTCTGTCTACTGTGCTGATTCCTGGCACAACCCATCTTCGCAGCCACAGAGACAGAAAGCCTGCCAGCAAGGCTTCCCTTGAGATCTTCTGACTGCCACACCTCAGGTAGCTTAAGGTTTCAGTCCCCGCAGGGATGTCTCCAGACTTAGTGGACAGATACTGGTCCGGAGACTTATGTGAGATCATCAAACTGTGGATCAGATATGAAGGGATTATTGAACAAGGATTGATGGTTGGAGCCTTATTTTCTTGGAATCTCCCTTTCTCGTTCTTGGGTATCCTATTCTCATGGTAGAATAGATAGGTTGTCCATTTATTAGTATATGCCAAGTGCGACCCACTATCATATATAGAGGTGCAAATTAAGTAATGGCACATCAGTTCATGGTAAACCTCAACTAATTGAGGATTCTTCTCTCTGATTTCTGCTAGTTCCCGGTTGGAGGGAACATATTCTTCATAGGGAGCTCCACCCATCGGCAGCTTAGAGATGAATTGCATCTCGTGCAGTGCAAGTCCCATCTCACCTAGTGGAGTTGCAAAAGTTCCTGTTGAACTCATATACAACTCCATCAAAGCCAAGAATAGGTTACTGTTCATCGGTATACCCTGGCTCGTAGAGGCTACCGCTTCATAAAGGCCGATGGCTTCCAGGTCCGTCTTGAAGTTCTTCATGATCCAGGCACTAAGCTGAATTCAGTTTTGGTTATAAGGAGTCAGCCAGGGTTGGCCTGAGGATATAATACTGCGGCCTTTATGAACTTGTTAATAAACATTGGGGTCTGCACCGGTTGGATTAGAGCTGAATCTTCGCTTGGTGCGAACCCAGGTAATAGACTAGAAAAAGGGACGACACCACCACTAGGAGCACTGATGTGGTAGCCTATTTCATTGGCTCTATCCCTCTTGAAAATGATCCTTTTCGGCCTACCATGACTGCTGGGAGTCAGGTTCCATAGCATCTGTCGGGGATGGGTGGCATGGACGAATGCAGATAACGGATAATCTCTGGCCATGTCGGGAAGATACATTGCCCTCTCTTCAAATTTAAACACCCAAGCCTCCTTCTTGGGGTGTGTTTGTGATTGGAAGTCTATCACATCCCCGAACAAGAAAGCTGGCTTCAAAAATTGTTGGTCATCTAGCGATACCAATAATTCTCCATTTATCATGGACAACAGCATTCTGTCCCCTTGAGCAGCTATTAGCTGTTGTCTCCCTTCAGGATATTCTCGATTTGACTGAGGGAACTCTATAAGAGACAAATTCTCTAAGTAATTTGAGCCCAGCATACCAGCTGGCGAGCCGAATATTTTTGTGAGCGGATGAATTTGCAAGTCTACTGCCAAAAGAAAAAGAAAAATCAAGTTAGTAAAATCTAATTTGAAATTTTTACGCAGATGACTTAGTTAAAGACTCTGTAATAGAGAACTTGACTATGTAAAACTTTACGCTTATGCGCAAAAATTAAAGTTTTTAAAAGTGTAAAAGTTCTTTATTTTATGCAAAGTCTTTTACTTGTGAATTTTACGCTGACACGTATTGACGTAAGCGTATTGTGAATTTTATGCTGGCACGTATTGACGTGAGCGTATTTTGAATTTTACGCTGGCACGTGTTGACGTGAGCGTATTGTGAATTTTACGCTGGCACGTATTGACGTGAGCGTATTGTAACGCCCCAATCCCAAAATACTTGGGACTAGATATGTATCATGCCAGCTGTATACATACGAGAAAATATACGACTCGTAGGTATACATAAGCTGTAAATGTAGAAAGCCAAGACACTAAATCTCATCCACAAGGATAAATAATGATGTAAAAGCATCTTTGAGTTTGTCATGTATACAATAGTTGGGCGGAGACAAATCCACTACCAACTAAATTAAATATGGAAAATATACAAGAAAAGAATTGAGCAAGCGAGAGCAGGTGACGGATCCAAGAGCAATCATCACGAAGGAAGGAATGTCCTTAGCTAGAGCACCTGTAAGAAATCAGGTAACACACACCTGGAGAGATCACCAGGTCCTCAGAGGGACGTAACAAGACACACAATATCATGCCAATAAACTGAATAATAAAAGCTCAACAGAAAAGTATGCATAAGTAAAGGTTCCTAACCATTCTATGTGGAATGCACTTTAGAGGACAACGTTCTACGCAGGGGCAGTAACGGATTCACGCAAGCAAGTAATAAAGAGTGGCCAACAAGTAGCGCTCATCCGAGACACTATCGACCCGGTAACACGTAGCGCTCATCCGAGACACTATCTCCCAAATGTGTGTAAAAATAAATGTAGCCCCTACGCTAGTAGCTGTCCCCTCCCCCCAATGATACTATACGTGTGTCATAATCATGACACACAAACACGTGTCGTTTCCACCACACTGTTTATAATAGATAACTGTCAAGTCTTCTAACATGCATCTATTGACAGTTATTCCTACGCATGCGTACGGGGGATAAGCCCACACGCAAGTGACTTCTATATGATACTCACAATTCTCACACACAACTCGTGTACAATCGTGACAAGTCAATGAGCTACACTAAACATATGGTGGTCCCTTAACTCTAAGCCAATTGCATAAAGTATAATAATTTGCATCTATATATGGTTTTGAAAGAACAACATAAAGATAAAGCATGCATGATATTGAGCAAGAAATTAAACAGTAAAGGCAAGGTGTCTTGCCTGGTGTAATGACTGGTGTGGTACGTTGTTCCATCAAGTCATGTTGTCCAATAGCCGGGGTCAATGTGTAAGGGTCCGAAGTTACGATGAAATAGGAAAGCACAATTTAGTCATGACCAACCTTGATAATAATAGGGAAATTTTGGTGAAAGATACTTTGTACTATTTTTAGAGAAAGAAATGTTTAAATACCTAAAAATATATTTTTGGTAAAAATAGCTTTAGATAAATACTTTAAAGTCTAAAATCTTTTTAGGGAAAAACTAAGTAAAATAAAATATTTAGATAGTGAAACTATATTTTTATTAGCAAAAATAATTTATTTTAAAAATATTTAAAAAATTATAATTGTTTTATTATTTGGAAACTATATTTCTTTCGTGTCAAAATATTTTTAGAAATTAATGAGTAATCTAGAAAAATTTGCCTTTAGGGTTTAAGACCAATGTGAAAATAATATGGGACCAAGCCCAATTTAATATTTATAGTACACGTATAAGTTTTAGAAATATATATAGATTTTGATAATTAATATTAGTATATTAGAATAATAATAATAATAATAATAATAATAATAATAACAGTAATACTAAGAATAATAATAATAATGATAATAATAATAATAATAATAATAATAATAATAATAATAATAATAATAATAATAATAATAATAAATAATAAATAAAATTTATATACCCTAAAATCCCTTCTGATTCCTCACCCCCCTCCAATTTATACACAGTAATAGAGAGGGAGAGAGAGTGCGGAGGAAGGAGAGGGTTTACCGAGGGGCTGCGTCGGAGGCGGCGCTCGCGGTCGGCTGCGCATGGGCTGCGACGAAGACTTGGCTGCAGAGGAGGTTTCCGGCTGGGGCGCGCTCTGCGCGGCGGGGTTCGAAGAGCGCCGGGCGCGCTGTCCTCTGGTGGTGGCGGGGAGAGCGGGCGACGCGGGCCGGCCTGCGCGGGATGATGCGGCGGCCGCGCGGCTCCACCGGACTGGGTCAGAGAGTTGGTGGCGCGCCACCCGCGGAGAGCCGAGGTGGATCAAATCGGACCCGTCGACCAGTGCGACTGTGCTTTGGCGGAGGCGGAGGATGCCTGCGGTGGTCACCGGAGACGGCGGTGCGAGGCCGCGGGGCTCGCCGGAGCTGACGGTGGCCGTGGCAGAGGTAAGGGTGGTGTATAATTATTTTGGGTTTGTTTGTGGTGATGACGAATTTGGGGGTTGATGGTGGTGGTGACCGACGTCGGCGGTGAACGTGTCAGGTTGGTGCGACTGTGCGTCACCGGAAGGAGGCGGTGTGTCGATCAGCCGAGGAAGGCGGACTGGTGACCGCGGTGGTTGTAGGGATGATGATGGTGGCGTGGGGGTCGGCCAAGGTGGTCGATGGGTGGCTGTTGGTGGTGACTGGTGGATCCGGTGATGGGGTGGCAAAGGGGATGACAACGATGGCGATGGTGGTGATGGGAGTTGTGGTACGGGATGGTCGAAGGCAGGCTGGGATCGACGACCGAGACGGCGCGACAGTGCTCGGGATTAGGTTTAGGAAATTTGGTGCGTCCGGGGTGTCAGACGCGAGGAGATTAATGTATTTGTAGTAGAAAAATAAGGTAGAGGGGAAAGACGGCACAGACACGATGCACATCTGAATGTGGTGGAAAAATATGGAGGAGTACCTCTCCTATATATAGGAGGTAGGAATTCCCATTAGGATTAGGATTGGGATGTTTGAATTCCCCCATAGATAATTACCACTTTAAATTAAATTCGATTTAGATTCTAAATCATTCAATTCCAAATCAAGCATAAGTAAAACCTTCACCTTTTTAATTCAAATTCAAATGAAATCTTTTCAAATTTTAATTTTCATATTTAATCAAATATTAAAAATCACAATTCTCAAATATCATTTTTCTAATTATATAAATATAGTAATAATAAATTTCGAAAATCACTACAAATACTTAAATATTAAATCATAAACTAGCTTTTATAATAATAAAATATATTATTAAACAAGTTATTTAAATTTCGTAAAATATTTGGAATACATTCCATATAAACCACAAATTCCAAATCACTACTTATTTTTAAACGACGAACAAATAGCTCTTCTTTAAAATAAAATATTTATCACATTATTTTGAAAACTAAAATTTCTTCTATATAACTAAAATCTCTAAAAATGTTTTACAAAAATATGTACCTCGTACATATTCGCACTCGACGAGACATACAAAAATATTAACTCATATGCGACATACAATTCGACTATGCGACGTACAATACAAGGCAAAAATTAAAACCAAATTTAAAATAAAAAAATATAGTAAAATTTTAGGGGGTTTACATCCTACCCAACTTACAAGAATTTCTTCCTCGAAATTTAGGAATAGGTAGAGTAGAAGGGGTCAAGTAGGAAATGGTTCATCAATACCGAAATACGATTAAATAGTGGACAATACGAAGAACGATGATCAAAACTTACCTGCAATTAGAGAGTCTGGTTATAATGATAAACAACTCAATGATATGGTTTTTTTTTTGAAAGGGGTTTCTAGTTAACATAATAGAGTAAGGAAGGATTTAGGGTTAATTTAAGTCATGATAAGACATGAATGAAGAGATAAGGAATCGACTAGATTAAGGGCAAGCAATTTAGAGAATATAGCCGTCTAGGTTTGAATCATTCTCAAGTTCCGAGAAGGTTGTGAAGTCGAATCTAAGGTCGAGAAAAGGACGAAGAACTCAAGGTAGGGATAAAGTCACATTGGTAGGTTAGTGGCTAGCTATTTCTGTGTATACACAAACTTTATGGTCATAGGAGAATAGTTTGGCCAATCAATCAAGTACATGCCTCGTCCAGAATAGGTAACTGTCGAAGGCCATCACAGTCCAAGGAAGATTATTTGAATTCTAATATGTGGTTCAAAGGCGATTGAATAATTCAAAGAGATTTGTCAAGGCAGTCGCGGATGAGACTCTAGGGTCAGTTGACTATGTCTCCATACGTGTAGAATAATATATGAAAAGCGAACCAAGTGCAATAGGTTGATCAGACCATCATGCACCGGTTCTAATTAGACAATATGTTAGTGGGAGAGACCCAATAAAACATATGTCATGATCAAGCTTGATAAAGAATACGCTTGCAAAACTAAGCTATTTTAGCATCATAGGTAGATAAAATAATAAGTAAAGGGTAATGATGAAAGAAATCAATTAGTCCAAGATCTTATAAAATCTAAGTTCCGTCCGAAATTTGGGCCTATGTAGTCGGCTTGGTTGACTAGATAAGTTAGGGTCTACTAAATTCTATGGTCCAAGTGAACCTATCAATGTGACAAAATGTTGGTTAGGTCGTGAGGTATTCTACTCAACTTACAAGAATTAAATTAATGGTGTGATAGGTCCAGCAATCAAGATTTAAGCATGTAAGTAATTAAGTAGAACAAAATCATATATCGGGTCGAAAGAATTGAGTCGAGGTCGGGTCTCATCTATAGTTAAAAAGTATATTGGTTTCACGGTAGGGATTAGAGTCCAGTCTTTTTGACCCGAAAGTCGCAATATGAAATTAAAGTACAAGGAGACGTGTTTTAGTGGCACGTGATATACCTACATGAAGGTGGACTCGTGTAGGTCTTGCATATGGGATTGTTTGGATGGAAAAGTCTAGTGTTGTGCTCCAAATATTCAAGTCACGATAAAGGACACACAAAATAATTTAAATAAAAAGTGGGAGTTCATGAGATAATGATTAAAAATAAATGACCAAGTTAAAGCATGAAATAAAGATAATTCGGTTTCTAGTAGATCAAGGTGAAATAAGCTAGGCATACAATTTCTAGAGATATGATAGCCACTTAGATGGAGTATAATTAAGGAACAATCTAATCATTTCTCAAGTTTCAAATAATTAGATGGTCATGACAAAAGATCTAGAATTGAGGGAAGGTCGAGTAAGTCAAAAGATATTTTCATCGGTTTGGTCGATGACTAACTATACTTATGTATATGCAATATCATAATCATATGTGGCATGACAATCTAATGTAGAATACTTCTATCTCACTAGGGTGACCTTTCTTGCTTCTTGGTCCTCTAATATGATCTAATCTAAATTTCAAGTTCCTGAAGTTCTCAATAAAATTTTCAAGATACTCCGCCACCATTACCAATTATCTTAGACTGTCAATTTAATTGAAATCTCTAATCAATCTCGAAATAGTCCTTGTATATCGCAAAATGAACATGCTTTTTACCAAAATTTAAATATCCATAATAAAAGGCCTTAAACTTGAAATTTAAATAACTCTATAAATCATAGGTTATAGGACAAAATTTGAATTTTTCCTTCAAAGTCGATATCTTCCAAAAATTTTAAACAATTTTTTTTTCCATCATCTCTTCAAAATTTAATAAACTTATGAATCGTACGCACAATTGAAAACCTCAAGTTCTCTCCCTTCTAAACTTTCGTCTCTCTAGTCATCTACAAAATCATAATTTAAACTCTTTAAAAATCTCGAGATATCCAAACTTAAATTTAACCGTAAATCAAGTGTCACAATATAAAAACTCAAGATATTTCTCAAATTGATTTCATATCCCTAATAAATCATAACTATTTCACGATTTCAAAATTCATAAAAATTTTGTTTTCTCGATCTAGCTATCCTCTTGTGTATACCACATTGTAAATTTAAAATAAAATTTAAACTATCCTTTTGATGGCGGTAATATACTACTACCCAACTTGGAATAAACTAATCCTTAAGATCAAATTTCTAGGAAACATAAATGCTTTTATACACAAATAAGACCTCAATGCATACTAATTGTCAAGGTAATCCTTCTAGCCATGTGTTTGACCTATGAGCATATACGAGTGTAGTCCTCTTTCTAATTGTCACTAAGCACGAAACTAAGAATTTACGGTAGAAGAAGTCAAGCAAGATGCAAATCAAGGAGGGTAAACGAGAGTTCAAAATTCAAAGTCAAGAAAGGATGTCAAGTAGGTGGATGAGATTCCTAGATTCTAATCCTATATTACAGGCTCACATTGGTACAATTACGTAACCGAAGTGACAAACTTGACCTGCATGGGCCACCACAAAAACATGTAACGCCCCAATCCCAAAATACTTGGGACTAGATACGTATCATGCCAGCTGTATACATACGAGAAAATATACGACTCGTAGGTATACATAAGCTGTAAATGTAGAAATCCAAGACACTAAATCTCATCCACAAGGATAAATAATAATGTAAAAGCATCTTTGAGTTTGTCATGTATACAATAGTTGGGCGGAGACAAATCCACTACCAACTAAATTAAATATGGAAAATATACAAGAAAAGAATTGAGCAAGCGAGAGTAGGTGACGGATCCAAGAGCAATCATCACGAAGGAAGGAATGTCCTTAGCTAGAGCACCTGCAAGAAATCAGGTAACACACACCTGGAGAGATCACCAGGTCCTCAGAGGGACGTAACAAGACACATAATATCATGCCAATAAACTGAATAATAAAAGCTCAACAGAAAAGTATGCATGAGTAAAGGTTCTTAACCATTCTATGTGGAATGCACTTTAGAGGACAACGTTCTACGCAGGGGCTGTAACGGATTCACGCAAGCAAGTAATAAAGAGTGGCCAATAAGTAGCGCTCATCCGAGACACTATCGACCGGGTAACACGTAGCGCTCATCCGAGACACTATCTCCCAAATGTGTGTAAAAATAAATGTAGCCCCTACGCTAGTAGCTGTCCCCTCCCCCCAATGATACTATACGTGTGTCGTAATCATGACACACAAACACGTGTCGTTTCTACCACACTGTTTATAATAGATAACTGTCAAGTCTTCTAACATGCATCTATTGACAGTTATTCCTACGCATGCGCACGGGGGATCAGCCCACACGCAAGTGACTTCGATTCGATACTCACAATTCTCACATACAACTCGTGTACAATCGTGACAAGTCAATGAGCTACACTAAATATACGGTGGTCCCTTAACTCTAAGCCAATTGCATAAAGTTTAATAATTTGCATCTATATATGGTTTTGAAAGAACAACATAAAGATAAAGCATGCATAATATTGAGCAAGAAATTAAACAGTAAAGGCAAGGTGTCTTGCCTGGTGTAACGACTGGTGTGGTGCGTTGTTCCATCAAGTCCTGTTGTCCAATAGTCGGGGTCAATGTGTAAGGGTCCGAAGTTACGATGAAATAGGAAAGCATAATTTAGTCATGACCAACCTTGATAATAATAAAGGGAAATTTTGGTGAAAGATACTTTGTACTATTTTTAGAGAAAGAAATGTTTAAATACCTAAAAATATATTTTTGGTAAAAATAGCTTTAGATAAATACTTTAAAGTCTAAAATCTTTTTAGGCAAAAACCAAGTAAAATAAAATATTTAGATAGTGAAACTATATTTTTATTAGCAAAAATAATTTATTTTAAAAATATTTAAAAAATTATAATCGTTTTATTATTTGGAAACTATATTTCTTTTGTGTCAAAATATTTTTAGAAATTAGTGAGTAATCTAGAAAAATTTGCCTTTAGGGTTTAAGACCAATGTGAAAATAATATGGGACCAAGCCCAATTTAATATTTATAGTACACGTATAAGTTTTAGAAATATATATAGATTTTGATAATTAATATTAGTATATTGGAATAATAATAATAATCATAATAACAGTAATAATAATAATAATAATAATAATAATAATAATAATAATAATAATAATAATAATAATAATAATAATAATAATAATAAATAATAATAATAAATAAAATTTATACACCCTAAAATCCCTACTGATTTCTCACCCCCCCAATTTATACACAGTAATAGAGAGGGAGAGAGAGTGCGGAGGAAGGAGAGGGTTTACCGAGGGGCTGCGCCGGAGGCGGCGCTCGCGGTCGGCTGCGCATGGGCTGCGACGAAGACTTGGCGACGGAGGAGGTTTCCGGCTGGGGCACGCTCTGTACGGCAGGGTTCGAAGAGCGCCGGGCGCGCTGTCCTCTGGTGGTGGCGGGGAGAGCGGGCGACGCGGGCCGGTCTGCGCGGGGTGATGCGGCGGCCGCGTGGCTCCACCGGACCGGGTCAGAGAGTTGGTGGCGCGCCACCCGCGGAGAGCCGAGGTGGATCAAATCGGACCCGTCGACCAGCACGACTGTGCTCTGGCGGAGGCGGAGGATTTCTGCGGTGGTCACCGGAGACGACGGCGCGAGGCCGCGAGGCTCGCAGGAGCTGACGGTGGCAGTGGCAGAGGTAAGGGTGGTGTATAATTATTTTGGGTTTGTTTGTGGTGATGACGAATTTGGGGGTTGATGGTGGTGGTGACCGACGTCGGCGGTGGACGTGTCAGGTTGGTGCGACTGTGCGTCACCGGAAGGAGGCGGTGTGTCGATCGGCCGAGGTAGGCGGACTGGTGATCACGGTGGTTATAGGGATGATGATGGCGGTGTGGGGGTCGGCCAAGGTGGTCGATGGGTGGCTGTTGGTGGTGACTGGTGGATCCGGTGATGGGGTGGCGAAGGGGATGACGATAATGGCGATGGTGGCGATGGGAGTTGTGGTGCGGGATGGTCGAAGACAGTCTGGGATCGGCGATCGAGACGGCGCGACAGTGCTCGGGATTAGGTTTAGGAAATTTGGATGCGTCCGGGGTGTCGGACGCGAGAAGATTAATGTATTTGTAGTAGAAAAATAAGGTAGAGAGGAAAGACGGCACAGACACGATGCACATCTGAATATGGTGGAAAAATATGGAGGAGTACCTCTCCTATATATAGGAGGTGGGAATTCCCATTAGGATTAGGATTGGGATGTTTGAATTCTCCCATAGATAATTACCACTTTAAATTAAATTCGATTTAGATTCTAAATCATTCAATTCCAAATCAAGCATAGGTAAAACCTTCACCTTTTTAATTCAAATTCAAATGAAATCTTTTCAAATTTTAATTTTCATATTTAATCAAATATTAAAAATCACAATTCTTAAATATCATTTTCCTAATTAAATAAATATAGTAATAATAAATTTCAAAAATCACTACAAATACTTAAATATTAAATCATAAACTAGCTTTTATAATAATAAAATATATTATTAAACAAGATATTTAAATTTCACAAAATATTTGGAATACATTCCATATAAACCACAAATTCCAAATCACTACTTATTTTTAAACGACGAACAAATAGCTCTTCTTTAAAATAAAATATTTATCATATTATTTTGAAAACTAAAATTTCTTCTATATAACTAAAATCTCTAAAAATGTTTTACAAAAATATGTACCTCGTACATATTCGCACTCGACGAGACATAAGAAAATATTAACTCATATGCGACGTACAATACGACTATGCGACGTAAAATACAAGGCAAAAATTAAAACCAAATTTAAAATAAAAAAATATAGTAAAATTTTAGGGGGTTTACACGTATTTTGATTTTTTACGCTGGCACGTATTGATGTGAGCGTATTTTGAATTTTACGCTGGCACGTGTTGACGTAAGCGTATTTTAATTTTTACGCTGGCACATATTGATGTGAGCGTATTTTGATTTTTACGCTGGCACGTATAGACGTGGACGTATTTTGTTATTTCAATTTCTACGCTGACACGTATAAACGTGGGCGTGAAGTTTTTGAGTCTTCTTCTCCGGCGAATTCACGACCGAAAGTAGTGCTCTACCTTTCATGGCCGGAGCCACAGCGGGGTTGGTACGTCGGGGTGCCACTGATGAGGGGATGTTAGTTTCCGTGCGGTCGACCGTCGACGAAGCAACAACGACTTCTTGCCCTTGCTGCCGGCGGCGGTCTTGCTCTTGGGGGCCATCGATTTGAAGTGAGAGTATGTAGAGGAAGAGGGTAAAGAGAGATTAAAATTTCGAGAATGAGTAAAGTTCTCTCTGTATCGGCAAAGCTCTATTTATAGAGAATTTTTGAAATCGGTTCAAATTCCCAAAATTTACGCCGACTGTTGGATATTTCTACTTTTACGAGGACTGTTGAGTATCTCGAACTTTACGCAGATGACCGTTGGGTATCCCAAATTCTATGCAGACTATTGAATATCCCAAATTTTATGCTTCTGTTCAAAGTATTTTAAATTTTGAAAAAATTTGAAAACTGTGAAGAGGGTCTTATAGGAGCGTAAAAAGTGCTTTATTGACCAAGTCAAAGAAGTTAAGAGCTTTACGCAAGTCAAACAGAGTTAAACTCAGACTTTACGCAAGTCAAACAGAGTAAAACTCTATGCGAGAGCCATCCTCAAAGCTTTTACGCGAGGACAGACTGTCAAATCATCGCATTTAATGCGCGTGATACTATTCTGACATAATAATTTTTTGACAGCGGATTGCATAGAAGCCGAGAAGATTTGATTTACTCCAAACCCAACACTTGTCATTTAGTGTGCAGATGGGCTACTTTACGCTCAAGAGATTGCTTCTTTTACGCACGAAAGCTATTCGAGCTTTTTACGCTCAAGGCTGTTGTGCGCGTAATGTTTATTTGAGCTAATTTTACGCTCAAGGCTAATTTTCAGCCACTTTACGCAGAAAGTTTATTTTGGGCTATTTTACGCCCAGTCTGCTACTTTACGCAGGAAGTATGTTTTGGGTCATTTTTACGCCCGATCTTTTCTGGCCTACATGAGAACGTGGTCTGCTTACGTGGCTTTCATGCCACACTTATCGTGGAACGTGGGTACGTGCTCTCCCTATTTTGTTGAAGTAGTAGGACACGTGTCACCATGAGTAGAGATCAAAACTCTATATGGGACACGTGTCATCACGCGTAATGGTTGATTTTCATCGTAGGTAACAATTACTTGCATAGAGACCCAACTTTATTGCTTTTTACGTACAGAGGGTCTAGTCTATAAATAGACTTATTTCTAACACAGACATCATTAAGGGATCAGGAGAGATACATGAGAGAAGATTCTGAGAAAACTCATACTTTCAGAGTGATATTCCCAAAAGCATTTCTTCAACTTCTTCTCAAGAACAAGGTGAAGAAAAGCAGAAAAGCATTCGACTGTGCCATCAGTGCCGTTGCTCGATACCTTTCTGGTGACTTCGTTCTTTCGATTGTTCGTCTTCTTCAAGCAGTTTTCTTCATCATCATCATATGGTCCAAGGAACAAAGTGATCGCTCTCAGATCAGACTTGCATAGTAATACTTACCAGAATAATTTATACTTTTGTACTTTTTCTTGTTTTCGTTCAAAAGCCAATTTTAGGCATTTTGTTAAGGGAAACAACCTACTCTCAGTTATCCAGAGCAGCCAGTGGAGATTCTGGATCGCCGAGAGAAGGTATTGAGAAACCAGGTGATACCCTTGGTTCACGTCGTATGGAGGCATCATTATCCAAGAGAGTCTACCTGGGAGCGGGAGGATGAGATACGCGAGCGATACCCTTATCTTTTTGGACCTTGAGGTATGATTATCTATCCTTCTCATCAGTTTAGTTTCGTCTTTTAATTTCGAGGAAAAAATTCTTTTAAGGAGGGTAGATTTGTCACTACCACATTTTAGATTGAGGATATTTTGGTCATTTGGTAATTTTTGAATTTATTTTAAATTTATTGAATTGGTGATTTCTAGTTTTGACCTTAGCTAATTGAGACTTATAGACTAACCTAGAAGCTAACCCTAGCTATGGTGACTTAGTAGGCAATGGTGTGACCCTAGTCTAACTTAAGTTAACCTCTATTTAGTCACTAGAATCTAGTTTCAATAGGAAGGATTAAGAATAGGTGAAATGACTTGTGATTTAATTCCATGACTTGTGACTTAAGCCCATGGCCCATAACTAGAAGCCCTAACCCTAACCAACCACCCATGGCCGGCCAACCTAGGGTTTCCCACCCCTATTTAATGTCTATTCTACTTGTTCTTGCCTCTTTTGTGCTCAACCTACTTTTTAGAAGGAAAGGTAAATCCCCACTTTCCAAAATTCCTATTAAATCTATTTTTAATCCTTTTTGACCCAAATCTTTCGCATATGATTCTAATCAACCTCTACTTGCTGATTATGGGGAGTAATTTCAGTTTTTATGCAATTTGGGAGCATTTGGCTAGCAAGGAGGAACCCCCCATTTGGAGCCTTTTCTTGCTGTTTGCACCTATAGGTAAAACTCATCAAATTGTTCTAATATTCTATTTTCTTTACATTTAGGGCTAGATCTAGGTGTCCTTTAGCTGTCCCTAAAGTTTGGGTTAATTTTGTGTCCATTTGGTGTCTGTATCGGACACGTATCATAGTGTATAGGAAGGTGTTTGTTGAAATGCCACACTCGTGTATTTTTTATTATTTTTGAAATGTGTTTGATTGAATTTGTAGTGCTAGGAGTAGTGTTTGATTTCGTATCATTGATCTGTGATTTTCGTGTCTTGCCGTGTCCACACGGGGACATGAACTTGCTGTTCAGGATAGCGTGCACTATCCTGCTACTCGGGCCCTAGAACTCGCTGTACAGGACACGTGGTCACACGAAATTTGGTGGGGAGTGTTTCACTTAACAAAATGCCTAAAATTGTCTTTGAAAGAAAACTAGAAAAAGTACAAATTTTTCTGGGAAGTATTGCTATGGAAGTCTGATCTGAGAGTGATCACTTTGTTTCTTGGACCATACGATGATGATGAAGAAAACTGCTTAAAGAAGACGAACAATCGGAAGAACTAAGTATCCGGAAAGGTATCGAGCAACAGCACTGATGGCACAGTCGAATGCTTTCTTGCTTTGCTTCACCCTGTTCTTGAGAAAAAGTTGAAGAATGCTTCTGGGAATATCACTCTGAAAATATGAGTTTTCTTAGAATCTCCTCTCCCTATCTCTCTATTGATCTCTTGATGCTGTCTATGTGAAAAATAAGTCTATTTATAGACTTGACCCTTTGTGCGTAAAAAGCAACAAAATTGGGTTTTTACGCAAGTAACTGTCACCTACGATGCAACTCATCCTCTACGCACGTTGACACGTGTCCCATGTAGAGTTTGATCTCTACGCATGGTGACACGTGTCCCACAACTTCAATAAAATGGGGAGAGCACGTACACACGTTCCTCGAGAAGTGTGGCATGAAAGCCACGTGGGCAAACCACGTTCTTAAGTGGTCAGAAAAGATCGGGCGTAAAAATGACCCAAAATACACTCCTAGCGTAAAGTAGCAAACTGGGCGTAAAATAGCCCAAAATAAACTTTCCAGCGTAAAGTGGCTAAAATAGCCTTGAGCGTAAAAAGTAGCCCAAATAAACTTGACGTCCACAATAGTCTTGAGCGTAAAAGCTCGAATAGCTACCGTGCGTAAAAGAAGTAATTTTATTGAGCGTAAAATAGCCCCATCTGCACACTATACGACGAGTATTGGGTTTGGTGAAAAGATTTCCTCGGCTTCTGTGTAATCCTGCTGTCAGAAAATCATTGTGTCAGATCTAATCACTTGCATTAAATGCGGCCTAACGGTCTGTCCCCCGGCGTAAAGTTCAATGAATAGCCCTGGCGTAAAGTAGCTCGCGTAGAGAATAGCTCGCGTAAAGATCTCAACTTCTTTGACTTAATCCATAAAGCACTTTTTACGCTCCTACAAGACCCCCTTCAAAGTTTTCAAATATTTTCAAAATTTGAAATACTTTGAACAGAAGTGTAAAATTCGGGATTTCAACAGTAGCGTAGAATTCGGGATATCCAACGGTCATCCGCGTAAAAGTTGGGATATCCAACAGTCAGCGTAAAAGTCGGGAATTTGAACCGATTCAAAATTCTCTATAAATAGAGCTATTCGAATAGGAATAAAACTTTACTTGTCTTTCGTAATCCCGATCTTTTTTCACTCTTCTTTCTCCTTCATACTCTCGTTTCGATCCGATGGCCCCCAAGAAGTTCGTCGCCGGCAGCAAGGGCAAGAAGCCCGTCGGTTCATCGTCGGCCGACCGCACGAAAACCCCCATCCAATCATCCACGACGCCCCAACAAAGCAACCCCGCCGTTGCTCCGGCAATGAAGGGTAAAGCCCTACTTAATCTCAGCTATGAGTTCGCCGGAGAAGAAGAAGAAAACCCGAACCTTCAGATTTCACGTCCATGTCATACGTGTCAGTGTAGAAACTGAAATAACAAAATACGTCCACGTTATACGTGTCAGCGTAAAATCAAGAACATACGCCCACGTTTATATGTGTCAGCGTAAAATTAAGAAAATACGCCCACGTCTATACGTGCAAGCATAAAATCTAAAATACGCTCATGTCTACACATGCCGACGTAAAATTCATAATACGCTCACATCAACATGTGCCAGCGTAAAATTTAGAATACGCTCATGTCAACACATGCCAGCGTAAAATTCACAATACACTCACATCAACATGTGATAGCGTAAAATTTAGAATACGCTCATGTCAACACATGCCAGCGTAAAATTCACAATACGCTCACATCAACATGTGCTAGCGTAAAATTTCACAAGTGAAAGACTTTGTGTAAAACAAAGACCTTTTACACTTTAAAACTTTTTATCAACTTCAATAAGCGTAAAGTTTACATAGTCAAAGTCTTTAACCTTTATGTGTAAAAACTTAGACTAATTTATCTGCGTAAAAATTTCAAATTAGATTTTTACTAACTTGATTTTTCTTTTTCTTTTGGCAGTGGATTTGCAAATTCACCCACTTGCAGAAGTATGTGGCTCATCAGTTGGTATGGTGGGCTCAAATTATTTGGAGAATCTGTCTCGTGTAGAGTTTCCCCAATCGAATCCGGAGTACCCTGTAGAGAGAGCACAGTTGATAGCTGCCCAAGGGGATAAAATGCTGCTATCCATAATTAATGGAGAACTGTTGACCTCGCTGGATGGCCAACAATTTACAAAACCAGCTTTCTTATTTGGGGATGCAATAGACTGCAAGTCACAAACACACCCCAAGAAGGAGTCTTGGGTATTCAAGTCTGGAGATAGAGCAATGTATCTCCCTGACATGGATAGAGATTATCCCCTGTCCGTATTTATCCATGCCACCCATCCCCGACAGATGCTGTGGAATCTGACTCCCAGCAATCATGGAAGGCCGGGTAGAATCATATTCAAGAGGGATAATGCCAACGATATGGGCTATCACGTCAGTGTTCCTAATGGCGGTGTCGTTCCTTTCTCTGGTCTCTTGCCAGGATTTACTCCGAATAAAGATTCAGCTTTAATCCAACCGGTACAGACCCAGATGTTCATCAATAAGTTCATAAGGGCTGCGTATTGTATCCCCAGACAAACCCTAGGCTACCGGGATGGTTGACTCCATTTAACCAGAACTGGATCCAAATTAGTGTTTGGATCATGAAGAACTTCCAGACGGAGCTTAAAGACATCGGTCTGTATGAAGCAGTGGCTTCCACTAGTCAGGGTATACCACCGAACAGTAACTTGTTCATGGCCCTGATAGAGATATATATAAGTTCAACTGAAACTTTTGCGACCCTAAAAGGTGAAATGGGTCTCGTACTCCATGAGATGCAATTTATCTCAAAGCTGCCAATGGGGGAAGCCCCATATGAAGAATATGTTCCCTCCAACCGGGAACTTACTGAAATTAGGGAGAAAAACCCTCAATTGGTTGAGGTATATGAAGAATTGATGTGCCATTACATGATTTGCACTACTATGCATGAGAGTGGATCTCATTTGGCGTACATCAACAAGTGGACAACATATCTCTTCTTCCATAAGGATAAGATATCCAAAGATGATAAAGAAAGATTTCAGGAGAACAAATCTCCAACTATCAACACTGGTTCAACAATTCCTGCAGATAAAATACGGGATATGATGATTGGCTATAAATTCCTGAACAATTATTTGTCCACCAAGACTGGAGAGTTCTCTGCTGGAACCGAAGCCTTGAGCTTCCTCAGATATGGCAGCCAGAAGATCTCCAGGAAAGCCTTGCTGGCAGGCTTCTTTTCTCTATGGCTGAGGAGATGGGTTATACCAGGGACCGGTACAGTTGATAGAATCTACCGAAACGTGCTATGGCCAGCGGTACGTTTGGTGTTTAAAGTTAGAATCAACTGCTATCGGCAATGGTATGCTGAATAAACGCCGGTCTGAGGACTTTTGGTGAGGAGATAATCAACAACGCTCCTTATCGGAACGTATTCCCCAGGGTAGAAATGCCCTACACTTACTTGATGGGCTGGCTGTTGTACCACAACTGCAGTTTGTTGCCACCAGACCCGGAAGATGATGCAGAGGTCTTCCTCCAAAAGTTCAACAAAGCTACATGGACTGCCACGACAGTGGCAGATACCCGAGCAGTATTAAATTATTCTTACAGATGGAACTTTTTTTGTACCCGGCCACAAGTTCCAGCCGAATGCTTCGACGTTCAATTTGAAGATGAAGTTGAAGGAAGAACTTTATTGTCAGCACCAGGCTTTAGGTGGCTACAGTGCATCAGACCCTCCCATCTGATGTATAGAAATGAAGACAGTTGTGCGTTCGAACCATATCTACCAAGTAGGTTCGCTCGCCAATTTGGATATGACCAACTTCATGTTGGTAATCCCTCTACCAGTTTCCGTCACTATAGGAAACTGATTGATGGTGCAAGAGGTTGGAGATATTTTAGTACTGCCCGTACTGGTGCCAAATTCAAAGTATCAACCGCTACCAGCACCACCGAGCTACGTATACTTTATACGTATGCTCACTTTTATGTTTCCATCCGTTCCTTCGCCCATGGCTATAACCTGAGAGGTAGTCTAAGATGGCCCAAGGAAGGAAATGTTGAAGAGCCAGTCAGGGTACCATCAGACATACCTGACGACGCTGCCGTTCCAGATCAATATCTGGAAGTTATCCCTACGGGAGTTGGGGAAAAAGCTGCGGAACCTATCATTATTGGTAAGTCCCATAAACGGAAACAAAGTGCAGCTGTCACTCTTCCAGAGAAGACCCCAGAAAAGAAGAAGAAGACTACCACCAAAGGGCCTTCTAGACCAAGGGCCGCTACTCCAGAGATTGATATTCCAGTCGAGGAGCCGTAACACGTTGCATCTTCTACATCTCATCCCGGAGAAGGGTCCTCGGCCTCCCAACCAGCAGCATCAATAAAAGCTGTAGTAGTCCTATCTCCAGGATGCCTTAGCTCGTCGCTTCATTTAACTTTGCCATAAAAGGCACAAGTTGTTGAAGACGTCGCCCCAGTACATCCTGTTAATCAAGAGCCCATCCCATCCGATGAACCAGCTAATAATTTTGATGATGAGGATTGGACTGGAGATTATGACGCGTACTTGGCATGTCCTACACGTACTCCAGGTAAATATAATTTATACAAAATCTATACAAAACTATAATTTTTGTATATTAACTTATTTTGTTGAATTTTTGTAGTTGTTATCATTGTCCCAAAGCTTGTGGCTCCTCCTCCTCCTCAAGAAGATATTTATGAGGAAAATGAGGAATCTGAGAAGGAGGCTTCTTCTTCTTCTTCAGAAGAAGATGCTCAAGAAGAAGTACTACGAGAGCCCGAAGTGGAGACTTAGGAAGAATGTCCTCCATCTCTGGAGGTACAACAAGAGCCAGAAATGCAGGCTCAGCCAGAAGTGTCCCCTCCTGCTGAGGGCAAAGATAAAGAAGAAACTACAGTAGAACTTACTGTAGTATGAAAAGGCTACTGAAGAAGAATTAGATTTCAATGAAGAATCAGTTGTAGAAGGAATCACTACAACTGAAATACTTGAAGATCCTGTAGAGCCAGTAGCTGAGGAAGGTAATGAAGGCATAATCAAATCATCAATTGAAGCTGGGGAAGTTGTAATAGCATCTTCTGCTATTGCTACTGATCCAGTACAAGTTCCTGAAGAGGCAATGCCTGAACCGGAGTTAACTGCCACAATTATCTTTCCATCCACACCAATCACCGCCACCGAAACTCAAATAGTTTCAGCTCCAGAAACGGCTGGAGTAACAAATATTGAAGACACTGTTCCTGAAGCTTCTGGAAATCAGTTGGCTTGGTAGCAGTGACAATAATGACTTTATCTCAGCCTGCTACCAAGGCAACAGCATCTGCTCCTAGTCTTCGGAGAAGAGATTTGGTAGATATCGCCGCAATGCCGAGTTCAAGTGGAGAAATGAATCTCTTAGTTGAGATTCATACTGAAACTTTTTACAAGACTCTGGCAGCTCTGATCAAGATGGTCTTGAATAAGGGCCTCAATTATGAAAGTTTGAAAGCATTTATCTCTCTTACGATAAGAAATGTCGCCATGTTTAACGATACAGCGAGAGCAGCGGCATTGGAGAAAATCGTAGAGGGACTTGAACAACCCATTAAAGAATATCTAAAACTGTCAAGTGAAACCACTGAAAATCTCATCCAAGAGGAGTATGACGCTTTATCAGCTGAATACCTCGCTCGGGAGACGACTTTCAATGAAGCCCTCCATGAATACAGCATAAAGGTCGCCAAAGAAAAAGCTTTTTTGGCAGGAGCAAAGCCCGAGCTAGATAGCCAGAGAGAAGCCTATGAAACCTCGAATATGAGAATTCATCAACAAAATGATAAAATTCGAGAAGTTGAGGCTGAGTTGGCTCGTTTGAAGGCAGAGAGAGATCAGCTGATCACAGCTCGAGACCAGCAGCTTACACAGAGCTCGATCTTGGAAGAACAAGTCTTTGGAGCCTTATCTACTATCAAAACCCTTGACAAAGCTAAGGATCAGATGATAGTCACTTTTGCTAAACTTTCTCATATCTGCACCCCTGAAGCTCGACGCTCCTTAGCTACTAAGAATGTTTTGAGCTCTCGTGAAAAGCGTCTAGCAGCGCTGCAGAAACTGCTAAAAGACTTATCTGCTCCGCCTTAGGTAAATAAAAAGCTTTTGTAATCTTCTATCTTTTTTATTTTTGTAATGTTTACAAGAAATGAATAAAATATTTATTTTGTGGCCCTATCATTTATTTTGAAATTAAACAAAAGGTATGAGATAGAAAACACTTATCAGAGGTAATATGGACATGACAAGTTTTCTAAACTCAATAAATTATATCTATCCAGAGGTAATATGGACATGATAGATAATGAATCTCTTTTTCTGTTTAGAGTATACAACACTATCAGAGGTAATATGAACGTGACAGATCATAACAACTCAAAGAAAAATAAATTAATATCTATTCAGAGGTCAAATAGACATGATAGATAATGAATCTCTTTTTCTGTTTAGAGTATACGACACTATCAGAGGTAATATGAATGTGACAGATCATAACAACTCAAAGAAAAATAGATTAATATCTATTCAGAGGTCAAATGGATATGATAGATAGGAAAAGAAGTAGATTTAATATTTATTCAGCGGTCATGAGAACATGATAAATAATAAATCTCTTTTTTTAATCAGCTGGTAAGACAGAAGATCAAAAATTTCTTTTAGGAAGACAAATGATCAGCTTAACCAAACATTGGTAGCTGGAGAATAAAGAAGAAATTCAAACATAATATTTCTTCAAGAATTTGTCATTGATCGGCATCATAAGCAAATCCCCATTAGGTTTAGACAACCTATAGGCACCATTAGAGAAGACTGTCTCGACGACATAAGGGCCTTCCCATTTTGCTTGGAATTTCCCTTTGCTCTTATGAGTCATCACCATCGGTCTTCGAACAACTAAAACTAGCTCACCGACTTTAAATACTCTCTCTTTCACTTTACGACTGAAAGTTCGAGATATGCGGGCTTGATATAACTCAATGTGCTGTTGCGCTTGAAGACGCTTTTCGTCCAATCCTTCAAGTTTTTGGAGTCGTAAGCGATCATTGTTCTCTGTAGTTAGCTCATTAGCAATGGCTATTCTAAGAGATGGAATCTAGATTTCTAGTGGAAGAACAGTCTCACATCTGTAAACCAGTAAGAATGGTGTAAAACCAGTAGGAGTTTGGATTGTCGTTCGGTAAGCCCATAAACATTTCCCAAGTTTCTCATTCCAATCACGTTTATTAGAAGAGACAAACTTTTTGAGAAGTTTAATAATTGTCTTGTTGAAAGCTTCCGCCAAACCATTAGCAGCTGGATTGTAAGCTGTAGAAGCCAGATTTCGGATCCGATTCTTGTCACAAAATTTGTAAAATGCCTGACTGGCGAATTGCGGTCCATTATCATGAGTTATCCGTCGGGGAATCCCAAAATGATAAATGACATGGTGTTTAATGAAACTAACCACATTTGATGTTTTTACTTCAACAAGGGGAGTCGCTTCTGCCCATTTAGAAAAGTAATCGATTATAGCCAGTATAAACCGATGTCCCTTGACGGAGGGAGGGTTAATCGGACCAATAATATCCATGTCCCAGGCTTCGAAAGGCCAAGAAGCTGCTGTAGGATGTAAGAACTCCGATAGTTGATGAATAAAATCAGCATAAATCTGACATGCTTTACACCGTCTGGCATATTCCACAGCATCTGCTATCATGGATGGCCAATAATACCCTATTCTTCGAATGCGGTCCTGTAATTTTAGACCAGGTTGATGGGCACCACAGACACCATCATGAGCTTCACGAAGTGTTTGCTTAGCTTCATTCTCTGAAAGACAGCATAGCAAAAGTCCGTCATATAAAGGACGATATAACATATGTAAGGAAGAATCATAGTAAAATCAAAATGATCGTCTCTTGATTAATGCAGCTTCCTTCGGATCTTCAGGTAAAATCCCATGAACCGCATAATCAATGAATGGACTTCTCAAATCCTTCTACTGGGAACTTGATTCTGTAGTATAACTCTGTTCAATATACAAGTTATTCTTTACACAGAATAAGTCTCGATCCAACAAAGTGATGGTATTTTGTCTTCTAATTGGAACAGCTAAGTCTACAGCTAAACTAGCAAGAGCATCAGCTTCCAAATTTTGAGAACGTAGTATAAATTCGATGAAGAATCCTTTGAATAAATGGACCAATTCGATTACCACTTGATGATAAGGGATGAGGTCAGGATTTCTGACTTCATATGTCCCTCTAACCTGATTAACAATCAGTTGAGAATCTTCATAAGCTTCCAGGAACTCGATGTCCAATTGTTTTGCTACTTGGAGACCAATCAGCAGAGCATTATATTCTGCCATATTGTTGGAGCATGGCTCATTGAGAGAATAAGCATGGTATATGACCATTTTGTTAGGAGAAACCAAGACGATTCCTACTCCGGAGACAATATTGCCTTTAGGTCTGACCCGTGATGCTCCATCAAAATATAGTTGCCAAATGTCATCTTTCAAAGTCATGTTGCAATCTACGACTTCATCTGGAATATCCTCATATAGTTTCGATGTCTCAGGTATAGGGTGAGCTGCTAAAAAATCAGCTAATGCTTGACCCTTCACTAATTTTTGAGGTACATAGACCATATCATAAGGAGTAAGCAACATCACCCAGGTGGCTAACCTGGAGTTAAGAATGCTTGGTTTTCTCATCAATACCCGAATAGTATTTATTCTGGAGATGACATAAATAGTCTGTCCTGACACATAATGTCTTATCTTTTGAACAGCAAAAACCAAGGCCAGACCTTCCTTCTCCACAGGAGTATACCTGTGTTCAGCTCCGACCATCATTCGGCTAAGATAATAAATTGCTTGTTCATGACTTTTGTCACTTTTCTGTGCAAGAAGAGCACCAAGTGAATGATCAAAGGCTCGAACATATAGCAAAAATGGTCTCCCTACCCCTGGAGGTACCAGAACAGGTAGATTTGTAAGGTATTGCTTGATGTCATTGAAGGCTTTCTGACATGCTTCATCTCAGACAAATGATACACCTTTCTTTAATAGACGGGAGAAAGGTTGACATCTCCCAGAAAGATTGGATATAAATCTCCTGATATAAGTAATGCGACCTTGGAAGCCGCGGAGTTCTATTAAATTGCGTGGAGGACGCATTTCAAGAATTGCTTTAATTTTATCAGGATCAACATGGATACCCTGAGAAGTGATGACAAATCCCAAAAATTTGCCACTGGACACCCCTAAGAAAGACTTAGTAGGATTCATCTTCAACTGATGTTGGCGCATCAACTCGAATACCGTCTTTAAGTCTTGAATATGATCATCTTTTAATCGACTTTTGACAGCAATGTCATCTACATAACATTCAACTGTCTTTCATAGATGTTCTTGAAATATATTGCTCATAGCCCCTTGATACGTGGCGCCGACATTTTTCAGACCAAACGGCATAACCGTATAGCAATAGACTCCAAGGGGTGTACGAAAAGCAGTATGCTTCTCATCTCCTGGATGTATCTTAATTTGATTGTATCCTGAAAATCCATCCATAAAAGACATGCGTTCAAAACCACATGTATTGTCTATCATGACATCGGTAATCGGAAGTAAAAATTTGTCCTTTGGAAAAGCTGCATTAAGATCCCGAAATTCTATGCAAACTCGAACTTTTTTGTTCTTCTTCATAACAGGAACAATGTTGGCAACCCAATCTGGGTGTTGTTCTTCACGAACAAAGCCACATGTAGTCAACTTTTTGACTTCTGCTTCAATTACATCCATCATAACTGGTCGAAAATGTCGCTGCTGTTGTTTTACAGGCTTGGCATTAGGAAGAATATTGAGTTTATGAGTAGCTACTTTAGGATGTAGACCCGACATATCCTCATAACTCCATGCAAAGATATCAATATATTCTTTAATCAATTTTATCAACTCTTCCTTTTCCTCTTCGGAGAGATTTTTACTGATGAATATTGGCTTAGATGTAGTTCCGTCTCCAACATCAATCTGGACAATCTCATCCTCTGTAGGTGGCTATCGTTGTTCAAAATGAAGTTTCCATTGAGTGTCCATTTGCTGTGCCCAAGGGTCATTCTCAAATGGCTCAGATTCACCATCAGTTTGAACCATGTTAACCAAGAATACACACTCAGATTCATCATAATAGTCTACATGTGGGGTGTATCTGATTCGATGAATTGGATTTCTTCCAAATCTGAGGATTGTGAAGAACTGGAAGAAAATTCTTCTTGTATATCCTCATTAAACATGTGAGACGGATCATATCCTAACCCATGCCGAGTTTTCTGGTAAAATAGATCACCGCATAATGGTAATCGTCTACCTTTGCCTTGATTGAGACCTTGCATAGTCTTCAAGTCATATCCCATATTCTGGATAATCTTAAGAGATTGTTGACTATATTTGTCAATTCGAATTCTTTCTTTATCTTTATCTCTAAGATTATCTGTCTGAATAACAAGGATATTTCTAGCCAGGCCAAACACAATTTGGCGCTTGTTTTTCTTATCAGACGGAATCACGAAATAAGATTCTTTGTGACGTCTATAAGTTACATAAGCTTGTGATGAAGCGGCTACAGGAAGAAGATAAGGATAAGATGTTAAAAACCTTTGAGCATAAGGTCCTACATCGACATGAGGAGAAAATTTTTTTTCCTTATGGTCAATGTATAAGGTTTCCTCTGTATCTATGTCATCTTTATATTGATGACTTTGATCATCAGAAGATAAAGTCATTCTTTTAATAAATTTGACAGCCATATACTCAAAAAAGAAATCTTCATTGATATTAGAAAGTACAGAATGATCAATATTTACATTATTTATAATTTGACTGCTACGCTTCGGATTGATCATTAACGGACCGTCATCCGTCTTCTGCGTAGACTTGCCAAGGTTGATGATCAACGGTGGTTCTGGATCATTCGTACGAGAAGTACGTCCCTTGACTTTGATCATGAGAGGTTAAACTTGGTTTTTGGCAGGAATACTCACTGATTCCTCAGATGAAGCTCGAGTTCTTCCTTTGACCTTGATCATCAGAGGTTGGTCATTGACAGATTGGGGTTGGATTCGACCTTTGACTTTAATCTTCAAAGGTTGCTCTTCTGGAGGATCTTCATTGACAGATTGATCTTCAGCAGGTGATCGACCTTCAGCCATATCTGATATCTCCTTCACATGCTCTTGTTTGTTGAGCATTGAGTCAGAAAAATAGGCTTCAACACCCTTGAAAGGATTGATATAAGCAAACTCAGCCTTCACAACCCCTTGGAAATCCACGTACTTAAAGCATTGTGGAGGGTTGAAGGCACAATGTTACGTTCATGTATCCACGGTCTTCCGAGAAGGATGTTGTAAGATACATCTGAATTGATAACATAAAATGTTGCCATAGTTCGAAGATCACCAATTTGAATCTTCAGACGAATCTTCCCAAGTGGTTTCCTCTTGCCAGAGTTGAAACCAACTATTGTGGTACTAGTGTAAGTCAAATCACTAGTAGGAATCCTCAAAGGTCTTAGCATACTCTGAAGAATAATGCTAATATAAGACCCAGGATCAATATAAATCCTGTCAATTTCAGTGGATTCAATATACCCAGTATAGCACAAAGGCCTGTCGTACTTATTATGCTTCAACAACATATCTTCTTGTGTGAAGGTAATGTTAGGAATTGCCTCCATCACACTATGACATTGTGGACACGACACTGGTGTATTGTCAGGACTCTTGAGTAGAGCTAAGCATGAGTCTGCTTGTAGCAAAGCTTCACTCAAAGTCTCCCTGCTTTCTTTAGAAAGATGAAGTAGCTCAAAGATAGAGAGTCTAGCCGGAGTATTAGCTAACTGAGCTAGAATATCAAACTTGTAGGGCTTCATCACCACCCCTTGATTTGAAGCAGATTTCAATGGGACGTCAAAGCGTACTGCTTTCTGTTTCCCTTTCTCAACCACAGATGGTTTAGCAGGAACATGAGATGGTTGAACTGGTAGTGTTTCAACTATGCCCTCCGCTTCTTTGGAAGATCCCTCATAATCTTTGTGGTACTCTTTCCCAGATCTCGTACCAGCAAAGGTTTCTTCTTCGGACTCAGGAGAATGAAGTACCATATTGCAGGACTTAGTCTTCTTTCCCTTAGTCTTTTTCTTACGAGAATTTTTATGAGGAACCTCAGAACCCAATTCAACAGTGAATTTTTGACTTTGAATTTGTAAAAAAAGTCGTATTCCTTTATCATAATTCAAACCTTCTGCCTTTTGAAAGTCGTAGCCTATCTTTTTCATGAGATGGACTGATTGTTGACTGTATAAGTGAATGGGTAGTGGACTTTCAATAAATGGTTTAACAGAGGAAAAAGAGACAGAAACCTCTGTAACTATAGGAAAAGGAGGCATAGAGACTTCTGTAGAAGAAGGAATAGAAATCTCTATAGCCACTTGAGAAGGAGTATTCAGGACACGAGGAAAAATCCCTGTAGGAGCTTTTTTATAAGCAGCAAAGACTTGTTGTGCCCTGTATAAGGGGATACTATTCATAGCTAACCACTGCTGATGAGTAAGTTTGAGTTTGGTAAGAGGAACCAAACTTGGAGGGTATATATTCAAACCCCTCAATCTATCCTCTAAAGGAATGTCACCCCATAAATGATCCAAATCATCATGGTCTGGGGTTAAAACATGAGAAATCATGTTGCAGGTTTTGACTTTTTTTACCCTTCTTGGATTTTGAAGTTTTACCTTCATTCTCCATTTCAGGTACTAAATCAGGATGTACCCACATGATTTCACCAGTTTTCAATGTAAGAGGCAAAAGTCCTTCATTTTGCACTCTGGCAGGCGAGATATTCACAATCTTCATCGTCGCCTTTGGAATTGGGACAATCCCATCTGGGACTTGCTGTGGAGGAAAACCTCCAAATTGAAGAGAAACCATATTGGTTGTGACCGTATGCTCATCATTAGTTAAAGCGATGGCATTGGCATTTATCAGCTCCTGGATTTTTTTTTTCAAGACATAACAAGCCTTGGTAGGATGATTTATGTATCTGTGATAGATACAATACTTGGGATTGTCGGTCAGATTCACCTCATTAGGCCTCTTTGGCTCTGGAATCTGGAGTTTGCCACTCTTTACCAGACATTGGAATATCCCTGGGATATCACTGTCATCGAAAGAGTATTCTTCTTTTGGCTTGGAAGACTCCTGATTATTTGGCGTCGTTTTGGGTTTTGAAAGATTAACCACTAGGGTTTCCTTCCCTTTTCCATTACGATTGCCGAAATTATTACCAGAAGAGACTTTCTTTCCTTTGTCCTCTGAGGCAAAGATCATCCCGTGTTCACGAGCCAACCTACCATTGGTCTCGACAGACACTGCTGCTATGATGAATGAGGCCAAATCTGTGAATTGAGAGCCCGTAAAGACAGCAATGGATGGTCGCAGATTCATCTTGTATGTATCAATCAATGCTGAATCTGGCATACCAGGAGGCATCTTCAGAGTTGCTTGTCGGAAATGTTCGATGAACGTCTGAGTATCTTCCTTCTCCTTTTGTTTGATTTCTATTAAGGAGGACATGTTCATGTCCATGCCTCCCTCATAGAAACGGGAAAGAAATATTGCTTTGAATTCGTCAAAAGACGAAATGCAATTGTCGGATAGACTGCGATACCAGTCGTAAGCTGAACCCGTCAGGCACCCTATGAAAACTCGGGTAAGAAGAGCATCATTCTTCTGCAGATGCACAGTCATAATATCAAAGTAATTGATATACTGACTAGGAGAAGCCTTTCCATCAAATAATACCATCGATTGTGGCTTGAATTTCGGAGGAAAGGGTACGTCATTCCAATGAGGAGGATAAGGTTGTTTAATCCCTAACCTCTGGAGTTGATCCTTGTGCTTTAGAACTTTAAACTGTTCTTTTAGCTCACGCACTGCTTGAATAGCTTCGCTAGTTTGAGGAAGCACATTCGATTGAATAGTTGTTGGATATACCGTAACCCCCACCGGAGGTGGTACATCTTCTGGAATGATAGGATCTGGAGATGCAGAATTTTGATTGACAGCATGCTCTTGATTATTCAAAGGTATATCAACCCCTTGACTATCTTGAGTTTGTGCTACTACCTGCACCGGTGTTACTACTGTCGGCTAAGCAGTTTGTTGAGTCATTATTATTTGATGCATACTTTGCATCATAGTAAGCATATCCTTCAATGATTGCTCAACGGCAGAGAGACGTTGTTCTATATTAGAAGATGACGTCTCCGGTTCATCTCCAATAGCATAGGATTCAACCTCTCTTGAAGATATAGAGGGATTGGTATAGAGGTATAAATCGACACTATCAGTTTCAAACTCAAAAGACTGAGTACCCCCAGCTTCTGAATCAGAAGTCTGCAACTGTCTTTTTCTTCTTGATCGAGTATTCTGATATACTCCTTTAAAGGAATCAAGAAGTCTATTGAACTGTTGTTGACCAGGAGTCTGGGACGAGTTGCGTCTTGGACGTCGTCCTCTATTGGTATGAGATGCCATGTTGACTGACACATATAACAACTCATGTTCTTAGTCATTAACCTGTTGCTGAGGCTCATTATAGCTTAATCGGTCAAAAACTGACCGCTTAGAAGTCGAATAGCAACATTTGATTACAATCTGGTGACACTCACAATGATGATTTTCTTGGAGGAGTATCACAGGAGATTGTCTATTTTTACGCTTTTGTACTAGCAACTCACGTAAATCAGAAGGAGTAGAGGGAGTAGTCTTCTTTATTACATTTGGAGTAAAGAAACGTTTAGTCCCTTGTGTATAAAGAAGATTACTGGTTGCATTAGCAAAACCAAACTGTACATTTTTACGCGCTTGGAGTTGCGTGCGTAAATCCTGAGATTTTTGAGCACAAAGAACTCCATCAGTATTACGCATAATTTATAGGTTTGGTACCTTGCGTAAAGCAGTGTAAAAAGGCTGTTGGTGGAGAACCGAAGTTTTACCAGCAATGTTTTTACGCTGTATACGTGCAGGTAAATTCACTTTAGATGTAAAGGCATCATTGTGAATTTTATCTACACTTTCACAGACAGGAGATTTACCTTTATGCGTAGAGCGCAAAACATGAGTATCTGCCACGTCACAGACGGGATATTTTTCTTTACGTATGGAGCGTAAATTTTATGTGTTTACTACGTCACAGACGGGAGACATGTTTTTACGCGCGAGGCGTAAAACTTGTGTGTCTACCACGTCACAGACAGGAGACTGCTTTTTATGCAAAGAGCGTAAAACATGAGAGTCTGCCACGTCACAGACGGGAGACTGATTTTTACGCACGGAGCGTAAAACTTGGTTTTTACGCTCAGAGCATAAAACTTGAATTTTACGCTCAGAGCGTAAAATTTGATTTTTATGCTCAGGGCGTATCACCGAAGTAGAGACTGCCTCGTCACAGACGGGAGTCTCCACCACAGGAGTAGGAAGGATTCTTTTGCCTTCAAAGACAGCAGGGAGATCCGAGGATGCTTTGGACTTAGGAATCCAAACTTTTCGTGCCTTCCGTGATTTCTGAACATTGGAGCAGCGAGTACTACCCCCAGTTCGGAGCATTTCTTCGTAGGCAGTCTGGTCGAAGTACACAACCAGAGTCTTCTTTGTCGATCCGACCGACACATCATCATATTGAGCAATTGCCTTCTCGTCAGAGGAGAAGGTCGTCCCCAGCAGAGTCGCCATTTTGTTTTACTTAACAAAATGCCTAAAATTGGCTTTTAAAAGAAAACTAGAAAAAGTACAAAAAGTATAAATTGTTCTGGAAAGTATTGCTATGGAAGTTTGATCTGAGAGCGATCACTTTGCTCCTTGGACCATACGATGATGATGAAGAAAACTGCTTGAAGAAGATGAACAATCGAAAGAACTAAGTCACCGGAAAGGTATCGAGCAACAGCACTGATGGCACAGTCGAATGCTTTCTTACTTTGCTTCACCCTGTTCTTGAGAAAAAGTTGAAAAAATGCTTCTGGGAATATCACTCTGAAAATATGAGTTTTCTTAGAATCTCCTCTCCCTGTCTCTCTATTGATCTCTTGATGCTGTCTATGTGAAAAATAAGTCTATTTATAGACTTGACCCTTTGTGCGTAAAAAGTAACAAAATTAGGTTTTTACGCAAGTAACTGTCACCCACGATGCAACTCATCCTCTACGCACGTTGACACGTGTCCCATGTAGAGTTTGATCTCTACGCATGGGGACAGGTGTCCCACTACTTCAATAAAATAGGGAGAGCACGTACACACGTTCCTCGAGAAGTGTGGCATAAAAGCCACGTGGGCAAACCACGTTCTTAAGTGGTCAGGAAAGATCGGACATAAAAATGACCCAAAATACACTCCTAGCGTAAAGTGGCAAACTGGGCGTAAAATAGCCCAAAATAAACTTCCCAGCGTAAAGTGGCTAAAATAGCATTGAGCGTAAAAAGTAGCCCAAATAAACTTTACGCTCACAAGAGTCTTGAGCGTAAAAGCTCGAATAGCTACCGTGTGTAAAAGAAGCAATTTTATTGAGCGTAAAATAGCCCCATCTGTACACTATACGACGAGTATTGGGTTTGGTGAAAAGATTTCCTCGGCTTCTGTGTAATCCTGCTGTCAGAAAATCATTGTGTCAGATCAAATCACTTGTATTAAATGTAGCCTAACAGTCTGTCCCCGGCGTAAAGTTCAATGAATAGCCCTGGCATAAAGTAGCTCGTGTAGAGAATAGCTCGCGTAAAGTTCTCAACTTCTTTGACTTAATCAATAAAGCACTTTTTATGCTCCTACAGGAAGGATGGGGAATTGTCTTCATCATGCTCCCAAAATTTGGGAGCAAATGATGCACGACACGCGGTGCAATCTTGCCCGCACTGGACCCGCGCTGTTCGTGCATTGGCTGAATACACGCACAGACACGCGACAGACACTGTGTTCGTGTCTCACATGGATACGTCCTAGACATGACTCAGGGTGTCCTAACCCTAGCCCTAGACCCCCTCTATACGTGTGCACGACCACGACACACTTGGTGCTACACATGTGTCTCTACCTCACTCGACACATGTACACGATGCTTGTTTACACTGTTTTTAGTTTTTGTTTCGTGTGGGTGATTGGACACGATTTGTGTCTAGTTCTTGGACACTGAGAAACCCTACTACACCGTCACATATTTATCATTAATTACCAACCTGTTAATTGCCTGTTAGCTGTTGATTTCTAAATCGATTTGAGAAATCCCTAATTTCACTGATACATATAAACTGTTATTCGAAATTCTGATATTACAATATAGGTTAACTGTTGTGTGATTTAAATTAGGTTGTTTACACATCTGGAATTAGCTAACATGTTAGGGTTTGTGATTAGCATAGGAGTATAGTTTCAAAATTGCATTGGACATTGAACTGTTAAACTGAATGCACTGTTCCTGGAAACTGAAACTATGGTTTACATTACAAACTTGAACTGTTGAAATGCCATGGTATTTTCCTAAAGTAGTTGGTTCAATTTCATTGATTCTATGTATTATACACTGATTTTTGTTCACCAAAATCTGAGAATACCCATGTCACAGACACACATATGTTTACACACAAGTACACATTAACCTAGGACTAAAAATCTGGAAACACTAAGTGCACTAAGAAATCTAAGACATGAGTTCACTCACACATTGTTGGGGTTACATTGTTCCTCACAATGATTCATATGTTCATATTGATTTGAAACTGTCATCTACACTACAAAATCTGAGAACCACATTGAATGACAAATACACACACACACACAGGTCTCCTATTAAATATACACACTCACTCAGTCACATACTGCTATCATTTTGATACTAGACTATCATGAACACACATAGACACATCCTCTATAAACCTGAAATGTACTGTCACTCATTCACTATTCCTGAGATCAATTGCATACACACTAACCTATTCATCTATCTAAACACACACATTACACACACCCCTATCTAAATTCCTGTCACATTATATATACACACACACACACACATGTCTATCTCTCTACATGTATATATATATGTTAATCTAGTACCTATACCTATATAGCTACCCTATATGTATATTACATATATATATAAATGTGAATGTGATATATATTGATTGTATAATATATGCATATATGGTTTGTTATATGTGAGGTATAGTTTAGGCTATGGTACTAGACTAGTGTGGCTTGTATGGTAATTTAGATAGAGACCTCGATTGACTTGTTAAGCCTAGGTTAGACCAACCTAGACTAGTTTAACCTTGGTTGACCTAACTAGACTAGAGTTGACCTAGTTTGACTGTTAGAGTTGACTAGAGTTGACCAAAGGTTGACTTTAGCCTAGATTGACCCCAAACATCATGTAGATGCATTGTAGCAGTCTATTTTATTATTTTAGACATGTAGTGACTTGTACTGTTCTATAGGAGACAGACACCACTGCTCGGACAGTATATTCTCTTCAGATATTCAGGATACCAGGCGAGTACATTCTCTGATCATTTCATATCTTGTTTAGGATTATATTTCCTGCTTTAGATTACTTTACTTGATGCTGACACGTTGGTAACACGGATTAGTACTATATGGATCCCTTTATGAGATGTTATCCCCTTCGGGAGCATCAAATACTCTTGTCTCGTGTGTTTTACTTACATCATGTATCTCATGCTTCTATTATCATGAATATTCATGTATCAGCTTGTGATTCCTGTACTCTCATGAATCACAGAGCCTTCACGAATCTATTCATGAATCACTCTTGAATTACCCTTTATAGGCAAAGTAATATAGTCATGAATCTTAATGTAACTTGACTGGATTCTTGTGTATTGATTAGGGATGGGAGAGTAGAAACTGAGCATGTGAATAATTCTAAAGTAGAATAGTCATGAATCACCTCTTTAGTATAGTCATGAATCACCCTCCAGCTGTTCACATGTTCATCTTGTACTCTGAATCACTAGCACTGTTTAGCTCTCTTATATATTGTAGATATTTACTTACAGTCTCTCTTTTATATTATGCTGTTCTTCAGTTTCATGTATCTTACTCTCTAGCATGATTATATTTCCTATCCTGTTATGATTTGTTGAGATGTATTGTGCTCGCTCCTGTCCTGACTGGACATGTTGAAAATATTGCAGAGGATGAGGACGAGGCGTGCTGTTCCACCTATTATGGGACTACCCTAGAAGACTGTTGTGACCTGGACCAGCAGGACCCCTTAGCAGTGGATGACACTCCTTTAGACTAGGATGTCTTTTCATTATATTTACATTCTGGATTACTGTATTTGATATTTGGGATATTTCTGGATTTTTGTTATCATAGACACTTAGACTTCTATCTGTTGTATCTCTCTGTGGATTTTTTTTCATATCTATCTTTTTATCTTATCATTCTGCCTTAGATGTGATTGAGACTGTATTCTGCTATGTCACCTCCATTCGGAGTGTATATACTATACATGTACCTTTTATATTGTTAGATGATTGACCTAGGACAACGTTATACCGTCGACACTGCGGCGTAGGCTGGACGTACCCACTTCTCGTGCCCTTACTCTAGGGTGCGGGTCGTGACATATTTCATGTACATTTTCTTTGAATTTTCGGATGAAACTTTCACAAATATTTTCCTAACTTGACCCCCTACCATTCCATATAATTATTTCAAGGTAGATACATGTGAAAGTTGCGTTAAAGTAGGGTTTTTGGGGCATGATTATTTAATTCCAGAATTAGGTTATATGAGATATGTTGTGTAAACACTAATATTGTATATAGAATATTTTTTCAGAGTTAAACCAAACTTGAGACACGATATATTGATCCTATTAGGTGCTGGAAAATATAAATATTAATAATAATTGTTATATAATTTTGTGTTACATTAATTTTAATTTCAGAACACATATTAGTATTTAGAATTTCAATTTTTGGGTTCTTTGAGAATTAGAACCTAACTAGTTTCACTTTGTAATATTTATAACTTTTACTATGGCTATGTGGATAATTTTTATAGATTATAAACCACTAATTTATGATTTTAAACAAATTATTTTGAAAATGTTTAATTAGGGCCAACTTGGATGACATAAAATATGTCGATTCAAGCCTAGAAATGACTAGTTTCACTAGTTTCTTAAAATCGAAACTCACCAAGACTTTGACAATATTTTTTGTCACAAACCGCACCCACTTTTCGAGACACGAGTGCGTGTCCAAGTCCAGCCTATGCCGCAGTGTCGACGGTAGAACGTTGTCTAGCCCGCAATAATCAAGTGCTCATAAAATAATATCTTTATTTTCTCATTCACAATAACTAAATTATTTACAAATCCAAAGATTATATTTGAATAAAATACAATGTCTCATAAAATATAGTACAACAAATTTAAGCTTAATGATTAAATCTATCTAACTAGTCCTTTAGAGTCGACCTCGACATATACCCATATCTTTTCCAATGATCCAAAGCATACCAAGCGAATCAGAAAAATGGTTTCTAGTCAGGAATGGAACAAGTACATACATGACAAACTATTCAAGACATAACATAAACTATAAAACAGAAATAGCATATGATAGACATGGTGACATGGTATGACAAATTTAGAGAAAAAGACAATGAAGACAATTATGGCAGACAGCTAGAAAAAATACATGTAAACACGACTATCATGACATGTAAAGTGGAACATGTAAACACGACAATCAAGATATCTAAGTATTTTGAACTACTACTTTCAACATGTAAACGACTAGGGATAAATACGATAACCCGCACGTAATGTGTACGAGCGCTATTGTTCTTGTTTGGACACGAGGGAGTGGTTCTTGTTTTGGGAATATTCACATGTCTACAAATATATTTTCCTACCCGACTCATGGATTCATGCCACGACACAAAAATTGTGATACCTGATAATCGTGAAATGTAAGTCATGAAACACGATAAATAACATAAATCACGAAACTCAATAATCATGTATATGAATCCATACTCGTGTGAGCAACGTATCAAGAGTCATGTAATGCATATCTAAAATATGTATCATAGAAACTATTAAGAATTGAAAGTAACCAGTGTAATGTACTTGTCTTGAATGAAGTTGCTATCGACTTGCGCGTAATATGATCTTATGTGGCACAGAATAGTCACAGAGGTCAAAAGTACACAATATGATCTCAGATAATGGGACAGATCATGTCATTGAGTTTGGAACGGTCTGAATAACCAAGGGTCGATATAAAGAAGTTTAAGAATTGCAAGAATTATGATATATGACTAGCCACGGTCAAGATGATAATCGAAGAATTTCGTAAATAAGCATTATAAACTATTTTGAAAATATTTATAGTATTTAGAAACTATATTTTACTAGTGAAAATAATTTTCGATAAATACTCAAAAATATAGAAATCATGTTTTTAGGTCAACTATAATTTAGAAGATACAACAATAATATTTTAGGCCAAGAGCCATATATTTAAAGTACCATAAAAATAATATAATAATATATTTTAGGGCTTCTAAACCCAATTTGAAAATCAATGTGGGGCCCAAGCCCAATACTATATTTATGTTACAAAAATAATTTTTAGAGGATATATATATATATATATATATATATATATATATATATATATATATATATATATATATATATATATATATTACCAAAATACTCCCTATTTTATTCCATAAAGCTGAAGTATATATATATATTACCAAAATGGGGAGTATTTTGGTAGTATATATATATATATATATATATATATATATATATATATATATATATATATATATATATATATATATATATATATATATATATATTAATAAAATTAATACCTTTCCCAATGTTCTTGAACAGAGGAAAAAGCTAGAGTAATTGTTTCCTTGTTTTAAAGAAAATGAAGGAGAGAGAATACTATTCCGCCAGCGTGAAGGAAGGAGGAGAGGAGAATAAGCGGAGAAAAAGAGAGTGAAAGAGAGATGGAGAGGAAAACGAGGGAAGAGTTCACTGGAGTGTGGCGACGCTTCGTCGGACGATTGGCTTGGCGACGGAAGGAGAAGACCGACGCTTGGGGTCGGCGGCTGCAAGGATCGGGTCTGGCGACTCCAGCTAGGGCACGACGAGGAGAAGGGATCGGGTGGCGTTGCACAGAGGTAGCGGTGGATAACGTGACTACGACGGAGGACTGGGACGGAGGCCACACGGGATATGGTCGATAGGGGTTTAGTGGTGACGGTGGTGACAGGTGGAGGACTGCTGAGCACTGGGCTCATGAGGTTCACCAGCGAGGTGGCACCGGTGCCGAGGGTCATGATGAAGGCAGAGGAAGTTGGTGGCAGGTTTGGTGGTGTTTGTAGGAGTTGATACGGCGAGGGACGGCCAGTGGTGGTTGTGGGTTTGGCCATGGAGGAAGGGGAGGTCGGGGGCGGCCCCAGGCGGATACAGATGCGACGGTTGACTGGTAAGTGGTTATTTTGGTTAGGGTTTATTTTATAGTTGGTTGGAGGTTGGGGGCAGGGTCATGGTGTTGGTGGAGGTGGCGTTCCTGGTGGTGGTGGTTTGGGGGCTCATCGGTCATAGCGGTGATGGGATGTATGAGATGGCAGCGATGGTAGTGGTTGTGACAGGGTGGCGCGGTAGTCTTCGGTTGGACGCTGGGCAGTAGAGTAGTGGACGGGGAGAAGGTGTGGTTGCCAGAGGTGTAGAGGCGTGGGGGAGGTTGTGTAACTACCTAGATCCGAATTTCTATTTTTTTGAATATTTCTAAACTAATTTTTTAGTTATAAAATCGTTTACTAGATTTGAAATCCTATTTTAGAAAATAATGTTATAATTTATAAAATTATTCTCGAATTATTGTAAATTTAAATCAAATTTTGATGATTATTATTTAATTAATTATTTTCAATTCAGAATTATTTTTATTATTTAATTATTGTGAGTTTACCAAGCATTTGGGATTGGATTATTGGCCTATAATTTTGGGCTAATGAACTTCTAATTGTTAGTTAGTCCTAATTAGTGAGTTATTTGCTAATTAATTATTAATTAGTTATTAATCACTATATTAGTTAGTAACTAATTGTTAATTAGTTAGCAGTTAGTTAGTTAGTTAGCTGGGTTAGTTAGCTCTCTTCCCTAATTGTTCTTAGATATATTACAATTATATTGTATGCCACTAAGGCTTGGAGAACACTCCAATTATTTCTATTAAAATATTGGAACTTCCAATATTTTATTACATAATTCCTACTCTCTCTCTCTCTCTCTCTCCTACCACTCTCTCTAATACCTTGTCTGATCAGCTTGTTGCCGTGCTCCGCCTGCCGGACTGTTGTGTGCCGCCGTACAACTCTGGCGAGATGCTGCCAACCTCCTCGCCATGGCCACCAGCTTCAATACCACCGACTGGCCTCATCCTCTCCCCTGCAACCAGTACGACCGCCCCAACCATCGCATCCATCTTCGACTTCAGCATAGTCCACCGCACCACCCGAACCTCCACCTCCATCAACTCTGGCGGCACCTAGCACCGACTCATCTCCACCTCCTTGACCAGATCTACTCCGGCCATCCGTCGAGTGCCATCACCCACACTGGACCACTCCACCACAGCTCGACACCCTACCACCAGTACGCCACTCCGGGGACCCAGACTCACCAAACCCCTGTTCACTCAATTCTACAGTCTCCACATCACCGTCACCACCGTGCACCCCAGGCCATAGCCACCACCTAACACCAGCTTCCACCGGCCACTACAAACACCATCGTCATCCCCACCTCCATCTCCGCCCACCGACCCTAACCATGACACCGCCACCCCAAGTTTAGATCTACTCACCTACCTCATCGCTTCCCTGCCGTCTTCCCTGCTGTCCTTTCGCTGAGTCCAGATCCGGTTGTCGACTAAAATTTTGGTGACCGCGGCCGCCCAGAACCTCGTCTTACACCACCGGACCAGATCTAACGTCGTCGCTAGGGGGTTCTCGTCGGAGGAGCTGTTATGTCATCGCCATGTCCGGATCCGGAGTCCTCGCACCGAGCTCGAGTCACCAACAACACCATAACCACCAGAGTCGCTGCCGAAGCTGCCACTGCACCAGATCTCGATCAAAGAGCAACCGTGTCCTTGTGGTCAGGGCCACCGTGTGCCTCGACGTCATCCCAACCAACAAATCCGGCCCCCTCTGATGATGCCGCTTCCTTGGACACCACTCGCCTCGAGCCTCACCCGTCGCCAATGCCACGAAGTAAGTCCCTCTTTTGTCTCATCGCCTTCATCTTCTTTTTCCTCTTGTTCTTCTTCTTTAGTAGTTTTGGGAGAAAGAGTGATGAGTGAGAATGGAAGAGAGGGATTAGGTTTCAAATTTGTAGCTACTGAAGGAAAGAATGGGAGAAAGAGACAAGTGATATTAGGGTTAGGGTTTTAACAGTTAGAAGTGGGTCGGGTTTGGGCCCAGGTACGAGCCACGTTTGGCCTTTAAGCCGATTAAGAAATAATAATAATAATAATAATAATAATAATAATAATAATAATAATAATAGCAAAAGCAGTGGGCTGAGCTTGCTGCTTTGGGTTAAGTTGAATGAGTTTTAGTATTATTATTGGTAATTTAGTTATTAATTAATATCCAGTTTTATAAACTAACTTATTGTTAGATACTAAGTTGTATGTGTATAATATTTGGTTAATATTAAATCTTAATATTTTAGATATCAAATATTTACGTAAAGTAGTATTTTTCTAATGTTGTACTAAAATCTATTTTGCTACGGTTATTATGATAGTACCTAAATAATATTTTGTTAGTAGAAACATCCCTAATAATAATATTAGTAGAAACATCCCTAAATAATATTTTGTTAGTAGAAACATCCCTAATATTTTATATATATATATATATATATATATATATATATATATATATATATATATATATATATATATATATATATATATATATATATATATATATATATATATATGTATGTATGTATATTGTTCTACTAGAATATATATATGTATATATATATATATATGTATATATGTATATATATTGTTCTACTAGAATATATTCATAATTCGATATGATTACTAAGATGCTAGTAGTTATTGATTACTAAGATGCTAGTAGTTATAGATATATTTTGCTAGTATTACTTATAATAATTTTTTTAAAGTATTTGGCGGGTATTTACTTTGATTAAAGTTATGATATATTTTCTAAGCTATTGTTAGCTAGTATATATGGTAAGCTAGAATATATATATACTAATAGTAAAATTAAATGTTAGTGATATTGGCTAGATTATTATTCTAGAATCTAACCAATTCTTAGTCATATTCTAGGTTGACATTTACTTTCATATTCTCGATCTTCCAGGACAAGATAAGTACTTCTATTATTTTGACTCATTTACTTCATGTCATGTTCTTTTCATATTGGACACATTGCTACACGACTTGGTCTATTACTCTGGTTCATGATCTTTAATCTGAGGAGGAAAAATACTACGAATATGTGAGCAAAGCCCAACTTAGAATTCATGTTGATAGTTTAAGTCTCACACCTGTACACGTGAGATTTTAAGCCGTACCATTACTTGTTCATAATCTTGCCCAGTCGGTCACATATTTTAGTATGTATTTCAAATTCACATATCATGATCTTTTGATTACAAGTTTTCAGTCTGGTAGATTATGCATTTACAGTTCATGATTCATCCTATTTCATTTTTCTTTGTTTACATGTCGTACTTGTTTCATTATTGTAGAATGTTCTTTGCTCCGCTACTGACGGGATATATTGCATGTGAACTTGAGAATATATGTTCTACCTTCTATGGACAGGAGCCCGAGAATTTAGTGGAGCAGGATGACACTATGACTCAGGACCTAGTAGTTGCTGCTGACAATTTATAACCCCTCTCCCCGGAATCTTGATAATATACTTTAATTTATTTATTTGAATTAAATGGTGATTTTTAGAATTTTTTTATAAATAATTAATTAGTTAATTATTACGGTAGATGACTTTAATCATAGTTGAAAATTTGAGTACAAGGTAACTAAAAATCGTGGTACGGATAGTGCAGCGGTGTGCCTTTGTTGGTGTTTTAGTCATGGTAGGGAAGGCCGAGCCATAGGAGTGTCCTAACTAGAAAAACCAGGCCAAGTTGTGATATGACCATTATAAATAGTTTAATTATTTATCATTAAAATTTATTGAATTGTAGAAGACCCGGTTGTACCCAACTAGTCTGGACTGGAGCCGAACCAGGCCCAAGCCCATGTACTCGGGTAGTATGTCTAAGGACATCTATGTAGACGTATGGTTGGTGTCATGCCTCGATCCTGCAGAGTCCTTTCGTCCTTGCTTCGAACTCTTTGAGATCGATCGTCCTCGCTAAGGCGTGATGCCGTGCAAGCCTAAGTTACACTTGCACAAGGCCAAGACCTGAAACAAGATTGACAATACGCAGAGGAACATATTACAGATAATTGAAGCAGCAGCGGACATATTTTAGAATACATGCATTGAACACAATGGTAACAAGAAATAATTCTCTTTATTGATTTTATTTTGAACAGATTACAATGCTCTCGATTCTCTCTGATACAATGTTACATTCTCTCAGAACTTTATAGATTACAATGATCCCGTTCCCATACATTACATCCCTTTTATACAAAACCAACTTTTACAACAGATGTCATCTCTTGGCATCTCTTCTGATTTCTGGCTCCTGAGGATGAGGCTCGTGCTATCGCTTCGGACTATCCTTCTCGATGCATATTGTACCTGCATACAGACTGATGATGGGTCAGTATATCAGCATACTGGTGATTGTGAACAAAGAGCTATATTTGTCTGAAATGATCACTGTTCATTTAGTGAGAAAACGTTTCTTGTGATATGATCTTGCTACTTTTACCTATGTTCATTTCATGCATACAGAGTCAGTTTACATTCTTTGAAAACATCTTTGAAAAGCCAACATTTTATTTCATTTCTAACATACAAGGGACTAATCATTTCAAGTACGATGACTATTCATTTCTATGGAGTGCGCAGCGTGTTTCATGAGCATATCATTTCTTTGATTCAAGACATTCTAAGGGTCAGATTACAAGCAAGCACTTCTTTGTAACAGATTAATCTCTGCAAGCAATTTATATAGCAAACTCAAGTAATACAAATGTATCACTCTTTCAGTAATTCTTACCATAGTCGACGGTCCATACCTGCACAAAATAAGGATTAGCATAAACATAATATAACCAACATACTTATTCCCTGTTCGTCTCTGCATCGTTAGCTCTTAGAAAAAACATTTTTGACACATGCAGACTCGATTGGCAGCTGTGACTCTCCGATTCAGCTCTGCACCAATCAACACCTATCTATATGATGGTCCATGGGAAAACCCATGATTAGCCGCTGTGACTTTCTGGTTCAGCTCGTCGTTAAGGACTCAGATTCGACTCCCATTTTCACATGGAGGCCCTAATCTCTCCTAGGCCGAGTGGTCCAAGCGCCCCCAGATCCACCCGTTAGACAAATTTTTTTTGTTAACAAGTTGTCCGAGACCATATGCATGCTCTAGCAGTTCTATCAGATGAGACATATTTGTGATCAGATGTACGACATGTTCTTTTCATGCCTTTGCAGATATACGACATGTTTATTTCGTGCCTTTCTTCTTTTCGAATCATGTATCCAACAGCTTCACTCTTTTCTTATTCAAGCATGATAATAAGTCATATTCAGAACCAAGATCTATATTAGCATGGCAATATCTCGTTTGATTTAACATAGCAAACATTCATTTCTTTTTATCATGCAACAATCTTTCTTTAGCATACAGGAATTAGTTCGATTCTTATTAGCAGGCAACAATTCTTCTTAGCATATAAGTTATCTCTTTTCTTGTTCTCAGCATGGTAACATGTAGATTCTCTTAAGCATACTCAATGATTTACTATCTTGTTATTAATAATAGCATTTAATCAAAAACTCAGATTCTTACTAGGCGTAAGCGAATCAGCAAATGAGACTTCGTCTACTCACCCAGATCAATCGTCTTCTGTTGTAGAGCCAGCAATCTGATCTTTCTGTCTATCTAGTGCCTTCGCGGAGCGGAGCACTACATAATTACCCACCGAGAAGATGTTTCGTCCTCAAAACTTAAGTAGAAACTTACGATATCCATAGCAGCGATAGTACTCATCCTTTGCCATTATCAATCGATAAAACTCTCAATTCAGATCATATCAAAACTCTTGTTCAATAAAGCATTTCAATCTCAATCAATCAAATCGATAAAACATTTGCCGATATCATAAAAATATTTACGGACTTATTGTATGGAACGTTCATCTCATTGATGATATCAAGCATGCAAGGAAATTTTGATCGGAAGAACATGTACGAATTCAATTGAATCAAAATTGGCCAGAGGATCGTGTTGCTCTGATACCACTTTGTCACACCCCGATCCCGCAGAGTCCTTTCATCCTCGCTTCGGACTCTTTGAGACCGATCGTCCTCGCTAAGGCGTGATGCCGTGCAAGCCTAAGTTGCGCTTGCACAAGGCCAAGACCTGAAACAAGACAAGATAAACAAGATTGACAATACGCAGCGGAACATATTACAGATAATTAAAGCAGCAACGGACATATTTTAGAATACATGCATTGAACACAATGGTAACAAGAAACAATTCTCTTTATTGATTTCATTTTGAACAGATTACAAAACTCTCGATTCTCTCTGATACAATGTTACACTCTCTCACAACTTTACATATTACAATGATCCCGTTCCCATACATTATATCCCTTTATATACAAAACCAACTTTTACAACAGATGTCATCTCTTGGCATCTCTTCTGATTTTTGGCTCTTGAGGATGAGGCTCGGGCTATCTCTTCGGACTATCCTTCTCGACGCATATTGTACCTGCATGCAGACTGATGGTGGGTCAGTATATCAGCATACTGGTGATTGTGAACAAAGAGCTATATTTGTCTGAAATGATCACTGTTCATTTAGTGAGAAAACGTTTCTTGTGATGTGATCTTGCTACTTTTACCTATGTTCATTTCATGCATACAGAGTCAGTTTACAGTCTTTGAAAACATCTTTGAAAAGCAAACATTTTATTTCATTTCCAACATACAAGGGACTAATCATTTCAAGTACGATGACTATTCATTTCTGTGGAGTGCGCAACGTGTTTCATGAGCATATCATTTCTTTGATTCAAGACATTCTAAGGGTCAGATTACAAGCAAGCACTTCTTTGTAACAGATTAATCTCTGCAAGCAATTTATATAGCAAACTCAAGCAATACAAATGTATCACTCTTTCAGTGATTTTTACCATAGCCAACGGTCTATCCCTGCATAAAACAAGGATTAGCATAAACATAATATAACCAATATATTTATTCCCTGTTCGTCTCTACATCGTTAGCTCTTAGCAAAAATATTCTTGACATATGCAGACTCGATTGGCAGCTGTGACTCTCCGGTTCAGCTCTGCACCAACCAACACCTATCTATATGATGGTCCATGGAAAAACCCATGATTAGCCGCTGTGACTCTCCGGTTCATCCCGTCGCTAAGGACTCAAATTCGACTCCTATTTTCACATGGAGGCCCTAATCTCTCCTAGGCCGAGTGGTCCAGGCGCCCCCAGATCCACCCGAGAGACAAATTTTCCTTGTTAACAAGTTGTCCGAGACCATATGCATGCTCTAACAGTTCTATCAGATGAGACAAATTTGTGATCAGATGTACGACATGTTCTTTTCATGCCTTTGCAGATATACGACATGTTCATTTCGTACCTTTCTTCTTTTCGAATCATGTAGCCAACAGCTTCACTCTTTTCTTATTCAAGCATGATAATAAGTCATATTCGGAACCAAGATCCATATTAGCATGGCAATATCTCGTTTTATTTAACATAGCAAACATTCATTTCTTTTTATCATGTAACAATATTTCTTTAGCATACAGGCATCAGTTCGATTCTTATTAGCAGGCAACAATTCTTCTTAGCATATAAGTTATCTCTTTTCTTGTTCTTAGCATGGAAACATATGGATTCTCTTAAGCATACTCAATGATTTACTATCATGTTATTAACAATAGCATTCAATCAAAAACTCAGATTCTTATTAGGCGTAAGCGGATCAGCAAATGAAACTTCGTCCACTCACCAAGATCAATCGTCTTCTGTTGCAGAGGCAGCAATCCGATCTTTCTGTCTATCTAGTGCCTTCGCGAAGTGGTACAGTTGGTACCTATTTTATTTTATTTTGTGGCCTAGTAGGCCATATTACAAATTATGGTTATAATTGAAGTTTTTGTTATAATATATATATAAATATATAAATAATGTTTTATTGATAATATAGTAAGTAATTCCCTTAACAAATATGTTGGATCTTGGGATTTATCTAGATTATATATATGCATATGTATATATATATAAGTAATTCATGATATACAAAATTTGGCTTTATACAAATATATAAATAACGATCTAACTGCATTTTATACATAAATTAGTATATATATATTGATATTTCAATATTGCAATTATGGATAATATTTGTAATATTTAAATTGCTTACATGGTGGTTCATAGTGTATACGTATATATCATTATATATATATACATATATATATAACATGTATTGAATATATATATATATATATATTTTTTTTATATATATCATTATATATATATACATATATATATAACATGTTATATATATATAACATATATATATAACATGTATTGAATATATATATATATATATATATATATATATATATATATATATATATATATATATATTTATATATATAAAAAATATATATATATATATATATATATTTTATATATATAAAATATATTTTATATATAAAATATATATATATATATATATATATATATATATATATATATATATATATATATATATATATATATATATATATATATATGCGCGCGGCCGCCACGAGCCGCCGTCGGCCGGCCAAACCGTGCGCGGAGTCGACAACAACAACAGCAGTTGTAGGGCGAGGAGCCAACTTCGCGACGCAATATCTCAACGATCGTTCGATCGTTTCACGTCCCATAAACTCTGGTACGATCTAGATATAATCCTCTAAAATTCTTGTTAATTAGTTTAGATTCTAGTGACCCACAACTCGAGAGAAATCGAGTTGAAATTCATCAAAAATTTGTTAAAAGTAGGACACCTAAATCTGCCCCAACCCCATATTGGAAGGCAAATTCCTGCCAAGCCGTAACGATATTTAGATATCTAAATAAAGGCAGTCCTAGACAACCTATAGGGCTCTGCAACCCAACTTACGGAATTTGATTTCGTCGACTACATGCGGAGAAATCAGATTTCAAAGATTAGGAAAAAAAACCTGTTTTAAAATATTAAAATTATGAAAAACTCTTCGATACGACGTGCGTCCCGCCAATCCGGGCGACATGGTCGCGAACCAAAAGCATCAAAAGGTGCGTAACGGCTTCGTGGACGTGTGGGCTTTGACGGAATTCAAATTGGTTGCGTGTGCGCGACGAATTTGATGCGTATCCGTCGAAATTCATCGTATCGGCCTTTGTGCAAATTTCTCAATTACTTTGTGCACGTTCGTCAGATCGAGACGAAGCTTACACCAACAGGACTGTATCATTTTTTTGGTCCTGTATGCAAAGTTTGGTCCGATTCTAAGGCAGTTGATCGGATCGCCGTTTTGCGGTCCCCACGGTCCGATTCAACGGGCGATTTTGTGCACGGCCTGCCGAAATCCAACTTTGGACATACGGTTGAGTTCGTATCATCAAAATGAATCCGTAGACATGTAGTTTGACGACTTTAGAGACCATTGACTATTCTGAAAATATTGTTAATATCTATTTCTGCATCCGGAGACTTTTGTATGAGTTTTGACTATTGTGGTACACTGAATGGTTCGGATTATCGGTTTCACCAGCAAGGACCACAGGCGAGTACAGTTTATTGTCTGTTTTTCGATATTGATCTTCACTATATTTTATTGATTGGACATTGGTTATATGATTTTATATTCTATCATAAATTATTGAGTCGGGAATGAGAAGTACCAAGGATGTGTGATCCGACCGTAGACATTGCTTATTTTCATGCAGTAGACCTCGTAGACATTGTTTATTTTCATGCAAATAGACCTTGTAGACATTGTTTATTTTTATGTAAGTAGACCTCGTAGACATTGTTTATTTTCTACAAGTAAACCTCGTAGACATTGTCTAATTTCTGCAAGTAGACCTCGTAGACATTGTTTATTTTTCGTGCAAGTAGACCTCGTAGACCTTGCGGTATAGTATCCCAGACTGATCACATATCAAGGGTACTTCTAGCAGTTGGGAAGGTATTTTGCTTATTTATTGTTATTTGTTTTTCAGTCTTTTCTCACATTTTTCCCTATTTATTTTCAAAAATATATAATTGATGTCTAACCTTTGTTTTATAGTCATTTTTAATTATTGAAACTACATTCAGTGAATTGTACTCGTTCTATTCTTGACTGGAAACTAATATTTTTCAGGTTAGCTGTGGCTTCACTTAGCATTGGGAGATACGGTGTACTTGCAGACAAAAGCTTAGAGACTAGCTAGATAGCTGAGTTGTAGTCATTCCAATATTTATACGAGTTTATATTTTTCTGCAAATGTAAAACTTGTGAATATTGTAATTAAATTAATTTTGTGAATGAGCATTATTTGTGATTTTGAGCATTGTAGCTATACAGCATTCTACCGTCGACTCTGCGGCGTAGGCTGGCTTGGACACGCATTCGTATCCCAGAAAGCGGGTACGGGTCGTGACAAGTTTTTGTGGTGGCCCATGCAGGTCTGTTTTTACAAATCATGCGAACTCGTGATAGTACTTAAGTTAGTCGTACTATTGCGAGCCTGCGACTAGGCAATGCTCATTCACGAGTTAGGGTTAAATTAATTTAAGAAAATGACTAGGACTAGGAGTCCCTTATACAAATTTACCGATGGGTAGTCTAGGCCATGCAATTTAGATGAGGAGTTGTTAATTTTGATAGTTTGTCAGATCCCCATAGGTACACTATTACCCCTTGATATGACGATAGGATCCAACGTGGATAGATTATTCACTTGGTGAGACAGGGCTTTCTAGAATTAATGATCTAACCTTGATAATTGTTCAATTCCTTCTCTTTGCCTCTTTAGATATCATCCTCATATCTTAGTCCGAATTGCCTATTTAGTTCCTATTTTGCCCTAAGAATTATTATTTTTATTATATAATTTTTGATTATGTTATCCATATACGAACCTCGAGTTAGTCTCGATTCAAAGTTTTTCCTCAATAGTTTGAATACACATAAAATAGATACTAGAATGTTTGTATTTCTTTTCAGTTATTTCCTCCCTGTTCAATCTGTTATTGTAAGGGTTGTGACTGATAGGATAAATACTTACGCTCTATTTTATAGTCAACTTGTTTGAATCTCTAGAAGCTCATGAATTTTTACAGATATAGTTAAAAAATGTTAGTTAACTCATAATGGCAGGACAGCAGCGCACTGTCGCCATTTATTTGAATTATGGAGACTATAGATTCACTGTAGCCAGCAGCGCACTGGCGAGGCATGACCCCTAGAGTTGAAATTAGTTTAAGAAAATATAGGTTATAGAATGTTGCTAAAACTATGGTTAGTGGTCCTCTTTGATCGTAGTTACCCTTGAGTCAATATTGGATAGAGTTAAGAAATATTCGATTTTGTATGATATTTGAGTTACGAAACCAAGGGTTTACCATAGCCAGAGTATACGGGCGAGGCATAATCCTCGGTGAAATGAGTTCAGACATGATTACAAGTTTAGGATACCATAAAGGATAGGAAAATGCCCTGTGTGTCCCATAAGATCCAAAGCCAATACTAGTGGAAGTTCTGTAAGTTGGATAGCATGTCTTCCGACCTAGCATTCCGTGGTCCTTGTGATCTATTGACGAGGTAATTGACTGACACTAATAGGTTTACCTTGAATATAGAAATTAGAGGTCCATAACCAATTAGTCGACCAAGGCCTTATGGATAAGAAGATAGTAGGATGACTGTATAAGCAAGAACACTGGGTAAGGTTTGATTCTCACAAAACTCAAACCACTTGTTTTTGTCTTTCAAAAATCTTGTATACTTGTATTTTGACTAACTTGACCAATGTTTCTATTACAGCTTAGTTTTGCAAGCTTACTCTTTTATCGAGCTTGATTCAAGACATATGTTTATTGGGGACGCCCACTAACATAGTGTCTAATCAGAATCGGTGTATTACGGTCTGATCAACCTAGTGCACTCGGTTCGCTCTCTCCTTGATTATCCCACGTGGATTGAGATATCGAGGTATCTATGATCTCATCCGCGACTGCATTGACAATTTCCTTTGAATTATACATTCACCATTGAATCACGTAATTGTATTCAGTGATGTCCTTCTTGAACTCTTTATTGTTTTTGTCTTTCACCGATTTGGAAAGACGAAAGCTTAAAGTTGGTAGAGAGATACAGAGTATCCCCCATGGCTATGATAGTTGTATACGCAAGTGTAGTTACCATCAGCCATCCATGTGACTAGAACCTTACCTTGTGTTACTTGTTCTCCTCTCGACCCCCAAACTGCTATTGGGTCCTTCTAGCCATCTGAATTTGAGAATGAGTAGGGTTTTACCCTTAGTCAAAATGCCAACCTAGGAGACTATCTATTCTCAAGAAACCAAATGTTGTGAGCCTCTAATTATTTGCATGAAGCTTGCTCTAACTAGCAACCCTTAAGCCTCAACCCAACCTTTCCTCGACCAAAGCCTACAGTTTTGACATGAGATGAGTAGACAAAGGTAAGGACAATCATTTACTGTGACTATGGTAGACATTCATCCCGAGATTGGTTTCCAACAAATATTACCCTAGTTATGTAAATTTTATTATTAAGACCTAACTAGTGTTGGTACACCACAGTCACTAGCTTAGCAAATTGTCACGACCCGTACCCACTTTTCAGATACGAGGCGTGTCCAAGTCCAGCCTACGCCGCAGTGTCGACAGTAGAACGCTGTCTAAAACATATACAAGTCACAGAGTCTACCGAACTTAACAAGGCAGTCTAGATCTCATTCACAGAAATATGACACAATCAACTCAATCGAGACTGAATATAGAATGATACTATATAAAATGAATTATCAAGCTCATCGAGAATCCAAGTCACGTCCGGTGGACACAAATCCACTACCAATAGACGAGAATAAAATAGAACATGAAAATAAAATAACTGAACCCAAACTGCTAAATCATCAATATACCCTCGGCTGCGGTGGTACCGTGGTCCAATACTGGCTCAAACCTGCTCTCGCGCACCTGGCTCAATACTCGGCTAAACCTGAAGAGATCATTAGGTCCTCAGAGGACTAGCAAGATACATAAAACATGCCTACTAATATGACAGTAAATAACATGTATGGAGGATAAGAACGGTGCCAGAAAGGTATCTAAAATATGGAAATGTAATACTAGACTGGGCTATCAATCAATCGATTAACTCCCATAGCTTGTAGTACAATACAAGATACTCCCAATCTATAGTAGATTTCGACTATAGCACAATACAAGATACTCCCAGTCAAGATTAGCCAATTCTAGTATCGATTTTCTCTCCTAAAGGAATACAAGATCAAGAATACACCTATAAACTGTAGTACAATGTAAGATACTCCCAATTTATAGTGTCGCAAGTCAAGTCAATCAATTAATATCAAGGTAGAAGAATCTGCTATAGGTCGTAGTACAATGTAAGATACTTCCAATCTATAGTGTGTCTCAACTGTAGTACAATGCAAGATACTCTCAGTTAAGAATAGTCAAGGCGTAGAACTAGCAACTCTATCATAAGACACAATAACATGAAGAAAATTAATAGACAATTAATATCGAATATTCTATACGTGCACATAATCTAGAACAGGTATGACAATCAAGGACACCAATCACAATATGGAAATTATATGACAATATGAGAAAATAATAATAGAGAGAGCAAAATGATGTAAATACTATATATGTTCGGCAAGGTATACTTGTTTGGGGTCCTGAGCTGTTGGCACGGCCAAGTGTTGAGTCAAAAGTCCAATGAACCTGTTTATAAATTAATAGAATCAATATACAGTTTAGAGAGTACAAGTGAGCCTATCTATTGGTTATTAAGACTCTAGGTCAATTCCCAACCACTTTGGCTATTATTAGTAGGTTATGCTAAGTTCACTAGACCTGCACCTATACTCTCATACTGCCAAGTGCAGGTTTTCCCCAACTGCTGCCCAATTCCCTTTCCTATTATAGTTTATATAACAAATGCCCTACTATCCTAAATCCTTAAACTCCCATGTATTCCACATGTCACCTAGTTCATGTCATTCATGCACATGTATTCCCTATTCCTCTGTTCTTACAACCTGCTATCAATAATTCCTATTATGCAGTTTCAGGGATGCACCTACTGCTACTGCTATATTTTCCACACTAGATGATACCAGGTTGTTTCCTGACACAAGGACTCGATATGCTACAGGTCTTTCTAGATGCCCTGTAATATGCAGAACATATAAGAACATGGTTCAGTCTCATACTCTTACATCCTATACTCCCTCAAGGATGATACCAACGGTCCACATCTTAAACTACCTAAAAACTGACACTCCCTGCATTACTTGTTTACTATTGCAACAAGTCCCTAGGTTGGACCAACATACACCCTCCTATATACTAATTCAACTGTAATTTAGCCTATTTGACCATACAGTTTTGTATACCAGTACCTTACTCTGTTTTGTAATTGTTTACACAAGTGTTACCACTAGGTCTCCTATCTAATACATGTGCATAGGAACAAATGTTCCTTACTACTGTTAACTAGTATTATCCAGCAACCTGCAGGACTTCACCTATACCTACACATCCCTTACCAGTATAGGCCTATTCTTACCTGTATGAGCTGCTCTGCAATAATGTAACCTGGGAAGTAGCGATCTATATAACCCAGAGATCTGATCATCTCAAACCTGGCTGTAGGATACTCCTATTGTAAAGCCAAAGGAGATATCATACCATGATTGAACCAAGGGGCATATAAAATATTATGGACAGAACAAAAATGAAGAGGGGACTGGTTAAGGAGATCTGGGACATATCCACACATTATGGATTAAATAGGAATGGACTGATACCATCTGATACCCAGATGAGGTGTTTGGGACTGATCAATAGGTCAAGTAGGGGCAACACCAAATGCAATACAAGTGGATTGAACACAAACCTAGGGTGAAATGAAACATGATATTATTAGGCAACTAGTGGGGACTGAACTCAAGATATGCGGTGGGTTATATAAACAAGATGGACAGGTAATGCAATAGGTACATGTATGCAGTGAAGGCAAAATACAGGATATTCAACAAGCATCTGATGTGAACATTTGAGTGTGTGATTGAACTAAGGACATGTAGTACCTTCAAGAGGGATGAACATGACATCTAACTTACACACATGTACAAGACAAGCTTGGGTGAAGGAGGGACTGCTTTATGGTATGCAGGACAGATTCATGTAGTGGATTGATACCAAATTGTGACAGGGACTGTCCTCATAGGCAATACAGGACTAGGGGCTAAACTAATACCAACTACTAACTTGAGCCCTTCCTCTTCCTACGACTGATACTAACATCAATTGAATGTGTTACCAATAATAGGAGTAGACTGCACAGTAGTAATGAACATGTGATGGCTGCCATTTAAGGGACTGAATAATTATCTAGCACTTAAACTTGGTCAGCCTACTCCCAATACATGTACTTCCTTATAGTCTACAGCTTCTGATACCTACTTCCCCAAATCCCAGATTTACTTACTCAAGTACCCTCATTTATCTATCTACACCTGATGTCCAAGTGTAGGCATGTGATACCCCTGTTCTGATGTGTATGTAGAGAACTTATAGGAATAGAACAATGTGCAGGGACTTAGATAGGATATTCTAGTATTCACTTTGTCTACTGGCATTCACTATAGGTCCATCCAGTTATGTCCTGGTTCTAGGCTCTTGTGATATCACTACCCTTAGGTGTAGCTTGATGTATTTAATGAGTTATCCAATCACTGTACCAGATATGGTACCCTTGATGTAGCCTGTGTGTCTAGTCCTCCTAACCCAAAGACATAAAAACACCCCAACTTATAAGCCTGTCACATGAGGCCTAGTCTACTCCTATGTTACTATCCAGGCACCCTCGGTTGATGGTCTCTCTATTGCTACCTTCCTCCACTGATACTGATGAGTCCAGACTTAGAACCATACCCTTTAACCAAACCTTCCTTTCCCACATGCCCATGATTCCCATGCTCCCTGTCCTGCTGTATATATTATTCCCCCTGGATGTATTGATGAGTTGCCCTGTGCAAGAGTTAACTCAAAATGTATTCTATGATATACTCCAACAGCAATGGTAACAACAAGTATCATGTTGTGTTAGTCTAAGACGCCAGTACTAAGAAGTTAGCCAATTGGTGGCAATGTTAATATTAATTTGATACAAGAAGGTAATCCTAGTCAGGGTATCGTATTGAAGATTTAGTATCAATATCCAATGTATACAAGGAAAAACTCGTGTGTCAGCGTCTAAAGGATACAGAGGAAAAATCAGATAGTGACTAACATCTGAATAATTTCTTCCCCTCTAATATATATATTCTAATACCTTATCCCAATACTCGAAACCCAGGAAAACCTTGCCTGGTGTTCAATTCTGAATTCCTCTGATACCAACGTAGGGTATGATACATATATCCATCTGATACTCCTAGGTTCAAGTTTTACTAATGGCAGTAATTCAAGTACTCGAGGTAGAGGGGTACCTTTGATGTCGTTGACAGTGGTCTAGAACTCGATAATGGCTGGTGCTTCCTTGCTTCCTTCCTGGTTCCTTTTGTTTTTGAAGGAGTCGACCAAAAGTGGGTTTTGAATGATATGTGAAATCAGTCGACCTAGAGTAGAGGTTTAAAATTGTGAACTTTGTACTTAAACCCTCAATGAGTGTATCATTTCAAAAAAACCCATTCTCTCAAGATATCATTTACATAGTTCTCACTTAAATCTTTTAGAAAATGATTATTCTATACATACTAATGAGGGCAGTACTACTAGTGGTATGTAAAGGTAATTTTTTAACACTGATGTATATAAAAAGAAGAAAAAATCTAAATACAAGGGAAAAATTGGTTCTAGGGCTCACAAATCTACCCACTTTAAAATAATTTCGTCCTCGAAATTCAAAAAGGCTATGTATAGTCTAAAATATATTGCTATCAAAATATATCTCTCTACTCTTAACCATTTTCTACTTTACTACTGTTATACTTCTACTAGGAGTTTTCGTTAGTTGCACCTTGTGGTGTCATCGTATCCTCTGTGATCATGGCAAAAGCTTGCCCTCCCGGTACCGCAGGTCGACGCCTTGGGCAATCCTGTAACTAATGTTGGTCCGAACCACAGTTTAAACACTGGCCTAGTCTCCAGCGGCAATCGCTTTTGCTATGTCCCTTCTTTCTGTAATACTGACATGTTGGAAGCTCTCGATTCGGGGTGTCACTTGGCTGCTGATGATGCTGCTGTGTTAGAATGTTGGGGCATTTTACCGCTCCTGATCGGCTGCTGCCTCCTCCATACATGTCTCGGTCTCTCTTCCACTTGCGCTTCAGCTCTTTCTCTATGTCTTGTGCAACCTTCAAGATTCTTTCGTATGTGGTGGCCTGGCTGGTGGTGATGGCGATGCAAATTTTGTGAGATAGCCCTTTTCTGAACTTCTTCGCTTTAGCTGTAGGGGTCAAGGCATCTGCGAAGCGACTGAGGCGAGAGAACTCGGCGGAGTACTCATCGATAGAGAGGTTGCCCTGCTCCAGGCTCTCGAACTCGTTCTCCAACTCTTCGCGGGCTGCTTCGGGATAGAACTTCGTCTTGAACAGCTCATTGAACTCTTCCCAAGTTACATCTGGCACGGTGAATCGCGGCTCGTCTCTATACCACGTGCGGGCGATGTCGTAAAGTTGTATGCTAGCTGACTCGATCTTTAGGTTTTCAGGAAGTCGAGTCATCCGAAGAATTCGATCCACATTCTCTAACCACTCATCCGCGTAGAGAATCCCTTTCGTTCCTTTGAATTCCCTGGGCCTAAGGTCCATAAAATTCTTGGAAGTTCTAGGGCGCGGTCGTGGAGTGTCTCTAGTCTGGAGAGCCTCTCTCAAGGTATCGCGGAAGACATCGGCCTGCCACGTCTGGGAAGTGATGAGCTGCTGGAAGATTCCGAGGAGAGCAACGTTGTCCAGTGCAGGTGGCGGAGACAGAACAGGTGTTGGATACACCATAGGAGCTGGATACATCGCTGGTGCCGGGTGCATGGAAAATACTGGATACATCGCTGGTGCCGAGTGCATGGCTGGTACTGGATGTGGAACTTGTGCTGGTGGTGGAATTGCTGTTGAAGGCAGAACGGGTGCTGGTGGTGGAGTCTGCGAAGGAAACTGCGGGGGTGGTGGAATGTCGTCTCTGCGGAATCTCGAGTATTGCGGTTGAGCCGGGTCGTCCTGATGAGTAAGCTGGCCGTCCTGCGTCGGCGGGGTCATGTACGTGAAGAACCCTCCTGCAGTCGGTAGGGTGTTCAGGGAAGCGTTGTTTCTGTCTTGAGAATCCATTCACTACAATAAAAGAAAACGTTAGACGGTATAAAGATTTCAAGTTGGATGCAAGTCAAGGATTTAATAAAAATCAAGAATAGAGATCAATAGCGAGTCAAGACACGTGGATAAGATCCTAAGAGTCTAGTCCTATTTGCAGGCTCACGACGGTACAATAATGTTACCGAAATGATTAACGTCGACCTGCATGGGCTACCAAAAAAACTTATCACGACCCGTACCCGCTTTTCGGATATGAGGCATGTCCAAGTCCAGCCTACGCCGCAGTGTCAGCGGTAGAATGCTGTCTAAAACATATACAAGTCACAGAGTCTACAGAACTTAACAAGGCACTCTAGATCTCATTCACAGAAATATGACACAATTAACTCAATCGAAACTGAATATAGAATGATAATATATAAAATGAAGTATCAAGCTCATCGAGAATCTAAGTCAGTCCGGTGGACACAAATCTACTACCAATAGACGAGAATAAAATAGAACATGAAAATAAAATAACTGAACCCAAACTGCTAAATCATCAATATACCCTTGGCTGCGGTGGTACCGTGGTCCAATGCTGGCTCAAACTTGCTCTCGCGAACCTGGCTCAATACTCGACTAAACCTGAAGAGATCATCAGGTCCTCAGAGGACTAGCAAGATACATAAAATATGCCTACTAATATGATAGTAAATAACATGTATGGAGGATAAGAATGATACCAGAAAGGTATCTAAAATATGGAAATATAATACTAGACTTGGCTATCAATCAATCGATTAACACCAATAGCTTGTAGTACAATACAAGATACTCCCAATCTATAGTAGATTTTGACTGTAGCATAATACAAGATACTCCCAGTCAAGATTAGCCAATTTTAGTATCGATTTCCTCTCCTAAAGGAATATAAGATCAAGAATACACCTATAAACCGTAGTACAATGCAAGATACTCCTAATTTATAGTGTCGCAAGTCAAGTCAATCAATCAATATCAAGGTAGAAGAATCTGCTATAGGTCGTAGTACAATGTAAGATACTCCCAATCTATAGTGTGTCTCAACTGTAGTACAATGCAAGATACTCCAGTTAAGAATAGTCAAGGCATAGAAATGGCAACTCTATCATAAGACACAATAACATGAAGAAGATTAATAGACAATCAATATCGAATATTCTATATGTGTACGTAATCTAGAACAGGTACGACAATCAAGGACACCAATCACAATGTGGAAATCATGTGACAATTTGAGAAGAAAATAATAGAGAGAGCAAAATGATGTAAATACTATATATGTTCGATAAGGTATACTTGCCTGTGGTCCTGAGCTGTTGGACGGCCAAGTGTTGAGTCAAAAGTCCAATGAACCTGCTTATAAATTAATAGAATCAATATACAGTTTAGAGAGTACAAGTGAGCCTATCTATTGGTTATTAAGACTCTAGGTCAATTCCCAACCACTTTGGCTATTATTAGTGGGTTGTGCTAAGTTCACTAGACCTGCACCTATACTCTCATACTGCCAAGTACAGGTTTTCTCCAACTGCTGCCCAATTCCCTTTTCTATTGTAGTTTGTATAACATGTACCCTACTATCCTAAATCCTTAAACTCACACATATTCCATATGTCACCTAGTTCATGTCATTCATGTACATGTATTCCCTATTCCTCTGTTCTTACACCCTGCTATCAAGAACTCCTATTATGCAGTTTCAGGGATGTACCTACTGCTACTACTATATTTTCCACACTAGATGATACCAGGTTGTTTCCTGATGTCACGACCCACACTTTGATTAGGGACACGAGCACGTGGTTACGTCCAGCCTACGCCGCAGAATCGACGGTAGAATGCTGTATAGGTCGTCTACAAAACTATACTAAACAGTATAAGGGTACCTGTCATCTCCGCACGGAGGAATATATATGGCATAACTCAATCACAAGATAAAACTAAGGTAGATAGCACTGAAAGGAAATATGATACATGTGAAAACAGGAAATGAGTTCAACATCCAACACTAGATGATACCAGGTTGTTTCCTGATGTCACGACCCGTACTCTGATTAGGGGCATGAGCACGTGGTTACGTCCAGCCTACGCCACAGAATCGGCGGTAGAACGCTGTATAGGTCGTCTACAAAAAATATACTAAACAGTATAAGGGTACCTGTCATCTCCGCACGAAGGAATATATATGGCATAACTCAATCACAAGATAAAACTAAGGTAGATAGCACTGAAAGGTGATAGATATGAAAACAGGAAATGAGTTCAACATCCAACACAGCCGAAGAGAAACAAATAACATCACAGCGTCACAAAATATAAATATAAGCTACTACAGTCTAAAACAAAAGCTGGATCGCAGTCCAGGCAAGCCTAACTAAACTAACTACTCTGGGTATGCAAAGTCTAGTGGCTCAACTAACAGGCCACAGTCCTGGACTAAGTCTCCATCTATCTCGACCCCATAGTAGGTCGAGCAGTCTGCCTCAGAAACATCTGTAATATATCAACGGTATCCTGTCAGGAAAATGAGCAAGTACAAACACTAACAGCAGTTCCATATGAATTGACAAATTCTATAAGAGATAGTATAATGAAATACAAGACAAAGATCTACGATGACTGGGAGCTATTCGGAAGCCGAGTTACGACCCTTAAACCAAACAAGGACCGGGGTTGTAACCCTTCTCTCGAACAGAACTTAGCCTCCAATCAAGGTATAGCATAAGAGCATGTAGAATATATGAAATACAAGACAAAATCAATAGGAAATATATAACCGGATGTGAGTACTGAATAGGACGACAATTCATAAGATGACTTGGGAACTATTCGGAAACTAAGTTATAACCCGTAAACCAAACAAGGACCGAGGTTGTAACCCTTCTCCTGAACAGAACTTAGCCTCCTATAATAAATAAATATAAAATGTGCCTTGAATTATTAGTGTGTTATATGATCGGCTTGGAAAACATGATTAGGCTTTCCATCTGATCGGCTATGAATAAGGGTACAACGGAGCAGGATCAGGCCGGCCACCATGAAAAGCTATGAACAAGTGGGGTCAGGCTTTACCCGTCATGAGTGAGGGTATAGCTATGAACAAGTAACAAGTACAAGTGTGAAGAATAAGTATGGATTTTGATCACACAACCACTAATAACTCTCCATTCCCGAATAGTATAAAGGATCCGGACATGACACGTCATGACACGGAACTCAAGAGCAGGGGGCCAGCCCGCTCCCAAGTCTATGTCTATATAAGTACAGGTAACAAGTCGAGTCATGTACCAATATACCAAGTAATCCAGAAACAACATCTCATGACAGGATCCGACATATGCTAGTCCGTGAACCATCGTGTTAGGAATCAAGTAAGACACTATAACTGAATCGGATATAGCAGATATCAAGACAATGAAAACTATCAGTAAATGTACTCACCTGTGGTCCTGAGCTGATAAGGTGAACAGATGCTCAGAGTAATCACAGACCTAAAGATGAGATACCATGAGTCCAAACAGGGTTTAATAATGAAAAGAAAGCTAATCTAGTCATGATATGTAAGTCTAAGTCAAAACTAGGTCAAACTAAGTCATACCAAGCTAAACTAGTTCATACTAGATTATACTGAGCCAAACTAGGTCACACTAGGACAACCAAGGTCAAACAAGGTCACAGGAAGTCAATCCAAGTCAATCTGGGTCAAAGGTTGACTTACAGTTGACTTTTGGTCAACTGGTCAACTCTGGTCAACTCAAGTCAACTCTAGGTCAACCCTAGGTCAACTAGTCTAATGTTGACTAACTATTGACTTTTAGTCAACTGGTCAACTCTGGTTTGGTTTCGGGTCAATTTTAGTCATTATTAGGCCAAGTTTGACTTTCGGTTGACTTTCGTTGACTTTTGGTCAAAATGGTCAACCGAGGTCAAAACTAGTCTAAGGGCACTAATCTTAACCATTACCAACCAAGAGAACCTATTTCTAGCCATATCTTAAACTATCTAACTCAAAACTTACAATTACCCCATTACCTTAACTTACCGTATTACCCTTACCAAGGTAAACCTACTACCAAGCCTCTACCTTAGTTTCTAGGCACGTTTCTACCTCAACATGGTATCCTAATACCATGCCCCTGTATCTCGATACCATGCCATGGTATCTTGATACTCTAACATCATATCTTGAATGTATCTCAATACCTTAACTCAAATAAGGTAAATCCTATTTACCTTAAGATACCAACTTGGTATCCTACGATACCACTCCCTTCTAACTCTAACAAGCCTACAACACTACTCTAATACAATACCATATCTCAACTAACATATCTTCTAATACAAATACCTTATCCTTACTACCATGATAATTCCTATTACCTCTCATAGACTCTCTCTCTCACACACACACACACACAATCACATAGGGTTAAGGGACTAAAATTGATGGTTTTGTGGACTGAATTTGTGAATGAATGGGTGTATGAATGGGTGAATGGATGTGTGAATGAATGACTGAATGCATGAATGAATGGAAGAAAGAATGGCTGAATGAATATATGAATTGGGTGGATGAATGAATGAATGAAAGATTGAATGTATGAATGAATGGAAGGAAGGATGGATGGCTAAACGGATGGAAGAATGGAGGCTGAATTGATATGAATGAGTGGCTGAATTTGAGTGACTGAATGAATGGATGCATGAATGGATTATATGGATGAGTGAATTAATGAAGGGATGAATAGATACTGCTGCAATGGATTGAGGAATGAAGGCTGTGAATGGATAGACTGTTGTGGGGGTCAATGGGGGCTGAATTAATAATGGATGATGGATGACTAAATGGGTGAATGGATGAATTAATGAAGTGATGAATGGATGGCTGAATGGGCTGATGGTGAATGGAAGAATGGATGGCTGGATGTTTGTGAAATTAGAGGGGTCCTGGTACTGCTGCTGCAATATGCAGCAGCTACTGCTGCTGATGCAGCTGCTGTTACATGCTGCTGCTACTGTGCAGTTCCCATTGGGGATTGCTGCTGCTACTGCTTGTGTATGCTGCTGCCAATGGCAGCAACTCCCTCTCAACTCTCAACTCTCAACTCCTCCTATCCATCTCCCTATATCACTCTCTAAATATTTTCTAACTCACATTCTCTACTCTCTCTAAACTCCACACACACACTCACATATATATACACACCCACACACACACATATATATATATATATATATATATATATATATATATATATATATATATATATATATACATATGTATATCCACATACACACCTATATATATATACATCCACACACACACACACACATATATATATATAAAGACACACTCAATATAATACATATATGAATATATATCTATATATGATACATGAAAATAGACACACACCCTCATGAATAGAGACACTCTAGCATATTAAAACTGAAATAAAAGACATAAAATAGATAAAAGACAAGGAAACAAACACATGGGGTTTCCAAATTGGGGGTTTCCACATTAGGACACAAAGCCACATCAAGGACACTCCTAATATCTCCAAATGGACACGAAATGGACACAAATGGAGACACAACCATGGGGGTCATTCCTATGGGTTCAAAATAATCCTAAATGCATGTAGGAGTGAATTAGAGGGGAGATTATACCTTCCGGGAGATCAAAACCAAAGAAACTCCTCCCGATACGACACCAACACGAAGAGATCTCCAAATGAACACGAACCAAAGCCAAATCCTTCCAAACTTGGCTAGCACCCTCTTTTCATAGAGTAGAGAAGAAATGAAGAAGATTTGGTGGAAGAAAGGATTGATTTGGAGATGAAATCAATGGTGGTTCCTCTCAAAATTTGGGGAAGAACAAGAGAGAGAAATTTGTGGATAAAAATGAAATGAAGGTGACTCACTCCCCTCCCTCTATGGCCGGCCTAAATAGGCTAGGTGTCCCCTATTTCGGAATGTCCAAAATGCCATTCATTGTCTCATTAGGTTCAACTTAAAATAGGGTTTTGGTTTGAGGCTAAATTAGTCTAATTTAAATCTCTAATTAACAAAACCTAGTCATGAAATTTAGTCTAACTATACTAACTTAAATATTGTCATATGTGGGCCATGTCTAACTAATAAGTGGGTCCCACTAGAGTCAAAGCTACCCCGGGCCTCCGATACAAGTCATATTGAGTTAAAATTCGAACCCGACTCAAATAACCCCAAAACAATATCATAAATAATAAAATAAATTTCAAAAATATTTTAAAATAAAAAATGACCAAAATACCCATGTTCTTAAAAACTGGGGGTGACACCTAACACAAGGACTCGATATGCTACAGGTCTTTCTGGATGCCCTGTAATATGCAGAACATATGAGGACATGGTTTAGTCTCATACTCTTACATCCTATATTCCCTCAAGGCTGATACCAAGGGTCCACATCTTAGACTACCTAAAAACTGACACTCCCTGCATTACTTGTTTGCTATTGCAACAAGTCCCTAGGTTGGACCAACATATACCCTCCTATATACTAATTCACCTGTAAGTTAGCCTATTTGACCATACAGTTTCGTACACCTGCGCGATCGATTGAATTGCGCTGATAAAAGTCAGCACAATTTGCTGATTTGTACGAGTCTGTCAGCACAAACTGATGTTTATTTGTTTGCGCAAACTGATTATGCACAATCTGACGTTTGTGCAATTTGATTTTTGTGCAAACTGAATCTTTGATTTTGACTTTGTACTGAAGATTTTTGTTTTCTCTGTCTGATGCAGTTAATACCAGAGAAGACCCAGAATATGAGAACTTCGTGGGGACCCTTTCAGAATCAGAGTATAAAGAGGACTTGTCACATGTACATTATCCTCAGTATGATCTGCCGACCTCCCGTCAAGCCATTTTGGTATTCCAGGACAATGAAACATTGCAATGTTTAATGAACGGACAACCTCTGGAAACAGCAGATGCTGTTATACACAAGAAACCCTTATTCTTATTTGGTGAAGCTTTTGAGAAAAGTTCCCAACCAAGACCGAGGATGGAAGAAAGAATTGTCCATCAGACGGATAGATCTTTCTCGATACCAAATATTCCACGCTGCCTCCCATTATCCCGGTATGCTCACGCGAGTTATCCGAGGAAGATGGAATGGAACCTTACTCCGTTCCAAGATGCCCGTCCGGGAAGAATTTTTGTGAAGAAGGGGCCGAACAAGAAAGATATGTTCTACAGTTCTTCTGAACGGTACAGTATTTTGCTGAGAGGACTGAAACCCGGTTGTATTCCGTCGGAGAATTCTTCATTGTTGATGCCCGTCAGGACCCCAATTTTCGCAAATAAATTTGCGAAAGTCGAAGGAAGATATCCGGAGCAAGACATCAGACTGACTGGATTAGTGAATCCAGATTTCAAAAGATGGAGCTGCATAGCCAATTGGATTCTGACCAAGTTTGAAGGCGAACTGCAGCAAATCAACTTATACCAAGCAGTGCATGCCACTGTCTATGGTTTTGCCCCGAACCCTCACCTGTTCCTGGCTTTAGCAGAGAGGTATAATTACAGAACAGGAACCTTCATGACTCCCGGCGGAGAAATTGGATTTGCACTCCATGAGATAAAGTACATCTCTTTTCTGCCAATGGAAGATTTCCCATATGAAGAATTCGTCCCCACCAATGATGAATTGGACAGACTCCGGAGAGAAAATACAGAAATGGTAGCAGTATTCGAGGAACTGCTATGCCATTACAAGATCTGTTCCCTGTTCTATAAGAGTGCCACATCAAACACTTGCTATTCCTCGAAATGGCTACCTTATTTGTTCCTAAACCACATTCAAGAACCAAAGACCAAGGAACATGACAGATGTTATCCTGATTTCTTCAAGCCATTGAACAACACAGAAGTGATGAAGTTGATGGAAGAAAGTGGTGATTTTGATAAACAGATGAAGGATGACTATCAGTGTCCTCCTTTGAAAACAAGAGATACTCTCGAAAGTTATCTGAGAGTAGGATATAGACCGATGTCGAAGGAAGCCCAGTTAGCAGGGTTTCTGACATATTGGCTTCGTCGATTTGTAGTTCCGGGATCCAGTGCAGTAGACCGCTTCCACCGCGGTGTTCTATTTGCGGCCGTCAGATTAGTCTTCGGCTATAAGATGGATCTTCTGTCAGCCATGACTTGTAAGCTGAATGCTAGTCTTCGTCTTTATGTCGATCTGATGCTGAAATCCAAGGGTGAAAAAGAATTTCCTCGGTTGGAATTACCATATACATATCTGTTTGGGTGGTTGCTCCTCCACCATCTTACTTTGATGGACCCTGGTATGGGACCGGTTGATGGCAGCTTTTTACGAAGATACTCCAATGGTAAGTGGAAGTTTACTGCTCTCAGAGACTGTAGATATGCTCTAAACTTAAGTAAGAGATGGAACTTTTATTGTACCCCTCCTCCTGCTGGTTACGAACAAATGCGAACAAATATGATTGATTCGCAGATGCATCCTCTGAGCCGTGTAGCTTTTGAATGGTTGAAGACAATCCGACTTTCTCACTTGGTATACCGGTTCGAAGATGAATGTTATTTAGAGCCGTATCTTCCCAGTCGATTCGTTCGACAGTTCGGCTATGACCAATTCCATGTGGGGAATGCTATTACATGTCTTCAGGGAAAAGGTTATTTAATAGATGGAGCCCGGGCTTGGGCTTACTATAATGCTCGAGATACGAAATCGACGTTCTCGATGCCTGTAAACAGCAATCATGGCCCTCGGATGCTGTTTACATACTCAGTTTTTTTTATACATCTTCAAATACCTTTGCCGAGAATTTCAACCTCACAGATAGCTTCGTATCTTCAACAAGATTGAAGAGAGGAGGAATTGTCCTGTCGCTCATAAAAAATGAGGAGGTACATGAGCCAGAAGATGCACCTTTGGAAACCTCAAGGGATGTTATGTTCCCTCAAGAAGTTAATGCACCACTACGTATCTCTTTGAAGGTGGGCAAATCTCCAGCAAAAAGGAGGAGAAGAGAGGATCCTCCTGCTCTAGCAGCAAAGAAGAAATTGATCTTGGATCACTCTTCTAAAAAGGTCACCACTCGATCTCAGTCTCGACAGCTGGCCGAGTCAACTCAGCAAGAAGAGGCTATTACACCAACCTCTATCCAGAAACAAGTTGAGACTATAAATATAGAGAGCCCTGAGAGGCCACTAAAATGAAAGAAGTTGGCCCACAGAAGGAATCGAGCCCCGTCTTCAATGGTAATGGATGCTGCAGCTGGATTAATCTTGCCATCTCCCACTCCTGTCCTAGAACCTAGGAATAAGACTCCTAATCCCGAACATAGAGAGGAGGTTGAGCAAAGGACAGATCTTGCTCCGAGAACTGAGGCTGAAGAGCCTAGAGGAAGTACTGTGGAGGAAGTGGGGGAAGAGCAGAATATTGTACACTCTTTTTTACCTGCTACAGAGATTGTTGAACTTCCACCTACTCCTAGAACCCTTCGTGAAGAGGAAGATCGCGAAGTAATTGCGGCTCTAGAAGATTGCAGTTACGGCCCTCTGGATGACTATGGTGACCAAGCCGCAACTACCAGCAAGAATGCACCAGAAGTAGACGAAGATGAAGAGAGCTCTTCATCTGAAAATATTGATGACTACATACAAGATCTTGAAAGAGATGATGAAGTGCACACATCTCCTGATGCTGTCAATGATATCTTAAATCCTGAGGATGATATTGAAGTTCCAGAGAATGCTGCTGATACCTTAAATCCTGAAAAGGATGTTGAGGTTCCAGAGAATGCTACTGATACCTTAAATCCTGAAAAGGATATGGAGATAACAGTATCTCCAGAAAAAGCAATAGACGAAGAAGCCCCAGAAGAAACTCCCGCCAATGATCCTCAAGGTATAAAATGAAATTAGCAATTTCTTTTTGAATGAATTGATAGCTAACGTCTTTATTTATATTTCCTGTAGATCATGAGACTCCTCTAGCACCTCCGACGTGCAAGGACATAATGCCCATAACGACGGTGGTTGTTAGTAGCAGTCATCATTTGTCCTGTGGTTCTGAAGCGGGCAGTAGTCAAGCTGTCATAGCTGAAGCTACTTCTGCTCGGCCAGAGTCTACTCCAGCAAATAATATGCTCGTTGCTGGATCAACCCATGGTAAGATAATTTAAATCTTTAATCTTCTTGAACAATAGCGATCAACATGCAAAATGACAATCTTTACTTTTTTACAGAAGAACAACCAGGAGGGGCAACTAGCTCCACTTTGGCTCCTCTGTTCAAAGAACCGGCTATCCAGACACAAGAGATTGAACGTCCCACGGCCTCATCATCAACAGGAGTGGTTGCGACTCCTGGTGCTATAGCCACTAATAATCTTGTGATCCAATCTTTTACTAGATGCTTCTTTGAATCTTTGGGGCCTCTAGTAAAAAGAATGATGGAGAAAGAAGGTACCGATTTTTTCATGGTTAGGGGTCCAACCTCTCTCTTGATAAGAGCTATCCGGGAACAGGGTGATGAAGCTCAAGCCACTCTCCTGGATCATATCTTGAATGAATTAGAGATTTCTGTCAAAAGCTATAAAGAGCTCAACCAGGGAGACTTAGAATCTCTAGTACAGGCAGAATTCGAGCAACTGGCTCAAGCAGCTGATATTGAAAGGGTTAATATCCAGAACCTTTTAGAAGCCTTCTCTGCAAAATCTGCTGAGTATAACTCCAAACTGGAATCAGTAACCTTGATGGCTAATAGAAAAGAACAGAGAGCTGCTGAGCTAAGAGCAGAGATTACTCGTCTTCAGAAGGAGTTAGAAGATGAAATTGCTGATCATCAACTTGCAACTCAACAATATAATGCTCTGATTCAGGAGAGGGATGAATATGTAGAAGCTCATAATGCTGAGATTACCCGCAGAATGGTGACCATGCCAGCTTTTAATGAAGAAACTGGAATGGAGGAGGCCAGAAGGAGGGTGATATCCACTCGCGAAGAACGGCTGTAGACTCTCAAGCAGCAGATTGACAATCTGATAATACCTCCATCTTAGTGGAACACTTTGTATCTTTGTGTCTTTTGAAGTATGTGTGTTTTTGTAATGTCTTATATTTCAATTAATAAAAGACATTTTTGCTGTGGCTCCATTATTTGTTGCATATCTTGTTCAGATATAAATAATAGAGATAGAAAATATATTCAGAGGTACAAGATATGATATATTTCTTGATGATTTTGTAGAAAATAATTATATTCATTATATCTGCTCAGAGGTAATATGGACGTGGCAGAATATACTGAACATTATTATCTCAATTGATAACTTAATCGAAACAATAAGTTGCTGATATGGATGTGAGATGAACGGAAAAATCGTCAAATGCTGGAATGAATGGACAAACCGTCAAAAATGGAAAAATAATGAACGAATGAATCGTTAAGTGATGATGAATGAACGGGCAAACCGTCGGAAGATAATGAACGGATAAACCGTCGGATGAATGTAATGAACGGACGAACCGTCAAGTGAATTAAATGAACGGATGAACCGTCAGGAGGTAATAAATGAATGAACCGTAGGATGAATGTAATGAACGGACGAACCGTCAACTGAATTAAATGAACGGATGAACCGTCAGGAGGTAATGAACGAATGAACCGTCGGATGAATGGGTGAACCATCGGATAAATGTAATGAACGGACGAACCGTCAAATGAATTAAATGAACGGATGAACCGTCAGGAGATAATGAACGGACGAACCGTCGGATGAATGGGTGAACCATCGGATAAATGTAATGAACGGACGAACCATCAAATGAATTAAATGAACGGATGAACCGTCAGGAGATAATGAACGGACGAACCGTCGGATGAATATGTCGCTTCGTTATTTGAAGAATCTCTGCCTATAAACAGAACAGAAATTTAGCAGAAAGGAGCACTTCCACTAACATAAAAATGTCGTCTGGAGATGCACCCAAGAAGACTGAACTCGCTCTGAAGGTTGAAGAAGGCGTTGAAGAACGTCCTGTCAATCCAATTCAGCCAAAGGAGGCACAAGCAGACGAAGGTTCGTCTGCACCCAAGCCACCGCGAGACATCCTGGACTTTCTGCTTGAACCAGGAAGGACCAAAGAGGAGAAAGCCATGAGGATGGCCACTTGCAAATTCCTAGTGGGCTCCAGCAAGCAGGTTCTCGGCTCTTTTGCTGACCGCGTTTTTGAAAAGGACGGCAGTGGTCCACGTCCAAATGTAGAGAAGGATGATAGTGACCTTCCTTAATATAATGTACTATCATTCATGATGAAATAAAGTTTTATTTATGAACATGAACTTGTCTGATGATTTACAAACATTTACATTTATACATAGTACTTTTTAAGGAATTTGCCATTGATAGGCATCATTGCAATTCGTCCATCCAATTCTGAGAGTTGATACGCTCCATTTGAGAAGACTTTGCTTATAACGTAGGGACCTTCCCATTTTGCGTCGAACTTGCCTTTGCTCATATGAGTCATAGTCATAGGACGTCTGACTGTTAAAACAAGTTCTCCTTGCTGAAAGGCTCTGACCTTCACTTTACGGTTAAAAGTCTTAGAAATACGAGCTTGGTATAACTCAATATGTTGTTGAGCCATTAACCGCTTCTCATCAAGTGCCTCTAATTCTTAAAGTCGAAGAAGGTCATTGTTCTCTGTAGTAAGCTCGTTAGCAATGTCAATCCTTAAAGAAGGAATTTGAAGTTCTAAAGGAAGAACAACTTCACAGCCATATACCAAAAAGAAAGGCGTAAATCCTGTAGGGTTACGAACCGTAGTTCGGTAGGCCCATAGACACTCGCCAAGCTTTTCACTCCAATTCCATTTGTTAGTGGATACAAACTTTTTGAGAAGCTTGATAATAGTTTTGTTGAAGGCTTCAGCTAAACCATTAGCGGCAGGATTGTAAGCAGTCGAGGCAACATTGTCAATCCGATGATCATCACAAAATCTAGTAAATTTTTGGCTGATGAATTGTGGTCCGTTGTCATGGATAATTCGTCGAGGGACACCAAATCGATAAATAACATGGTGTTTGACAAAGTTGATGACACTACTAGTCTTGACTTCAGCCAAGGGTATAGCTTCAGCCCACTTAGAGAAGTAATCTGTTATTGCTAGAATGAACCGATGTCCTCTAGAAGAAGGAGGATTAATAGGACCTATGACATCCATGTCCCAAGCTTCGAAAGGCCAGGAAGCGGCTGTCGGATGTAGAAATTTCGACGGTTGATGAATAAAATTTACATAGATTTGACAGGCTCGACATTTCCTTGTATATTCGATGGCATCTGATACCATTGAGGGCCAATAGTAACCCATTCTTCGGATGCGATCCTATAATTTAGGACCAGGCTGATGTGCTCCGCAAACACCATCGTGAGCTTCACGCAGTACTTGTTTTGCTTCATCACCAGCTAAACAGCGTAGAAGAAGACCATCATAAGTCCGTCGATAGAGAGTCTTAGTGGTTTGGTTGTAGTAGAACCGTAAAGATCGTCGTCGAATACTTGTAGCCTCCTTAGGATCTTCGGAGAGTATGTCATGAACCACGAAGTCGATGAAAGGAGTTCTCCAATCTTCATTGATAACATTAATTTTAGCAAAATTACTGAACTCGATGTTACGATTGTTTTCGACACAAAACAATTCTCGATTAGAGATAACCACCACTTGTTGTCTTCTGATGGGGACAGCTAAGACTGCTGCAAGATTGGCTAAGGCATCTGTTTCAGTATTGCAAGCTCGGCGTACATATTCAATAAAGAAAGCTTTGAACGATGTAGCCATGTTGATTGCTGCTTGAAAGTAAGGTACCAGATCTTGATGACGGACTTCATAAGTTCCTCTAACCTGATTGACAACCAGTTTAGAATCGCCGTAAACTTTGAGATATTCAATGTCTAGTTGTTTAGCTAATCGAAGGCCGATAAGTAGAGCATTGTACTCTGCTACATTATTGGAGCAAGGCTCATCTAGGGAGTATGCTCTTTGAATAGCTGACCCTGTCTGGAGAAACAAGGATAACTCCAACTCCTGCGACAATGGCACCATTGGGTCCAATCCTGGATGCACCATCAAAGAATAGACGCCAAGTAGGAAATTCTTCAGAGATCAAGTTGACTTCCATCGTCTCGTCTGGAATTTCATCGTAAAGCTTGGATGTTTCCGGTACGGGATGAGCCGCCAAGAAATCCGCCAGTGCTTGACCTTTGACAGACTTTTGAGGAACATACACCATGTCATATTGGGCTAGAAGAATGGCCCATGTAGCAAGCCGAGAATTTAGTGTGCTAGGCTTCTTCATCAGTACCCGAAGAGGATTGACTCGGGATATAACATGAATGGTTTGACCAATGATGTAATACCTTGTCTTTTGAACGGCGAACATAAGGGCTAGACATTCTTTTTCGACCGGACTATAACGGTGTTCAGCACCAATTATAGTACGACTGAGATAATAGATGGCCTGCTCATGACCTTCTTTGTTCTTTTGGGCGAGTAAAGCACCTAATGAATGATCCATAGCACAGACGTATATTAAGAACGGAATACCTGAGATTGGTGGCACCAAGACTGGTGGGTTCATAAGATATCGTTTGATATCGTCGAATGCTTGTTGACATTCTTCAGTCCAAATGAAAGATACACCCTTCTTCATTAGTTGAGTGAATGGTCTGCAACGTCCAGACAAGTTCGAAATGAATCTCCTGATGTACGCAAGTCGACCTTGGAATCCTCGTAGCTCTTTTAGGTTGCGTGGAGGACGCATCTCTTGAATGACTTTGATCTTCTCGGGATCTACGTGTATACCCTTAGAGGTAATGACGAAGCCGAGAAACTTACCACTAGAGACACCCAAGAATGACTTGGTGGGATTCATCTTGAGCTGATGTTGACGCATGAGATTGAAGATTGTTCTCAAATCTTGGATATGATCTTCTTTCAGACGACTTTTAACAGCGATATCATCAACATAACATTCGACTGTTTTACGAAGATGTTATCTGAAAATGGTACTCATAGCCCGTTGGTAAATTGCACTAGCGTTCTTGAGACCAAATGGCATCACTGTGTAGCAATAGACTCCCCGAGGAGTACGGAAAGATGTATGTTTTTCATCTTCGGGATTCATCTTGATCTGATTGTATCCAGAGAACCCATCCATAAAAGATATTCGCTCGAACCTACAAGTATTGTCAATCATGACGTCCGTGATAGGAAGAGGAAATTCATCTTTCGGACATGCTTCATTAAGATCCCAAAAGTCGATACAGACTCGAACTTTGCCAGTTTTCTTCAGGATGTTGTTCTTCTCGAATAAAGCCACAAGCAATGAGCTTCTTGACTTTATCATCAATTGCGTCCATCATTTCAGGCTTGAATTGCCATTGCTGCTGTTTGACTGGTTTAGCATTAGGCAGAATATTCAATTTATGAGTAGCAATTTTGGGATCTAAACCTGGCATGTCCTCATAACTCCAAGCAAAGACGTCAATGTATTTTTTAATAAGAAGAATCAACTCTTGTTTATCTGCTTCTGGAAGATTCTTACTAATAAAGATTGGACGAGGTGACTCGCTTTCTCCTACATCAACTTGAACTAGTTGATCTTCAGTAGGAGGTTCTCTTTGTTCAAATCGGAGTACCCACTGATTATCCATCTGTTGAGCCCAAGGATCTGTTTCAGAACTTTCTTCAATGTCTTCATCATATCCTTCCGGAAGTTCAGCAGAAACCATATTGGAAGATACGATTACACGATGGACTTCACCAATGCTAGTGTCAGAATCCCATGATCTAGAATCAGAAGAATTAGAACGTTCTTCGCTATCAGAATCAGAAACTGCTGGGGATAACATTGGAGGGAAAGTGTATCCGAGACCTCTTTTGGTCCTGCTATAATACATTTTTGACTTTCCTTGTGGAACAGCGGTATGGAGAGGAGTTTTTCTTCCCTTACCGTAGTTGAGGCCACTTTTGAAGTCGTAACCCATTTTTCGGACGATGTCTTTTGATTGTTGACTGTAACGACGGAATTGAAGATGTCCCGTGTCGTTAACTTTGCTATCATCCGTATAGCTAAATTTTTGTTCCAGTCTTTTACTAAAAAGTATTGGACGTTCACCTTTCTTGCGAGCAGGAACAATATTATATGAATCTTTTGGGTGTTCATATGAAACTTCTGTTTGAAGAGATTGTACAACTCCCATTATAAATGACTGAAAGCTATCTAACATATCCAAATAGCATTTAGTATGATAAATAACATCAGTATACTGGAAAGTAGATGCTTTTTCATTGATATGTACATCTGTATTTACAGCAGGACCTTTAGCCTTAGCAGGCTTGGTCAGATTGATTATAAGAGGGGGAGAAGAAGAACGTGGAGGAGGCTTGTTACGACGAAGGTCAATAACAAGTGGCTCAGAGGAGGTGAGCTCCCTTTTTTCCTTGTTGTGAGTTAAATCAACAACAAGTGGCTCAGAAGAAGTGAGCTGCTTTTTGTCCTTGTTACGACGTAAGTCGATAACAAGTGGCTCAGAAGAGGTGAGCTCCCTTTGATTTTGATCATCATCAACTGATTTCTTCTGGACTGGCAAGTGAATAGCCAGTGGTTTAGAAGACTGAGGATGAGAAACACGCTCTTTAACAGGTATAATAAGAGTGTCTTTGGGCACTGCTTCTTGATCTTCTTCAGTATCCATGGCCAATACCACTTTCATAAATTCTTCCTTATACATGCGAGCATCGTTGCAATACGCTTCGACGCCCTTGAAAGGATAAAGGTCTGCAACTTCCTTGTGAACTTGTCCTTTGTCATCAACATATTTAAAGCATTGATGAAGAGTTGATGGAACAACATTATGTTCATGGAGGAATGGTCTTCCCAGAAGAGCGTTGTAAGAACAACCATGATTGTCAATGATATAAAAGGTCACCTTTGTGCGAAGATTGCCTATTTGGAGTTTTAGGCGAATCTTGCCTAAAGGTTCACTCCTTCCTTGGTTAAATCCTAAAATAGTGGTGATTGTGCTTGAAAGACTATGCACTGGTATCTTCAACGCATCTAGCATTGTCTTTGGCATGATTCTAAGTGCAGACCCTGGATCTATCAAGATACGATCAACTTTCATCGAATCGACATATCCTGTATAGTAGAGAGGACGATCGTGTCTATTATCCTCCAGTAGCATATCATCCTGAGTGAAAGTGATGTTTGGAATCAACTCCAGGATACTATGACAATGACGACAAGAGACCGATTCTGATTCTGGCTTTTTGAGAAGAGTTAAGCAAGTTTCAGCCTGCATCAGAGCTTCACTTAAAGTCTCTCGAGTCTCCTTGGAAAGGCGTAAGAGCTCGAAAATTGATAGCCTAGCCGGTGTATTGGCCAGTTGTGCCAATATATCAAAATTGTATGGCTTTTCAAGTCCTGCAGGAGATAATTTCTTTAGGGGTTTGTCAAAACGGACTTGTTGTTTGCCTTTGTCAGCAACCACCGGTTTATGAGGAACAGGTACTACGACTGGTGAAGATGTGGAAGGAATTTCTTCAGAGGAAGTAGACTGTATTGGAACAGGTTCAGAAGAAGAAGTAAGGTTTTCTTGAGCTTCAGAATGATCTTTCAAGTAGGCTTTCCCTGATCTGGTGCCTAGCAGAATTTCTTCGTCAACGATGGGTTCAAAAGACACCATGTTGCAAATTTTTGTCTTTCCTTTAGAACGACGTTTCTTCTTGGAAGAAGAAGGCACTTCAAATTTCAGAGCAAGATCGGGATGAATCTATATAATTTCACCGTTGTCAAGAGACAAGGGAACAAGACCTTCATTTGGTGGAAATGGGAGATTCTCAATCTCAAGAGTAGCTTTAGGAATTGGAATGACACCGTGCTGTACCATCTGCAGAGGAAAGTCACCAAACTGGACTGAAACCATGTTCGCAGTAACAGTCTTCTCATCTTGCTGCAGAGTGACAACACCAGCATTGACAAGCTCTTGAATTTTGCCTTTGAGCACGTAACATGCTCGAGTAGGATGCCTAATGAACCTGTGGTAGACACAATATTTAGGATGATCTGTCTTACCGACTTCATCAGGTTTCTTTGGGTCTGGGAGTTGAATTTTGTTGCTTTTGAGTAAACATTCAAAGATGCTTGCAGTGTCATTCTCGTCAAAGGAATATTCTACTTTCGGACGAGGTTCCCTCGGTTGAGGTGCAGAAGGAGTAGGAGTGGAAGTCGGCGGAGCCACATTGACAGCCAAAGATTCTTTATTTTTGTTCAAATTGATGTTCAAAGTCTCTTTTGCTTTGCGGTTGTTTTGGCGGTTGCCACCACCTGACGTCTGATGTTCATCTCGATCGGGGTTAGACATCTATACGCCCAATTGTTTGAACTTTTCGGCACTCACTTCAGCAGCTTTGGCGTTGACGATGAATGAAGGCCAATCTTGGAATTGAGTAGATCCCATCCACATACTAATAATAGGCAAAAGATTTGCCTTACAAGTATCAATAGTGATAGCAGCTGGAGTTCCGGGAGGCATTTTCAAAGCTTCACGGCAGAACCGTTCGATGAAACTCTCAGCAGTTTCATTATGTTTCTGTTTGATTTTGTTGAGAGCCGACATAGTCATGTCGTTAAATCCTTCATAGAACCGTTCCAGGAAGATTTGCTTGAGACCTGAGAAAGAAGTGATACAACCATCGGGCAAACTTCTGTACTAGTCATATGCTACGCCGGCTAAACAACCGACGAACACTCTGGTAAGAAGAGCGTCATTTGGCTGGAGTTGAACGGTCATTACCTCAAAATGATTGATGAATTGACTAGGAGAAGTACTGCCATCGAACAAAGAGATTGTTGGGATCTTGTACTTCGGTGGAAACGGGACTTCCTTCCATTCAACTGGATAGGGCTGCTTGATCCCCAATCTTTGCAAGTTGTCTTTCTCTTTGAAAGCTTCGAACTGGGTTCGCAAGAGTTTGACAGCTTCATTGGCGTCTTTAGATGATGAAGAGGGAGCAGGTTGAGTTAGAGCGGTTGGAGGAGGAACAGCATTATAAGCACTACCCCCAGCTCCTGATTGACTAGATGTAGTTTGAATTTGTACTTGTATAGGAGGCATTTGAGGAGACACTACCCCCAGCCCAGTATTGGCTGGTACCAAAGATGCTATGATCTCTGGACTCGTAGTAGGTGCAGTTGGTGGTGTAACATGTTGTGCCACAATGATGGAATGCATACTAGCAACCATTTCAGCCATGGTTTTTAGTTTGTCTTCAAGTGCAGCGATTCGTTGTTCTTGATTTATAGAAGTTGAAGCATCTGGATCTTCATTGACAACATAAGCTGTCACTTCTCTTGGTACAGTGGAAGACACTGTTTGTTCAGAGCTTTCGCTGTATGCATCATAGTCAGAGAAGGAATCATCTCCTGACTGAGAGGTAGGAAGATAACCTAAAGGATTTTGAGGAAGAATCCTTTGACCGATTGTATCTCGGCTTCGAGAATGGGTATGTCGAAACACTCCTTCAGAAGATTCTTGGAGTAACTCTAAATACCGCTGGCTTGGTTTGCGAGGTTTACCGTGCTTAGAACATCTTCTACCCCCAGTGTCTCGGGAAGTCATGTTGACAGAAGCATACAAGACTTCGTCTTCCTCTGACATAGGTTCAGATTTAGCAAAAGTCAGACGTTCGAAGACAGATCGTTTTGTTGTTTGACAACAATATTGGATGATAACTTTGTGATTGCAATGATGATCAGATGGTTGAGATAGAGGTGTTGAAACATTATCCCGTTTTTGTCTAAGATGTTCTCGAAGATCGGGAACAACAACAGGATAAGAAAAACTCTGAGGGATCTGTTCTTTGATAACATTCAGAACATGATTCCGATTCTTTAAATATTTAGTCCCTTGAGTATATAGGGAAGTGCTCACTTCATTGGCATAAGTGTCGGGATTTTTGACCCTGGAGAGTTGTTTCTGATGATGTTTGATCTTCGGTATTGGCTGTTTGCGTTTTACCGAAGTAGGTCTATTGAGATAAGTTCTGAGATCAGTAAATTCACCCCCATGGGTTTCTGTCTGAGACACTAACAGTTTTTCCTGTCTAGAATGGGAAATCTTGAGAGTCGGAAGGTCCTGAAGTTCTGCTACCGGGGTAGGCAAAATACCCCTTTGACCAGTACAAGTTATCTTGTTATAAAGGAAAGAAGAATCCTTGTTTGAAAGAGTTCTAGTACTGATTGGTGTCGAGGCACGTTCAGATTGATCTTCTTCGGTAAAAACTGAAGAAGATTGAGAAAAGACCAAAGGGCCTTTTCTTTTGTTTTGTGAAGAAGGGTTAACTAGAGAGCGTTTCCCTCTGTTGTCTTCCAAGTCATGGGATAAGAAAGTTTGAGAAAAGACCAACGGGCCTTTTCCTTTATTTTAAAGAGGATAAGGAATAGCCAAAGGACTACCCCCAGTGGGTTGTGCAGGAACAACAGTGTGTTTGGGAAGAGAAGCAGAGCCTTTTCCCTTGTTATGAGAAGAAGAGAGCTTAGCCAAAAGGCTATCACTCTTGGATTGCGCAGGCATGCTTTGCGCATGGGTTGATGGTACACTGGTTTTGACCACAGAGACTGTGGTTTGCGCATCAGGAGTTCTTGCCACAGAATGCTTAGGTTGCACTCTGGTTGCTGGAATGTTGGTTTGCGCAGGAAGTTTGGCAGCCAATTACGCCAGAGGCATAGGAGTTTTATACTTAGCCATGGCAGCATATGAAGTCTTTTGTGCACTGGCCATAGCAGACTGCGCAGCAGTAGCAGAGACAGATTGTGCAGTAGGCTTGGTGACAGAAGCTTTGGACTGTGCAGCAGACTTGCTGGCAGATTGTGCAGAAGACTTGCTGTCAGCATTAACAGAATGCGCAGCAGTCTTTGGGACCCACACTGGGCGCACTTTGCTTGTGGCAGCAGTGGTTGCAGTGCGAGGAGTGGTTTTGGAGTTGATCATAGATTCGTAGGCTGTCTGGTTGATCTTCACAACCAGTGTCTTCTGCGTCTTTCCGATAGACGCTACGTCACTTTGAGTTGTCACTTCCTCATCGGAGGAGAAAGTCGTCCCCAGCAGAGTCGCCATTTTGTTTGCAAAAACAAAAGTGTAGAACTTTATTGATACAAACTTTATAAAAGATTACAATTTGAATTCTGGGAATGGTACAACTTTAGGAATCCAATCTAGATGACGATTGCTTTATCCCTTGGACGATATGAACTCTAAAGACGAAGCCTCTGAAGTTGAGAACAACTCTGGAATTGAAGGCAAAAAGCCTCGGAAGTGGAAGGCAAAAGCCTCGGAAGAATGCAGCAGCACTTGGGCAAAAACTCCTGGACTCTCTGAACTTTGAAGTCTGATCTCTCTGATCGATTCTTTATTCTTGTGAATGGAGACTTAAAACTCTATTTATAGAGTTCTGAGAAATAACTAACTTTTAGTTATTCTGGACTGCGCATGATGGATTGTGCAGCAATTGGTTTGCACAGCAATGGACTGCACAGGCAGTTGTTGGATCATGGGCTAACTGTCTTGGACACATGGCATCATTTGATTGAAATCGCATGATCATGCACAGGCAGTTGCCACGAAATGAGCAATTAATGGCATGAATGCCACGTGTATTTTATCATTTGTACTGATAGAACGCGCACATTGAATTGCGCAGGTTTTGGATTGCGCCAACTTGAATTGTGCAGGAAATGGATTGCGCCAACATAGATTGCGCCAACATGGATTGCGCTGCCAGCTGTCCTCGAGCGCCGTGCTGCACGATTAAACGAACGGCCGCCTCGATCTCCGTGCTGTCAGTTGTCAGAAGATTTGATTTGTGTCAGGTAATGATGGTGATTTTCTACATCAGCCTGCGCACTTAAAAGTGTGCACAATCTATCCTGCACAATCTGAAGGATGCGCAATCTGATGTCTGCGCAGTTCATCTGAAAGTTGTATTTCTTAATTTTCTGACTTTGTTGATGTGTGTAACTTGATTTTTTAGGACCTACAGCTGGCACTCACTATAGGTCTATCCAGTCATGTCCTGGTTCTAGGTTATTGTGATATCACTACCCTTAGGTGTAGCTTGATGCATTTAATGAGTTATCCAATCACTGTACCAGATATGGTACCCTTGATGTAGCCTGTGTGTCTAGTCCTCCTAACCCAAAGACATAAAAACACCCCAACTTATAAGCCTGTCACATGAGGCCTAGTCTACTCCTATGTTACTATCTAGGCACCCCCAGTTGATGGTCTCTCTTTTGCTACCTTCCTCCACTGATACTGATGTGTCCAGACTTAGAACCATACCCTTTAACCAAACCTTCCTTTCCTACATGCCCATGATTCCCATGCTTCCTGTCCTACTGTATACATTATTCCCCCTGGATGTATTGATGAGTTGTCCTGTGCAAGAGTTAACTCAAAATGTATTCTATGATATACTCCAACAACAATGGTAACAACAAGTATCATGTTGTGTTAGTCTAAGACGCCAGGTACTAAGAAGTTAGCCAATTGGTGGCAATGTTAATATTAATTTGATACAAGAAGGTAATCCTAGTCAGGGTATCGTATTGAAGATTTAGTATCAATATCCAATGTATACAAGGAAAAACTCGTGTGTCAGCGTCTAAAGGATACAGAGGAAAACTCAGATAGTAACTAACATCTGAATAATTTCTTCCCCTCTAATATATATATTCTGATATCTTATCCCAATACTCGAAACCCAAGAAAACCTTGCCTGGTGTTCAATTCTGAATTCCTCTGATACCAACATAGGGTATGATACATATATCCATCTGATACTCCTAGGTTCAAGTTTTACTAATGACAGTAATTCAAGTACTCGAGGTAGAGGGGTACCTTTGATGTCGTTGACAGTAGTCTAGCACTCGATAATGGCTGGTGCTTCCTGGCTTCCTTCCTGGTTCCTTTTGAAGAAGGAGTAGTTGTTAGGGTTTTGAGGGAGGAAAGGGTCGACTGCCTCTTGCTAATATATACTCAAGCATTCGAGATAACATCGTATCTTTTCAGGATTGAGATATATTGATTTGAGTTTGAAATATCAGTTCGGCTACATGGGTTTGTTTTTGAAGGAGTGTATTATTTCAAAAAAACCCATTCTTTTAAGATAGCATTTACATAGTTCTCACTTAAATCATTTAGAAAATGATTATTCTATACATACTAATATGGGCAGTACTACTAGTGGTATTTAAAGGTAATTTTTTTAACACTGATGTATATAAAAAGAAAAAAAAATCTAAATACAAAGGAAAAATTGGTTCTAGGGCTCACACCAACATCATAGCTTAAATACCCTGTCATATTATGATCTACCAGTCATCAACAGCAATACATGATCACTACAGCCATACCACTAGAACCCTTGTGATAATAGTCTGGCAAGCTTGACACAAATAGAAAGTCACGACTCAATTGTTTGAAATCTTTTCATATGTTGTGTCTTAGAGTTGGTTACCCCGTCGGTAACTCTCGTATACTGTGGACGAGTAGACCATTCTATTTTATCGACCATGTGTTATTGTACACACTCGTTTTCCATTTATTGAGGAACGATCCTTGACTTGAATTATATCTACCATATTCTGTTATGCCGTGCCTTATTCTTTATTAACAAGGGTCGAGGTACAATACCTAGATTTTGGAATTCTTCTAACCTCATTATTCCTAAAATCATGCCCTAACTTCTAAGGTGAGCGGACTGTAAGCCATCTAAAATTTTAGGATATACGAGGATTATTGATTGATTAGAATAATTTCCATTGAGATGATAATTAGTGCCCCCATGGACTCCCACTTTCCATTTAGATCATTTTTGGGTCCCCGACCGTGTCATTAATAATCGGAGCACGAGACCAGCTATTTCCTTCCAACAAATTTTATATGCAAGATCTAGACGAGTCCACCTTCATCTAGGTATATCATATCCTACTCAAATATGTCCCCTTGTACTCTATTTTTATGGTACGACTTTCAGGTAAAAAGGACTAGCTATAACCCTTACCATAATGCCCGTATACTTCCCGACTATAATTAGAGACTCAACTTCGACTCGAATCTTTCGACCCAATATATGGTCGTGATCGACTTGAAGCCCACTACGCACATGTCACTAGTGTGTGTCTCAATTGTGTCTTCTCGTGCTACTTAAACACAAAAGTCACGGAAGGCGCATCTTCAAGGCTTATATAATCTATTTAACCAATCTGACTGGCAACTAGCTCAACCACGGGGCTGGAGACCTATCCTAAGTTATCCTAACCTAATATAAATAGTTTTATCATTGGGATCTTGTCCAGTCAATATAGATTAAAATCCAAGGTTCATCCAACCAACGAGTGATGTCCAAATAGGGAACCCATTAAGACCCAGTAAAAACCCATCCATGCATACCACTATTTTTGGACTATAAAACTGAACTATTCGAAATAGGTCCCTCTACCTATTATGCAGTCTCCCCCTCTTAGAATGTGAAGTCATTCGCCTGGGAGTCGCAGTACGACCTTGTATTGCACTTATATCCCTTGCTCGTATGTTTAAATAACCACGGAAAGGATCACAATCTTGATTTCTTAAATTCTGTTATATTATGAAACTTGTTTAGATTAATTTCGAGAATAGAACTTCTGTATAGCATGGATTGCAAGCCCCTCTAAGAAATAAAGGGTTCTTCGATTTAGCAAGTGATTAGACTAGAGTAAGCTACCCTAGCAAATGAGTCAATAGTTCATAACCTTCTTTCTATCTGCACCATTGGATACTCTCTACCGCTCTTGAAACTTCATATTTGCTCTCGATTATTCTTCCTTATCCTCCTGTCCTTCCTATTTCAGAGCGACGAATAGTCATGCTTATTAGAATTTGTTAGTATTTCTTAGCTACTTGTATAAATTTGTTGCTTGTTAAATTTTGGGTTGCTTGATAGATAGGAGAGGATTATAGATGCCATATACAGTAGATATCTATTGGTAGAAATTTTAGCAATTAGTTGGAAGATTATGAAGTTTTAGTGACATAGCTTTGAGGGAGTAGCATGACCAAAGGTGGGTAGAAGTCCTCGAGATTTTGTAGTTGCCAAAATGGCCAGGAGAAGGATATAAACTATTTTTGAGGAATTAAAAATAAGGAGATTAAGTTAATAGTATATTTTTTTTGAATTTAAGGGATAGTTATGAATTAGAATTTCGAGCACGAATTTTTTTTAAGGTAGGTAGATTTGTAACCCCTCTTCCCGGAATCTTGATAATATACTTTTATTTATTTATTTGAATTAAATGGTGATATTTAGAATTTTTTTATAAATAATTAATTAGTTAATTATTATGGTAGATGACTTTAATCATAGTTGGGAATTTGAGTACAAGGTGACTAGAAATCATGGCACGGATAGTACAGCGGTGTGCCTTGACTGGTGTTTTAGTCATGGTAGGGAAGACCGAGCCATAGGAATTTTTAACTAGGAAAATCAGACCAAGTTGTGACATGACCATTATAAATAGTTTAATTATTATCATTAAGATTTATTGAATTGTAGAAGACCCGGTTGTACCCAACTAGTCTGGACTGGAGCCGAACCAGGCCCAAGCCCACGTACTCGGGTAGTGTGTCTAAGGACATCTATGTAGACGTATGGTTGGTACCTATTTTATTTTATTTTGTGGCCTAGTAGGCCATATTACAAATTATGGTTATAATTGAAGTCCTTGTTATAATATATATATATATATATATATATATATATATATATATATATATATATATATATATATAAATATATATATATATATATATACTGTTTTATTGATAATATAGTAAGTAATTCCCTTAACAAATATGTTGGATCTTGGAATTTATCTAGATTATATATATGCATGTGTATATATATATAGAAGTAATTCATGATATACAAAATTTGGCTTTATACAAATGTGCAAATAACGATCTAACTACATTATATATATAAATTAGTATATATATATATATATATTGATATTCCAATATTGTAATTATGGATAATATTTGTAATATTTAAATTGCTAACATGGTTGTTCATAGTATATACATATATATCATTATATATATATATATATATATATATATATATATATATATATATATATATATATTATATATATATATATATATATATATATATATATATATATATATATCATTATATATATATATATATATATATATATATATATATATATCTATATATATATATATATATATATATATAATATTTAAATTGCTAACATGGTTGTTCATAGTATATACATATATATCATTATATATATATATATATATATATATATTATATATATATATATATATATATATATATATATATATATATTAATATATATATATATATACAAGTTATATAAAAAAAAATATATAACAAGTTATATATATATATATATATATATATATATATATATATATATATATATATATATATATATATATATATATATATATATATATATATATATAACTTGTTATATATATGTATATATATATATATATATATATATATAAATATATATATATATATATATATATATATATATATATATATATATATATATATTATATATATATATATATATATATATATATATATATATATATATATATATATAATATATATATATATAAATATTTTTTTTTTATAAATATATTTATATATATATATATATATATATATATATATATATATATTTATATATATATATATAAAATATATATATATATATATATATATATATATCTATATATATATATATATATATATATATATATATATATATATATATATAAAAACACGTATATATATATAACAAGTATATATATATATATATATATATATATATATATATATATATATATATATATATATATATATATATATATATATATATAATATATATATATATATATATATATATACGTGTATATATATATACGTGTTATATATATATATATATATATATATATATATATATATATATATATATATATATATATATATATATATATATATATATATTTCTTTTGTTTTCTCTTTATATATATATATATATATATATATATATATATATATAAAGAGAAAACAAAAGAAATAAACAAACCACCCCCCCAGGACCCAAAGGCCGGCCAGCAGAACCCATTCCCACGAGCAGCCCCAAACCTGCGCCTAAGTTCTCAGGCCAACCCGAACAGGAATTCCCAGCCCTCTGAACGTGCCTAACCCGACCCCCGTACGAGTATTAATATAGAGAGAGATCGAGAGGATTTTACAAAACCCTAATCCCTAACTTATGCTGCGCCACCCTAGCACCTGGGCGACCTTCCGCGCGCGGAGTCGACAGCAACAGCAGCAGTTGTAGGACGAGGAGCCAACTTTGCGATGCAATATCTCAACGATCGTTCGATCGTTTTACGTCCCGTAAACTCTGGTACGATCTAGATATAACCCTCTTAAATCCCTGTTAATTAGTTTAAATTCTAGTGACCCGAAACTCGAGAGAAATCGAGTTGAAATTCATCAAAAATTTGTTGAAAATAGGACACCTAAATCTGTCCTAACCCCATATTGGAAGAAAATTTCCTGCCAAGCCGTAGCGATATTTAGAAATCTAAATGAAGGCAATCCTATACAACCTATAGGGCTCTGCAACCCAACTTACGAAATTTGATTTTGTCGACTACATGCGGAGAAATCGGATTTCAAAGATTAGGAAAAAAAACCTGTTTTAAAATATTAAAATTATGAAAAACTCTTCGATACGACGTGCATCTCGCCAATCCGGGCGACGTGGTCGCGAACCGAAAGCATCAAAAGGTGCGTAACGGCTTCGTGGACATGTGGGCTTTGACGAAATTCAAATTGGTTGCGTGTGCGCGACAAATTTGATGCGTATCCGTCAAAATTTACCGTATCGGCCTCTATGCAAATTCCCCAATTACTTTGTGCACGTTCATCAGATCGAGACGAAACTTGCGTCAACAGGACTGTATCATTTTTCTGGTCCTGTACGCCAAGTTTGGTCCGATTCTGAGACAGTTGATTGGATCACAGTTTTGTGGGCCCCACGGTCCGATTCAATGGGCAATTTTGTGCACGGCCTGCCGGAATCCAACTTGGACATACGGATGGGTTTGTATCATCAAAACGAATTTGTAGACATGTAGTTTGATGACTTTAGAGACCATTGACTCTGGCATGCTTTTCGGTGCAAAGCGGGTCCAACGGTGGACACTTGTTGATTTCTAATGCAACATAATGACGGGGCGTCATGCTACAGATTTTGGCTAAGCTGGTAACATTTTGTACCTGGATGTCTAGCACGGTCCTTGCAATGCTTGTCCTTGTTTTGGTCTATTCTTCTCTGTCTAAACTGTGGGGGCCTAGTCAAGTATGGTTTGAGTTAAGGTCACGATATTACTATTAGGGTCGAGGGAAGGACGAGCAACTTTAGGCAAGGTTGTAGTTATATGGCTTGGCCAATGGTTGCTATACTTGTACATATAACTACCATGGCCATGGGGATACTCTGTATTTATCTATCAAATACGAGCGTTCGTCTTTCCAATCAGTGAAAGACAAAAGCAATAAAGAGTTCAAGAAAGATGTCATTGAATACAATTACGTAATTCAAAGGCGAATGTGTAATTCAAGAAGAATTGTCAATGCAGTCGCGGATGAGATCCTAGATGCCTCTATATCTCAATCCACGTAGGATAATCATAGGAGAGCGAACCAAGTGCACTATGGTTGATCAGAGCATAATATATTGATTCTAATTAGACAATATGCTTATGGGCGTCCCTAGTATACATATGTCCTGAACAAGCTCGACAAAGAATAAGCTTGCAAAACTAGGCTATAAATAGCGTCATCATTCATAGTAGTTTAAAGTATAAGTACGGAAGAATATGTTGAAAGCAGTAATAAATAGTTCGAGTTTCACAAGGATCTAAGTCTTATCCGGTATGCTTGTGCGTATACAGTCGTCCTACTGGTTCTTGTATCAGGCCTTAGTTGACCAATGGGTATGGGCTACGAAATCTCTATATTTTAGGTAAACATCTCTCCTACACTAGCATATATTCATTATCACTCTGTTACACTTTAATACTAGGTTAAAAGGATACGGGTGGTAGGTTGTAGTCATACTACTCAACTTATGAAGTCAACTAATAGAGTAATTGAGGAATATAACATGTATACCCGTATGAGTTATCTCCTAACCTTCCTATTCAGCACGAAAGAAGATAAGATTTACAGTGAAAGGAATCAAGTAGAAGAAAGTCAAGATAATCGGACGAGAGTTCGAGATTTGGAATCAAGGGAGGAAGTCAAGCTTGTGGATAAGATTCCTATATCCTAATCCTATATGCAGGTTCACATCGGTACAGTAACGTAACCGATGTGACAAACTCGACCTGCATGGGCTACCACAAAAATATGTAACGCCCCAGTCCTAAAATACTTAGGGCTAGTTACGTATCCATGCCAGCTGTGTACATACGAAGTATGCTCCAATGTATGGAACCCCGTATGTATACATAAGCTGTAAAATACAGTAAAACCATGATAACTAAATCTCATCCACAACAATAAAGAATAATATTATAATCAACTCAAGAATTTTTATTTATACATGTAGTTGGACGGAGACAAATCCACTACCAACCAATTTAAAGAAAAGAAAATATACAAGGAAATGATCGATAAAATAGCAAGACGAACCAAGAGCAATCATCCTCGAAGAAATGGAGAAGATCACGACCATGGCTAGAGCACCTGCGAAGGACAAGAGCACACACCTGGCGAGATAACCAGGTCCTCAGAGAGACGTAACAAAATACAATAAATATGCCATATAAATACTGAATATAAATTATGCCACAATTAAAGAAAGTGACAAGACACAATAAGGTAATCTAACCATACTAAAGTGATTATGCAGTTGAGAAACAATCCTTCGACGCATGAGCCCTAGCTGTAAATGGGATCGGCATAGTCCCCATATAGGGCACCAGGGGCCTACGTCCGTAACGTCCGAAGATCGTCAGAGGGCATCATGTGCAAGGGGCTACGTCCATAACGCTCTGGAAAATATCAGAGGGCACCTGGAGCCTGCGTCTCCGGAGTAGCGCACAGGTGAGCAGGGAAGTACAAAGAAGCCCATACGTCAGCTGTTGTTCTCTCCACCCGATGCTCTTATTTAAGTCACATCCACGAACATATACCTCTACTAACTGCTAAGTCTCCTAACATGCCTCTATTAGCAGTTAGCCCTAACGCATGCACATGGGGGATCAGCCCACACGCAAGAACCTCTACATGCTACTCATCTCACACATCCTCGTGGTACAACTGTGTCAAGGTATATGCAATACACTACAAATGGTAGTCTCTTAACTCTAAGTCCATATGCAATCAAAGGATAATAACAAAGTACATCTAATATCACTGAGCAGACAGTAAATCAAGAACTGTAAGAACTGGAAATAAATGAACAGTGATATGTAATAAAATGCAAAATGAATATAAATAGTATAATGGCAAGGTATCTTGTCTGATTTCGTGCTGTAAATATGAAACGTCGCTCCCGCGTCCACGCCTCCGGAACCCGACACTCCTAGATAATTAATTAACTAAATTAAGTCATTACTTATGAAACTAACGATACGACTTAATTAGTCAAATTAATGTGTTAAAATTATATTCAATCTCTTGTGAAACCATTTAGATCTATACAATCACACACAGGTTCCACGAGACATCAAAACACAGTTTTTGGGTTTCTAACTTTTAATTAGTCTGTTATGCCCCTACTTCAATAACATACTTAAAAATCATATAAAAATCATAAAAATAATATTTAAACTAATTTTCTATAGATTTATCTCTGAAATTCTAGAATTAATATTTCTAAAGATATTTTATGACTAGTTGATTAATAAGTCAGTTAGTCTACCCGAAACTCGTCCGGAACATAGTTAATGACTCAAAATTGCTAAAATAACCAAAATTATATTTTAAACAGCAATAAAATAATTTATTTCATAGAATAATATCAGAGGTACAAGGTTTGAGTTATACTACAAGTTTGGGACATTCTAGGTCAGCCGGTTACCCGAAATTAGCTAGTTTTGACCTGCAATTTTTTCGACCATATTTGAGTTGCTAAAATCATGGAAAAATACTTAAAAATCCTAATTTATGTATATAAACACACATAAAATTCAGTTTTGAAAATAGGCACCAATAATTTATAGTTCCTTTACAATGGGATTAATTTTGATCCTACCGACACATGAATATTACGCATATATTTTATGAAATCTTATGGATGATTATACCTGACAAAAGCCATCAAAATATGATTTCTACAGAATTAATAACATATTTTCTAAAGAATTTTAGCAAAGGTTTTTTTTTTTGAAGAAAATATTTGGGTTCTTACCAAAGATCCTTGCTAGAAAGGGTGATGATGACTTCTCTTCACCAAAGCTCTAATATTTTCCGCTCTCCTCGCTTTCTAATCCTCTCTTGGTGAGTATGGGAGAGTTGATAATGGCTATAGAGGATTGGATGGGGGAGATGGAGTTTTTAGGGTTTGTTTTGAGGGGTTTCGGGGATGTATGGTAGAGGAGATGAGTTTTTGTGAAGGATGGAGAGATGTGCAATGGAGGAGATGATGTATAGAGGCTATGGGGAGTTTGTTGCTGCTGAAATTATGGAGAGGGAGAGGGGTTTTGGTCGGCCAAAGTTGAAGGAGAGAAAGATTAGGATTTGGGATAAGTTGGTATATTTAAACATATCCTTAAATGAATTTTAAGCAATCTAGGATTTAAATCCTATTTAATTTGATGCATTCGGCCATGGGGGTGTTGCTCGGCCAAAATTAATATGGTGGGGGTCCACTTGGCATGATTTGGTTGTTTGGTAAGTTGGCAAGTTGATTAGATTGAGAATTTAAAAAGGGATTTCCTAATATAGAACTATTTAATTCTATCTATGTAATTACACTACCAAATCTGAATTAAATACAAATAAATATAATTATTAATATTTATTAATGACCAACATGCCTACATAGGGTTGGGTTTGGCTTGGAAGAGGTTTGGAAAGGTTTGGTGCAACCGGATCTCCTAAAAAGTCATAAAGGCTTTCTTAACTAATTAATTAAATAAAAATATAACTTGTGTCATAATTTGAATGGTTAACATGCAAGAGATTACAATATAACCATGGCATTCCTAACATGGCTAGCATACTAGTTAAAGCACCCGACTACGCTAGGCATGCCATACTTTCTAGTCGTCTTGAATATTCAAACTCAACCATGGCTATAGTCCTTTTATATAATATAAATAAGAAAAAAATTAGAATTAGATAAAATCCAAATTTTTTTTAAATATTCCTTTAAATTATAAGGGGTTTTACAATTGGATTCTATCTTATCTTGTGAAGTTCTTTAGATACTTAGTACAACTTACTACGTTAAGTCTATAACGTAGGTTGGGCGAGTCCGACTCGTATCCGATTATTCGCGAGCGGGCCGTGACATGTTATAAATAGAAGGACAGTAGCGCACGGGAACATGGGTGCCTGGAACCAGAGCTAGGGTTAGGTCGGGTAGTGTCGGGTTGGGTTTGGCATCGTGTCCGGGGTTGTCGGACACGGCAGGAAGAATTTGGGTTTGACTATTGGCCTTGTCGGGGTTGTCGACACGAACACAGGGATTGAGTCGGGTGTCTGGTGTGTCAGACACGACAAAGGATAAATGTAAATATAAAAAGAAAAAAAAGTAGAAAAGATCTGTGGACACAGACACGATACAGAATTTGTTGTGTTTGATGAATTGTTGGAATTGAAGAAAAAGTGGAAGAAGCTCTCCTTATATAGGAGGTTAATCTCCTATTTGGATAAGGACTATAAGCCCTAATGGATAAGTCCCCTCTTTAGTTTAAATTAAAGACAAATAAATTTAAATAAAAATTCATTACTAGATAATAACATTTTAATTTAAATCAATCATTTAATATTATCCAATGATTTGAATCATACGAATTCAAATCCAAGTCAAATAAGCGATCAACATAATAACTTCAAAATAATATTTAATGTTTATCAAAATAATTTAAATAACCTATTTTCAAACTCAAGCAATAAATAATTTAAAATGTAGTTTATTAATCCAAAATTCTATTTAAAATGATTTTTACAAATCTTTTTAGAAATTATTTATGTTTTTCCAAAACTATTTTTGAAATCAATATTTTGAAAGCCCAACAGTACTAACCAAAAATTTTGTAATGCAATAATGAATTCAAAAATAAATTTGTTTATTAAAACCAAATAGTACTTTCAAACCATAAATGTTAACTAGTGTTTGAAATGACAAAATAATAGCAAAATGACGTTTATACGTTTCAAAGAGAATTTAGTTCAAAATACAAAAAATAGAACAAATAAATAAATAAAAATTTAAAAAATTTCGGGACGAGGGGTTACAATTCCCATGATAAATGTCTCAAAATTATGTTTAAATACATTTATATTATGATTAAACATGAATTTTAAGGATATTTATGTGGTGGAATTCAACCCTTTGTTTAGTGTAGGTTCATGTCTTAGAACCCAATTCTAATTTTTACTAGTTACCCAAAAAATATGATTTCTTAACTTCTAGACAAATGATATTTTGATAGTATTATATTATTATTTCATATGTTAGGTTATGTTGTTTTGGTAAACGATAAGGATTTCAATTAATTAGGTGACCGGAATACCAAAACTAGTTTCTTTTACCTTTAATCGTAGTCTACCTTATGTATACATAGAAATGATATTGTGTAAGCATAACAGACTCTAGAAAAGTTCTGATCTTAAATATTATATATATAGGTCCTGTACACCGATATGGATTCTGATTATAACTTTCAGCGGAAGAGCAAAGGCAAGTACATTCACTGATTATATTTAGTATATGATAGTTTCTATAATACATGATTTAGTAATGTTTATTTGATTCTTGGTACATATGTTACACGGATTGATAATGAATTGATTCCTAATCAGGAGATGTTGTATTTCATGTTATTATTGTACCGTGATCATTATGCTTCTGTTTAGTCCTTGCATTGTGATTTACATGTTGCAACGTGTCGTGATTTGGATCCATCTATATTAGTTGGGGCGGGGAAAATACTAGTTGATATGTGATCAATACCTTTAGATTCTTATGGTAGATTCATGTGGATAGCTAATCATGCACTCACGTATGAATAGCCAGACTTGATACTCCCTGCTGCACCTAAGTTGGTCACATATCAAGTAGTATTTGAAAATAGCTAGAAATAGTAGGCATTTAGCATGTTATCTTGATTTTCTATTTCCCTATTTACTATCATGATTCTAGTTGCACTTATTTTACTATACATATCATCTGTGATTCTCAGTTGTCTTCTTTTATCATTTATTACATGTACTATATTCCTGTTTTATAGTCTCTATTATTTACTTAGAACTGCTTTCATTGATTGTACTTTGCTCCAATCCTAACTGGATACTAATATTTTAGGAGTTGACCTTGAGAATTGGTGTCCCACTTATTACGGGGCCCTGGAGGGTTTAGCTGAGTCCGGTCCTGTCTTTCCGGAGGGCCAGACGGAGGTTGCTACTGAGGTTCCAGATGACACCGCATAGTATTGTTGGACTAGATTTGTTATTATCAGATTTGTCTCCGATTAATTTACATTTAGCGTGTATATATTTCCTTCTGGTTTAGACTTATGTCTTAGACTTATGACTCCATATCCTTCTGGAATATTTATTTGTATATTATCTTTATCTACCTTTAGTGTATATGATTGATTATTATATTGTTACATTTAACCACTCATTTATATTGCTTGAGTTGTTGGATGTTAGTCTAGACAATGAACTACCGTCGACTCTGCGACGTAGGCTGGACGTAACCACGACTCATACCTAAATCTTCTGGATGCGGATCGTGACACGTTTCTGTGGTGGCCCATGCAGGTCGTCTTCACAATTAGTATGAAGTCATGGTAGTACTTAGGGCTAGAGTACTATTACAAGCCTGCTATAGGATATAAGAATATTAGGAAAGAGAGAGTACTCAATCACACTTAGGAATTTCAATCTGATTTGAACTTACTAACTTTTGTTCAAATCTTGGTAACTTGAAATCTTTTTAATTGTTGTCATTCTCTAAATATCACCTTATCTTATACCATACTGTTGACTTCTGGTTGTTTTTCAACTTTTCAGAATGGCACCAGAGACCAGAGCTCGTGGTTGAAGACCTACTGGTGATCGGGAAGCAGAATCAGCTTCATCCGAGGGCCTTCCTCCTCCACCTTCGGTACTACTAACTCCTGGAGGTGTGCCTGCTGATGGGAAGTGTTTGTTTGAGATCCTCAGGGGCATGATAGAGACCCATAGAATGCAGGCAGAGATCTAGAGGCAGCAGATTGAAGTGATGCATACTGGTGTGGATAATGCTTAATAAGTTGCCTTAGCAGCCATGGAGAGGGTTTCTCCTTAGCAGCAGCCACAGTCCGCACAACCTGTTCAGCCGAAGGTAGGGGACATCTTAGACTTCAGAAAGATGAACCCGCGGGAGTTCAAGGGGACTGAAGGAATCCTCTATGCTGATGAGTGGCTCGAGGACATCGAGCAGATCATGCAAATGTCTAGGATACCAAAGGACCTGAAGATTGAGGCTGTGGGCTTATAACTTTGTGACATCGCCCATACTTGGTTCTAGAATGAGACCAGGCTTGCAAATCCAGATTTGACCTGGGACCATTTTGAGGACCTCTTCAAGAAGAAGTTCTTTCCTGCTATAGCCAAAGGTGTTCTGGAGAAGCAATTCCAGAATCTGGAGCAATAAAGTCTATCTGTGGACGAGTACACATCAGAGTTCGGTAGGCTGAGCCGATTTGTTGAGTATATGGTCCGGGATCCGAAGGATCGAGCTTGAAGATTCCAACATGTCTTGGCCAGGGAGATCATGGTTCTTATTCCTTCGAGTATTACAACCTTTGTTAGGATTATAGCTGAAGCCCAAAGGATTGAGGTGGACATGGACTTCAGGCCCAAGAGGGATCGTGATTCAGTTGGAGGTAGCAACAATTTAGGACCAACAAAACATCCTTAGTTCCAGCAGAAGAACTTTTAACCCTATCAGTACCAGGCCCCAGCTAAAGCTCAACAGCAGCAATAGAGGCAGGTACAACAGGCCCTTCCGTGTGCTTTCTGTAGGAAGCCTGTACATACTTGATCTGCAGAAAGAGGCTCGAAGTATGTATGTATTACGGTTCAGCAGGGTAGAGCTTTTGCTATGGCAGTCGAGGAGACCGAGCCTACCGGTGACGTTATAGCAGGTTCTATTCTTCTTGATTCCGGTGCATCCAATAGTTTTATATCATTATAATATGTGCTTAAGTATAGTTTAGCATCAAAAACCTGGATAGAACTTTCAAGGTAACGAATGGTGGGGGTATTCTTTTAGTCAGTGATATTTGTAAGGGACGAAGTATTTCCTTAGGAGGCCGAGTTTTGAGTGCTAGCCTACTTGTAATGCCACTTCCAGGTTACGATATTGTACTCGGGATGGATTGGTTGAGTAAGCATTTTGCTAGCATAGATTATCGCGGGGGTCGAGTGTTGTTTCGTCCTCTAGGAGAGCTGGAGTTTGAGTTTGCTAGAGGGACTGGAGACCAGAAGGAAGGGATCATCTGTGGACTATGGTAGAAGAGAAGGAATTATCTCATCCTCTTCTAGCAGAGTTTCTGGATATATTCCTTGATGAGTTACCGGGGTTGCCGTCGGACAGAGATGTGGAATTATTTATAGACTTGGTGCTTGGAGCAGAGCCAATATCAAAACATGTGTACAGAATCAACAACAACAAATTGGCGAAGCTGAAGAAGCAGGTGGACGAGTTGCAGGATAAAGGATTCATCAGGTCGAGTTCACCGTCGTAGGGAGCTTCGGTATTATTTGTACCGAAAAAGGATGGATCGGTACGGATGTACATTGATTATCGAGCTCTAAACAACCTTACAATCAAGAACAAATACCTGCTGTCGAAAATTGATGATATATTTGATCAGTTGAGGGGAACGAAGGTATTTTCAAAGATTGACTTGAGGTCTGGTTATCACCAGGTGAAGGTGAAAATGAGGACATTCCGAAGACTACTTTTCGGACGAGGTACGACCAATATGAGTTTTTGGTGATGCCATTTGGGTTGACTAATGCCCCGACGGTCTTCATGAATTTGATGAACAAGGTATTCCATAAATATCTTGACCAATTTGTGGTTGTGTTCATCAATGACATACTCATCTACTCGAAGATACCAGGGGAGTATGAAAAGCATATGAAGATAGTTGTTGAGACTCTCATGAAGGAGAAGCTCTATGGAAAAATCTCAAAATATGAGTTTTTCCTAGACAAGGTAGAGTTTCTTGGGCATGTGGTGACTGGAGATTGAATATCTTTTGATCCTAAGAAAATTGCTGCTGTAGAGTCTTGGACTACTCTGAGTTCTGTTGCGAAAATCAGGAGCTTCTTGGGATTGGCTGGATATTATAGAAAGTTCATAAAGGATTTCTCTCGAATAATAGAGCCAATGACTAGACTTACTCGGAAGGATGTAGAGTTCATATGGACAAAAGAGTGTCAGGCTACATTTGATGAGCTGAAGAAGAGATTGACTACGACTCCTATCTTGATGTTGCCATCAGGATCAGGTGGATTTGCTATCTACAATGATGCTTCTAGGAAGGGTCTGGGATATGTTCTGGAGTAGAACAAGAAGGTGATTGCCTATGCTTCTAGACAGTTGCGGCCACATGAGAAGAATTATTCTACTCATGACTTGGAGTTGGCAGCGGTAATATTCGCTCTGAAGTTGTAGAAATATTATTTGTATGGAGAGCGCGTAGAGATCTTCACTGACCATAAAAGCTTGAAGTATGTTTTCACACAAAAAGAGTTGAATATGAGGCAACATCGATGGCTGGAACTGATGAAGGATTTTGATATATCCTTACAGTATTATCCAGGGAAGGCCAATGTAGTTGCCGATGCCTTGAGCAGGTATCTGGTAGCTATATATTTTATGACAGATCGGCATTTGTTAGCAGACCTGGAGAGCTTGGGCATAGAGGTGATAGTTCTAGGGGTTGAAAAGCAGATGATGAGCTTCCAGGTTCAGTCAAAGTTGATAGACAAGATCAAGCAGGCACAATATCAGGATGCGAGTCTTAGGAGCATCAGAGCTCAGGTACAGGCAAGGTTGCTGGATGATTTTATCATTACCGAGGATGGGTCATTGAGGCATGGGACTAGACTATGTATGCCTACTAGGAATCTACGAAAGGAGATTATGCAGGAAGCGTACCATTCTATGTACTCTATACACCCTAGAGCTAACAAGATATATAAGGATCTGAGAGAGTATGTGTGGTGGTATGACATAAAGCGGAAGGTGGCATATTTTTGTTTCTAGATGCTTGATATGCCAGCAGGTCAAGTTGGAGAGGTAGAGACCTGGAGGGTTGCTTCAACCATTACTTATTTTGGAGTAGAAATCGTAACATATCACTATGGATTTTGTTTCCAGACCTCCACATTCTCTAGGAGAAAAAGACGCGATTTGGGTCATCGTTGACAGGTTGACCAAATCAGCCCACTTTTTTGTCTTTCAAGGTGGGTTTATCTAGGAGAAGCTTGCCGAGCTGTATGTAAGACAGATCGTCAAATTGCACGGAGTCCCAGTGAGCATTGTATCAGATCGGAATAACAGATTTACATTCCATTTCTGAAGGAGTTTGCAGGCTAGTTTAGGTACACAGCTCAAATTTAGCATCACTTACCACCCTTAGATGGATGGTCAATCAGAGAGGACTATTCAGACGCTTGCGGATATGCTCCAAACTTATGTGTTTGACTTCGGAGGCTCGTGGGAGGAGCATCTTCATCTGGTAGAGTTCTCATACAACAACAGCTATCAGGCTAGCATTGGGATGTCTTCTTTCGAGGCTCTACACGGTCGGAGGTGTCGCACTCCATTACCTTGGGACGACATTGGCGAGAGAGCGCTTCTGGGACTGGAGATGGTAGTTGATGCTGCTGAGAAGATAAAGCAGATCAGAGATAGACTTCGCGTGGCACAGGATAGGCATAAGCACTAGGCCGATAGCCACCGGAGACCGCTAGAGTTTGAGTTATAGATTTCTTTCGTTTAGATTGATAATGTTTATAGTTGTGTGCTAAGGTATTGTTTTGGTTATAGGTTGGTGATTTGGTATTCATGAGGATTTCTTCGACCCATGGTATGATTCGATTCAGAAGAGGCGGGAAGCTTAGTCCAAGGTTCATTGGACCCTTCAACATTCTCGAGAAGGTCGATGTTGTAGCTTACCGACTAGACTTACCCATACTCTGGATGGGGTACACAATGTGTTTCACGTGTCGCAGTTGAGACGATACGTGACAGAACCTAGCCATGTGTTGGATTACTCTAAGATTCAGGTTTGACCTAGTCTCCAATATCAGGAGCAACTCGTGGGAATTTTGATCGTAAGGAGAAGGTATTACGAAATTAGACGATTTCTTTGGTTCGTGTCGCTTGGCGTCATTACTCTCCAAGTGAATCCACTTGGAAAAGAGAGGATGAGACGCACGACCGATATCCTTATCTTTTCGAACTATGATGTATTATTTCTTTCTATCTGTTCATGTCTGTCTTTACTTTTAAATTTCGAGGACGAATGTTTTTTGGGGGTATATTTGTAACATTCGTAGCTCAAATAATTTTTATTGTATAAATTATATATAGCTATTTGTGTGCATGTTTATATATAAATATATATAGTACTAAGTTTAGGTTTAATATTCCTAGTTAACATTATGTGTGACATAAGTTTGGACTTGGCAAGGTGCATTGTAGTTAGCTTGGTTTCAACCAAGTTAGGATGGTGCTAGTGACTAGTGTAGGCCACTCAAACCCAATCAAATCAACACCGATCAAGTTCAAACATGGTCCACACTTGCACAAGATATAGAATACCCTAACCAAGCCCTTACTTGGCCCATGTGGTGCACACACAAGTGTGTGGACAACACACAACTTTAGCCTACATATATTTTCGGAATTAAGTTGTGTCCACCACTTTTAGTTGCCAAAACTACCTCCCCACTATCCCATTTTCCCTAAAACTTTGCCACAACCTTCCCCCCTCAACCCCCTACAGCCTTATGGGTCATTCTCCCTCATTCCATTCATTTTCTATCCCAAAACTCCCTCACAAACTCGTTGGACTGAAAGTGATTTTAGAATAGGACTGCTGGATAGTGCTGACTTCAACATCGTTTTGTACCACGAAAATAATAATTAAGAGACTTAAGCCCTGTACAAAAAATCTTCTTCTATCTCTTACCTTTCATTTTCATACTTTTTACATAATTTTTCATGGATTTTTGACCCCTCAAACCTCTGTTGCATGACGATGTGTCCAGAATAGTGTGCTGTCTACGAATTCTGTACAATGAACTGGGTTTGCATACCAAACCATTTGGTAAAACTTCTCCAAACCTTTTCTATCTCGTAGCTATTCAAATTACTTTCGATTTGATATATAATTGTCTATATGTTCTGTTCAAATTCCCTTAGGTACCAACATTTTTCGAAAGGGTGCGCGGGCTAAATCTCGCGACACGAAATCTGTCCACGTCCGTACATAGGTAAGTACCTTCATTTTTCGTTGAATATTTTTATATGACATAAGGAATAACTATATATCATCCCATAGGTAGAAACCTTAATAAAAATTGACATAGAACTAAGGAAAATCCCTTTAAACCCAAACACAAAATATTCGCTCCAGAATTGCGACACATTTTTGTAGCTATTATTTTATGTGCATTTTTTTGAATTTTCGGACGAAACTTTCACAAATATTTTCCTAACTTTACACCCTACCATGCCATATAATTATTACAAGGTAGATACATGTGAAAGTTGCATTAAAGTAGGGTTTTTGGGGCATGATTATTTAATTCCAAAATTACGTTACATGAGATATATTGTGTAAACACTACTATTCTATGTAGAATATTTTTCCAGAATTAATCCAAACTTGAGACACGATATATTGATCCTATTAGGTGTTGGAAAAATATAAATATTCATAATAATTGTTATGTAATTTGTGTTACATTCATTTTAATTTCAGAACACAGATTAGTATTTAGAATTTCAATTTTTGGGTTCTTTGAGAATTAGAACCTAACTAGTTTCACTTTGTAATATTTATAACTTTTAGTGTGGTTATGTTGATAAAATTTACAGATTGTAAACCATTAATTTATAATTTTAAACAAATTATATCTGATTTTTAAAATATTTAATTTGGGCCAACCTGGTTGACATAAAACATGTCGATTCAATCCTAGAAATGACTAGTTTCACTAGTTTCTTAAAATCGAAACTCACCAAGACTTTTCCAATAAATTCCCATTATAAATATCTCAACATTATGTTTAAATACATTTATATTATGATTAAACATGAATTGTAGGGATATTTATGTGGTGGAATTCAACCCTTTGTTTAGTGTAGGTTCATGTCTTAGAACCCAATTCTAATGTTACTAGTTACCAAAAATTATGATTTCTTATATCCTAGACAAATGATATTTTAATTGTGTTATATTATTATTTCATATGTTACGTTATGTTGATTTGGTAAACGATAATGATTTCAATTAATTAGGTGACCGGAATACCAAAACTAGTTTCTTTTACCTTTAATCATAGTATACCTTATGTATACATAGAAATATATATATATATATATATATATATATATATATATATATATATATATATATATATATATATATATATATATATATATATCCTGGACAACGATACGAATTCTGATTATAACTTTCAGCGGAAGAACAAAAGGCAAGTACATTCATTGATTGTTTTCAGTATATGATGGTTTCTATAATACATGATTTAGTAATGTTTATTTGATTCTTGGCACGTATGTCACAAGGATTGATAATGAATGAATTCCTATTCAGGAGATGTTGTATTTCATATTATTTTTGTACCGTGATCATTATGCTTGTGTTTAGTCCATGCATTGTGATTTACGTGTTACAATATGTCGTGACTTGGATCCATCTGTATTAGTTGGGACGGGAGAAATACTAGTTGATATGTGATCAATACCTTTAGATTCCTGTGGATAGCTAATCATATACTCATGTATGAATAGCCGGACCTGATACTCCCTACTGCACCTAAGCTGATCAAATATCAAGTAGTATTTTTAAAACACCTAGAAATAGTAGGCATTTACCATGTTGTCTCGATTTCCTATTTTCCTGTTTACTATCATGATTCTAGTAGTACTTATTTTACTATACATGTCATCTATGATTCTCAGTTGTCTTCTTTTATCATTTATTACATTTACTATATTCTTGTTTTATAGTCTTTGTCATTTTTGCTCTGAACTGTTTTTATTTATTGTACTTTGTTCCAATCCTGACTGGATATTAATATTTTAGGAGTTGTCCTTGAGGATTGGTGTCCCACTTATTGTGGGGCCCAGGAGGGTTTAGCTGAGTCCGGTCCTGCCTTTCCGGAGGGCCAGACAGAGGATGCTACTGAGGTTCCAAATGACACCGCATAGTATTGTTAGACTAGATTTGTTATTATCGGATTTGTCTCCAATTAATTTACATTTGGCATGTGTATATTTTTCTTTCTGGTTTAGACTTATGTCTTAGACTTCTGACTCCATGTCCTTCTGGAATATTTATTTGTTTATTATCTTTATCTACCTTCAGTGTCTATGATTGAGTATTATATTGTAACATTTAACCACTCATTTATATTGCTTGAGTTGTTGGATGTTAGTCTAGATAGCGAACTACCATCGACTCTGCGGCGTAGGCTGGACGTACCCCCGATTCATGCCCAAATCTTCTGGGTGCGGGTCGTGACACATTTTTGTGGTGGCCCATGTAGGTCGTCTTTGCAATTAATGTGAAGTCGTGGTAGTACTAAGGGCTAGAGTACTATTACGAGCTTGCTATAGGATATAAGAATATTAGAAAAGAGAGAGTACTCAATCACACTTAGGAATTTCAATCTGATTTGAACTTACTAACTTTTGTTCAAATCTTGATAACTTGACATCTTTTCAATTATTGTCATTCTCTGAATATTACATTATCTTATGCCATACTGTTGACTTCTGGTTATTTTCCAACTTTTTAGAATGGCACCAAAGACCGGAGCTCATGGTTTAAGACCTAATAGTTCTCGGGAAGTCGAATCAGCTTCACCCGAGGGCCTTCCTCTTCCACCTCTGGTACTACCAAATCCTGGAGGTGTGCCTGCTGATTGGGAACGTCTGTTTGAGATGCTCAGGGGCAAGATGGAGACCTAGAGGATGTAGGCAGAGATCCAGATGTAAGCCCCTTGGATTTTAGGGTTTCTTTTAAAATATTTAAATAATTGTTTTCAATAAATATTTTATCATAATTAGTTTTGATCACTAAATATACTTTTCTGTGACTTTAATTTTTGGAGCACCAGGGATGCCAATATCTCAAAACGTCCTTAATGAGTTTTGATCTAGACCAATCTATCTTTATTTTGATATATCGTGTCCCACTCAAAAACATGTTCCCTTGTATTCAATTTACATCGCATAACTTTCGGATCAATTTAGGCCATTTGACTATCTATCGTAAAACCTGACCTAACTTCCAATTTTATTTCAGGGCTCGACATCGATCCAATCGAATCGTCCCAATATATGGTTTTGACCTACTTTGAGCCTACTACACACTTGCCACTTGCGTGCCATCTAATTGAGCTCTCGCATGCTATTATTTCATCAATAATCATAATTGATCTAAATTTGTAGTCACAACCCCATCAAGCCCAAACTTAACCCAACTTAACCCAATACCCAACCCAATTTCATGTGGCCACTCTCATAACACACCCCAAACACACAATACCACTGTAGGTCCTAAAAATCAAGTTGCATCCATCAACAAAGTTATGAAAATCAAGAAATGCATCCTTCAATTGAATTGCGCAGGAGATAGATTGTGCACATTCTCGATTGTGCAGACTGAACTGTGCACTCATCCAAGTGCGCAAGCTGACGTGGCCTCGTTATCATTACCTGACAGAGAATCAGATCTTCTGACAGCTGACAGCACAGAGAACGAAGAAACTGCTCGTTTATCGTGCAGCACAGCGCTCGAGGACAGCTGTACATGCAGCGTAATTGGCCACTCAATGCAGCGCAGTCCATCCCAGCGCGGTCCATCCCAGCGCAATCTGATGCCAGCACAATTCAGGTGGCGCACTCCATCAAGACAACTGACAAAGTACACGTGGCCTTCATGCCATCAATTACTCACCATGTGGTAACCGTCTGTACACGATCAAGTGCATTTCAATCAAACAATGCCACGCGTCACATACAGATGGTCCACGATCGAGTAACTGCCTGCGCAGTTCATTGCCTGCACAATCCAAAGCGTGTGCAATCCAACCTGCGCAAGTCAGAATAACTAAAAGTTAGTTATTTCCAGAACTCTATAAATAGAGTTTCAAGCCTTCATTGTCACACACACGCAGGATCAGACATAAAAAGTTCAGAAAAATCAGAGAGTTCATGAGTTCTTGTCCAAGGACCCAAGTGCTGCTGCATTCTTCAGAGGCTATCGCCTTCAACTTCCGAGGCTATCGTCTTCAAAGTTCACATCGTCTAAGGTATAAAGCGATCGTCATTCAGATCGGATTCCTATAGTTGTACTTTCCCAGAATTCTTGTAATCTTTTTACAAAGTTTGTTGAAATAAAGATCAACTTTTGTTTTTGCAAACAAAATGGCGACTCTGCTGGGGACGACTTTCTCCTCCGACGAGGAAGTGACAACTCAATGTGACGATGCGTCTATCGGAAAGACGCAGAAGACGCTGGTTTTAAAGGTCAACCAGACGGCCTATGAAGCCATGATCAACTCCAGGACCACCCCTCGCACTGTAACAACTTTTGCCACGAGCAAAGTGAGCCCAGTGTGGGTCCCCAGGACTGCTGCGCAGTCTACTGTCTCTGCTGTTGCACAGTCTGCTTCCAAGACTGTTGCACAATCTGCTGATTCTGCCACCAAGACTCTTGTGCAGTCTAAGGTCTCTGTTTCCAAGACTGTTGCACAATCCCTTATTGCACAATCTGCCTCAACTGTTCATGCGTAGTCTGCTGTTGCCAGTACACAAACTACTTCCTATGCTGCCCTATCAAAGTGCACGACTCCTCTGTCCTTGGCGCAGTTGGCTGCAACTTTGCCTGCGCAGTCCACTACTCCAGCAACCATAGTACATCCCAAACACTCTGTAGCCAGAACTCCTGATGCGCAAACCACAGTATCTGTGGCCAGAACCAAAAAGCCATCTGCCAGAACTCATAATGTGCAATCTGCCAGTGCGCAAGCTGTGCCAGCGCAGTCCAAGAGAGACAGCCCTTTGGCTAATCTCTCTTCCTCTCACAGCAAGGAGGAAGGCTCTACTCCTCTTCACTCTGTTGCTCCTGCGCAATCCACTGGGGGTAGTCTTTTGGCTATTCCTCCTCCTCCCCAGAACAAAGAAAAAGGCCCATTGGTCTTTTCTCAAACTTCTTCGTCCCATGACTTGGAAGACAACAGAGGGAAACACTTTTTAGCTAACCCTTCTTCACAAAACAAAGGAAAAGGCCCTTTGGTCTTTTCTCAGTCTTCCTTGGTCTTTACTGAAGAAGATCAATCTGAACGTGCCTCGGCACCAGTCAGTACAAGAACTTTCAAACAAGGATTCTTCTCTCCATGTCAAAAGAACTTGTACTGATCAAAGAGGTATTCTGCCTACTCCGGTAGCAGAATTCCAAGATCTCCCAACTTTCAAGATATCCCGATCTAAACAGGGAAAATTGCTGGTGTCTCAGACAGAAACCCCTGGGGGTGAGTTTGCTGATCTAAGAACTTATCTCAATCGACCAACTTCGGTGAAACGTAAACAGCCAATGCCGAAGACCAATCAGCATCAGAGGCAAACTTCCAGGGTCAAAAATCTTGACACCTATGCCAATGAAATGAGTACTTCCTTGTACACACAAGGGACAAAACATCTGAAGAATCGGAACCATGTTCCGAATGTTGTTAAAGAACACATCCCTCGAACTTCTACTCGTCCTGTCATTGTTCCTGACCTCCGAGAACATCTCAGGCAAAAGCGGGACAACATCTCAACACCTACAGTACAACCACCTGATCATCATTGTAACCACAAGGTTATCATCCAGTGTTGTTGCCAGACAACAAGACGATCTGTCTTTGATCGTCTTAACTTTACAAACTCTGAACATATGTCAGAAGATAAAGACGAAGTTTTGTACGCTTCTGTCAACATGACTTCCAGAGACACTGGGGGTAGGAAGTGCTCTAAGTACGGCAAACCTCGCCGTCCCAGCCAGCGGTATTTGGATCTACTCCAAGAATCTTCTGATGGAGTATTCCAACATACCAGATCCCGAAGCCGAGACACAATTAGTCAAAGGAATCTTCAAGATCCCTCCGGTCATCTTCTTCTTTCTCATTCAGGAGATGATTCTTTCTCCGACTACGATGCATACAACGAAAGCTCGGAACAGACATTGTCCTCCACTGTACCTAGAGAAGTGACAGCTTATGTTGTCACTGAAGACCTAGATGCTTCCAGTTCAGCTAATCAAGAACAAAGAATAGCTGCACTAGAAGACAAACTGAAGACCATGGCCGAAATGGTTGCAAGTATGCATTCTATCATAGTGGCCCAACATACAGTACCACCGACCGTACCTCCTACAAATCCTGAAATCATAGCATCGTTGGTGCCTGTCAATACAGGGCTGGAGGTAGCATCTCCTCAAATACCTCCTGTACAAGTCCAACCTACACCCAGTCAGTCAGGTGCTGGGGGTAGTACTTATCACGCTATTCCTCCCCCTAACACTGTGACTCAACCTGCTCCTTCTACATCAGTGGAAGATGCCAATGAAGCTGTCAAACTCCTACGCACTCAGTTCCAGACCTTCAAAGAGAAAGACAACTTGCAAAGGTTGGGGATCAAGCAACCCTACCCACTTGAATGGAAGGAAGTCCCATTTCCTCCTAAGTACAAAATCCCAATAATTTTGCTGTTTGATGGCAGCACCTCTCCCAGTCAGTTCATTAACCACTTCGAGGTAATGACTGTCCAACTTCAACCAAATGACGCTCTTCTTACCAGGGTATTCGTTGGCTGTTTAGCTGGCGTAGCATACGACTGGTACAGAAGCTTGCCCGATGGTTGTATCACCTCCTTCTCTGGTCTAAAACAAATATTCTTGGAACGATTCTATGAGGGTATCAATGACATGACCATGTCAGCCCTCAATAAAATCAAACAAAGACACAATGAAACTGCTGAGAGTTTCGTTGAAAGGTTCCGCTGGAAAGCTTTAAAAATGCCTCCTGGAACTCCGGCCGCTGTCACCATAGACACCTGCAAGGAAAATCTTTTGCCTATCATTAGTATGTGGATGGGGTCTACTCAGTTCCAAGACTGGCCATCCTTCATTGTCAACGCTAAAGCAGCTGAAGTTAGCGCCGACAAATTCAAGCAGCTGGGGGTACAAATGTCTAACCCCGACCGGGATTAACACCAGACATCAGGTGGTGGTAATCGTCAGAACAACCTCAAAGGAAAAGAAACTTTGAATATCAACTTGACGAATAAGAACAAAGAATCTCTGGCGGTCAACGTAGCTCCCCTTACGTCCACTTCTACTCCTTCAGCACCTCCAGCAAGGGAACCTCATCCAAAAGTAGAGTATTCCTTTGACGAGAATGACACCGCGAGCATCTTTGATTGCTTGATCAAAAGCAATAAGCTCCAACTCCCAGACCCAAAGAAGCCTGATGAGGTCGGTAAGACCGATCATCCCAAATACTGTGTCTATCACAGATTCATTGGGCATCCCACTCAAGCATATTATGTGCTCAAAGGCAAAATTCAAGAGCTGGTTAACGCTGGTGTTGTCACTCTGCAACAAGACGAGAAGACTGTTACCGCAAACATGGTCTCAGTTCAATTCAGTGACTTCCCGCCGCAGATGGTACAGCATGGTGTCATCCCTATCCCCAAAGCTATTCTTGAGATTGAGAATCTCTCTCCTCCACGAAGTGACGGTCTCGTTCCCTTGTCTCTTGACAATGGCGAGATTATGTAGATTCATCCGGATCTCGCTTCAGAGTTCGAACTTCCTTCTTTCTCCAAGAAGAAGGCCCGCTCCAAAGGCAAGACAAAGACTTGCAATATGGTATCTTTTGATCCCATAGTTGATGAAGAAATCCTGTTGGGCACCAGATCAGGAAAAGCCTATTTAAAGGATTATCCTGAAGCTCAAGAAAATCCTGCCTCTTCTTTTGAGCCTGCTCCAGTACAGCCTGCTTCTACCGAGGATATTCCTACTGCATCCTCACCGGTTATAGAGTCTCCTTCTCCCAAGCTGATAGTCGCTGACAAAGGCAAGCAACAAGTCTGTTTCGATAAACCTTTAAAGAAGTCATCTCCTTCCGGACTTGAAAAGCTTTACAACTTTGATATCTTGGCTCAGTTAGCCAATACACCGGCCCGGCTGTCGATCTTCGAGCTCTTGCGCCTCTCCAAAGAGACTCGGGAAACTCTGAGTGAGGCTCTCATGCATGCAGAAACCTGTCTAGCCTTGTTAAAGAAGCCAAAAGCAGAACCAGTCTCTTGCCTTCATTGCCATAGTGTGTTGGAGTTAATTCCAAACATAACTTTCACACAGGATGACATGCTGATGGAAGACAACAGGTACGACCGTCCTCTATACTATACAGGATATGTCGACTCGATGAAAGTCGATCGTATTCTGATAGACCCAGGGTCTGCTCTCAGCATCATACCGAAGACAATGTTGGATGCGCTGAAGATCCCAGTGCATAGTCTTTCTAGTACAATCACCACCATTCTCGGGTTCAACCAAGGAAGGAGTGAACCTCTGGGCAAGATTTGCCTAAAACTCCAAATAGGCAATCTTCGCACAAAGGTGACCTTCTACATCATTGACAATCATGGTTGTTCTTACAATGCTTTATTGGAAAGACCATTTCTGCATGAGCATAACATTGTTCCTTCGACTCTCCATCAATATTTTAAATATGTTGATGACAATGGAGAGGTGCAAAAGGAGGTTGCTGATCTCTATCCTTTCAAAGGCGTCGAAGCATACTGCAACGATGCTCGTATGTACAAGGATGAATTTATGAAGGTTGTTCTGTCTCTGGACACTGAAGAAGAGCAAGAAGCAGTGCCTAATGACACCCTCATCATACCTGTCAAAGGGCGTGTTTCTCGTCCACAATCCTCCAAACCACTGGCTATTCACTTGCCAGTCCAGAAGCAACCAACTGATGATGACCATGATAAAAGGGAGCTCACCTCTTCTGAGCCACTTGTTATAGACTTAAGTCGTAACAAGGATAAAAAGCAGCTCACTTCTTCTGAGCTATTTGTTATCGATTTAACTCATAACAAAGACAAAAGGGAGCTCACCTCCTCTGAGCCGCTTGTTATCGACCACCGTCGTAACAAGGCCGATCCTCCTCCACGTTCTTCTTCTCCCCCTCTTGTAATCAATCTGACTAAGCCTGCTAAGGCTAAAGGTCCTACTGTAAATACAAATGTACAAATTAATGAAAAAGCATTTCCTTTCCAGTATACTGATGTCATTTATCATGCTAAGTGCTATTTGGATATGTTAGATAGCTATCAGTCATTTACAATAGGAGTTGTGCAGTCTCTTCAAACAGAAGTCTCATTCGAACATCCAAAAGATTCATATCGTATTGTTCCCGCTCGTAAGAAAGGCGAGAGTCCAATACTTTTTAGTAAAGGACCGGAACAACAATTCACCTATACGGATGATAGCAAAAGTAATGACACGGGGCATCTTCAACTCCGTCGTTATATTCAACAATCAAAAGATATCATCCGAAAGATGGGTTATGACTTCAAGAATGGCCTCAACTACGGTAAAGGTAGAAGAACTCCTATCCGTACAACTGTTCCGAAAGAAAAGTCAGAGATGTATTACAGCATGACCAAAAGAGGTCTCGGATATGCTTCTCCTCCAGTATTATCCCTAGCAGGCTCTGAATCTGATAGTGATGAGTGCTCTAACTCTTCCGATTCCAGATCATGGAATTCTGACACCAGTATCGGTTAAGTTCATCGATTGACTGTATCTTCTAACATGGTCTCCGTCGAACTTCCAGAAGGCTATGACGAGGATGTTGAAGAAAGTCCTGAAACAGATCCTGGGGCTCAACGAATGGATACCCAATAGGAACTCCGATTCGAACAAAAGGAACCTCCTACCGAAGATCAATTAGTTCAAATTGATGTACGGAAGAGCGGGTCACCTCGTCCAATATTTATCAGCAAGAACCTTTCCGAGGCAGATAAGCAAGAATTAATTCTTCTCATTCGAGAATACATAAATGTCTTTGCCTGGAGTTACGAAGACATGCCAGGACTAGATCCCAAAGTTGTTACTCACAAATTAAACATTCTGCCGAATGCAAAATCGGTTAAACAGCAACAACGGCGTTTCAAGCCAGAAATGATGGACGCAATCGACGATGAAGTCAAGAAGCTCATTGCTTGTGGCTTTATCCGAGAAGAACAACATCCTGATTGGGTAGCCAATGTCATTACAGTTCTAAAGAAAACCGGCAAAGTTTGAGTCTGCATCGACTTTCGGGATCTTAATGAAGCATGTCCAAAAGATAAATTTTCTCTTTCCATCACGGACGTCATGATTGACAACACCTGTTGGTTCGAGCGAATATCCTTCATGGACGGATTCTCCGGATACAATCATATTCAGATGAATCCTGAAGATGAAAAACATACTTCTTTCCGCACTCCCCGTAGAGTCTATTGCTATACTGTGATGCCATTTGGTCTCAAGAACGCTGGTGCAACTTATCAACGAGCTATGAGTACCATCTTTCGAGATTATCTGTGCAAGACTGTCGAATGCTACGTTGATGACATTGCTGTCAAAAGTCGTATGAAAGAAGATCACATCCAAGATTTGAGAACAATCTTCAATCTCATGTGCCAACATCAACTCAAAATGAATCCCACCAAGTCATTCTTGGGCGTCTCTAGGGGCAAATTTCTCAGCTTCGTCATTACCTCTAACGGTATACACGTGGATCCCGAGAAGATGAAAGCCATTCAAGAGATGCATCCTCCACGCAACCTAAAAGAGCTACGAGGATTCCAAGGTCGACTTGCGTACATCAGGAGATTTATTTCGAATCTGTCTGGACGCTGCAGACCATTTACTCAGCTAATAAAGAAGGGTGTATCTTTTATTTGGACTGAAGAATGTCAACGAGCATTTGATGACATAAAGCGATATCTCATGAATCCACCAGTCTTGGTGCCACCAATCTCAGGCATACCATTCTTAATGTATGTCCGTGCCATGGATCATTTATTGGGTGCTTTACTTGCCCAAAAGAACAAAGAAGGCCATGAACAGGCCATCTACTACCTCAGTCGTACTATGATTGGTGCTGAATATTGTTATAGTCCGGTCGAAAAGGAATGCCTAGCTCTTATGTTTGCTGTTCAAAAGACTCGGCATTACATCATTGGACAAACTATTCATGTCATATCCCGAGTCAATCCTCTTCGGGTACTAATGAAGAAGCCTAGCACACTAAATTCTCGGCTGGCTACGTGGGCCATTCTGCTAGCCCAATATGACATGGTATATATTCCACAAAAGTCTGTCGAAGGTCAAGCACTGGCGGATTTCTTAGCAGCTCATCATGTTCCAGAGACGTCCAAACTCTATGATGAAATTCCAGATGAGACTTTGGAATCTAATACAATCTCTGAAGAATTTTCTACTTGGCATCTATTCTTTGACGGTGCATCCAGGATTGGACCCAATGGTGCCATTATCGCAGGAGTCAGAGTTCTTCTCGTTTCTCCAGACGGGTCAGCTATTCAAAGAGCTTACTCCCTAGATGAACCTTGTTCTAACAATGTAGCAGAGTACAATGCTCTACTCATCGGCCTTCAGCTAGCTAAACAACTAGACGTCGAATATCTTGAAGTCTATGGTGACTCCAAGCTGGTTGTTAACCAAGTTAGAGGAACCTATGAAGTTCGCCATCAAGATCTAGTGCCTTACTTTGAAGTAGCAATCAACATGGCTACATCATTCAAAGCCTTCTTCATCGAATATGTACGCCGAGCTTGCAATACTGAGGTAGATGCTTTGGCTAATCTTGCAGCTGTCTTAGCCATCCCTATCAAAAGACAACAGGTGGTGGTCATCTCTAATCGGGAATTGTTTTGTGTCGAAAAAAATCGTAATATTGAGTTCAGTAATCTTACTGAAGTCAATGCCATCAGTGAAGATTGGAGAGATCCTTTCATCGACTTTGTAGTTCATGACATACTCCCTGAAGATCCCAAAGAGGCTACGAGTATTCGTCGGTGATCTCTACGATTCTACTACAATCAGACCACCAAAACTCTCTATCGGCGGACTTATGATGGCTTACTCTTGCGCTGTCTTGCTGGTGATGAAGCGAAACAAGTATTACGTGAAGCTCACGATGGTGTCTGCGGAGCACATCAACCTGGTCCTAAGTTACAGGATCGTATCCGACGCATGGGTTACTATTGGCCCTCTATGGTTTTTGATGCCATCGAATATGCAAAAAAATGTCGTGCCTGTCAAATCCATGCAGATTTCATCCACCAACCATCGGAATTCCTTCATCCGACTGCTGCTTCCTGGTCTTTTGAAGCTTGAGGCATGGATATCATATGTCCCATCAATCCTCCTTCTTCTAGAGGACATCGGTTCATATTAGCAATAACCAACTACTTCTCCAAGTGGGCTGAAGCTATATCTTTGGCTGAAGTCAAGACCAGTAGCGTCATCAACTTCATCAAACACCATGTTATCTATAGATTTGGTGTACCTCGAAGGATCATACATGACAACGGACCACAGTTCATCAGTCAGAAATTTATAAGGTTCTGTGATGATCATCGGATTGACAATGTCCCCTCGACAGCCTACAATTCTGCTGCTAATGGCTTAGCCGAAGCCTTCAACAAAACTATTATCAAGCTCCTCAAGAAGTTTGTATCTACTAACAAACGAAACTGGAGTGAAAAGCTTGGAGAATGTCTTTGGGCCTACCGTACTACGGTCCGCAATCCTACAGGCTGTACACCCTTCTCTTTGGTGTACGGTTGTGAAGCAGTTCTTCCTCTGGAACTTCAAATCCCGTCCTTAAGGATCGCCATCGCTAATGAGCTCACTACCGATAACAATTATCTTCTTCGGCTCCAAGAATTAGAAGCGCTCGACGAGAAGCGGTTAATGGCTCAACAGCATATTGAGTTATACCAAGCCCGCATCTCAAAGACTTTCAACCGTAAAGTTAAAGTCAGAGCCTTTCAGAAAGGAGAGCTCGTTCTAACGGTCAGACGTCCTATGACTATGACTCACATGAGCAAAGGCAAATTCGACGCAAAGTGGAAAGGGCCTTATATTATGAGCAAAGTCTTTTCAAATGGAGCCTATCAACTCACAGAACTAGACGGTCGAGTTGCAATGATGCCTATTAATGGCAAGTTCCTTAAAAAGTATTATGTATAAATGTAAAAGAGAGTGCTTGTAATCATCAGACAAGTTCATAAATAAAATTCAATTTTATTTCATCATAAACGATGTTACATAATATCAAGGAAGGTCATTATCATCCTTCTCAACATTGGGACGTGGGCCACTGCCGTCCTTATCAAAGACATGATCAGCAAAAGAATCAAGAACATTATTGCTCGAACCCACCAGGAACTTGCAAGCAGCTATCCTCATGGCTTCTTCTCCTTCAGTCTTCCCTGGTTCAAGAAGGAAGTCCAAGATGTCCTTTGGCGGTTTGGGAGCAGACGAACCTTCGTCTGTTGCTATTTGCTTTGGCTGGTTAGGCTCAACTAGACGTTCCTTAGTACCCGCTTCCACCTTCGGGGCGACCTCGGCCTTCTTGGATGCATCTCCAAATGACATTTTTATGTTGAAAAGTGAAAGTGACCATTTCATTTGATTTTCTGTTCTATTTATAGACAGAGAGTCGTAAGACTATGAAGCGACACATTCATCCGACGGTTCATCCGTTCATCACACTCAATCCGACGGTTCCCCCGTTCATTTAATTCCTTTGACGGTTCGCCCGTTCATCATAATCATTCATTTGACGGTTCGCCCATTCATTCCATCCATTCGACGGTTCACCCGTTCATTACATCAATCAGACGGTTCACCCGTTCATTCAATTCATTTGACGGTTTATCCGTTCATTCCGACGATTCATTTCGTTCACATATTTTGACGATTCATTTTCGTTCATTTATCTATCCATCCACATCAGCAACTTGTCATCCTTGAATAAGTTGTCTACTGAAATAATGGTATTCGACAAATTATATTCTGCCATGTCCACATTACCTCTGAACAGATATAACGAATATAACTATTTTCTAAAAATCAAGAAATATATCATGTCCTGTACCTCTGAATATATTTTCTATCGCTATTATTTATATCTGAATAAGATATGCAATAAATAATAGAGCCATAAAAAATATCTTTTTATTGATCAAAGATAAAAGACATTACAAAGATACGTATCATGAAAAACAAGAAGATACAAAAGATCTTTCTATTCAGCCGGCGGTGTCATCAAGTTGGTCATCTGCTGCTTCAAAATTTACAGTCGCTCCTCACGAGATTCCATCACTCGCTTCCTAGCTTCTTCCATCCCAGATTTATCATCGAAGGTTGGCAGGGTTATTAGTCTGCGAGTGACTTCAGCTTGATGAGCTGCAACATATTCTTCTCTTTCTCGAGTCAGAACACCAAGTTGTTGAATTGCAGCCTGGTGTTGAGTAGCTTCATCTTCCAGCTCTTTCTGAAGACGGGCAATTTCTGCTTGCAATTCAGCAACTCTCCTTTCTTTCTCTTCAGCAACAGATGCTACTGTTTCCACCTTGGAGTTGTACTCAGCGGACTTGGCAGTGAAAGTATCCAAGAGAACTTGGAAATTAACTTTCTCAACCGCGGCCTCTTGAGACATCCGTTCAAATTCAGCTTGCACCAGAGGCTCTACCTCCCCCTTATTTAGCTCTTTATAGCTCTTAACTGAGGTCTCCAGTTCATCTAATATATGATCAAGAAAAGTAGCCTGAGCCTCGTTGCCTTGATTGCGGATGGCATTAACCAAGAAAGAGGTTGGACCTCTAACTGTGGAGAAATCAGCCTCTTCCTTCTCCATCACCCTATTTATTGAAGGTCCCAACGAATCAAAGAAGAAGTTGGTGAAGGAGTTAATGACAAATTGATTGGTAGCCAGAGCACCAGGAGTAGCAGCTACTCCCGTTGATGATGAAGTAGCAGGACGTTCGGCTACTTGGACGGGGGGCTCTTTAAATAAGGGAGCTAAAGTAGAGCTGGTTGCTCCTCCCGGTTGTTCCTCTGCAAAAACAGATAAACTTTATCATTTTGTTTATCATTTGCAGCTATTGAAAAGATCAAAAGTAAAAGCAATCTTACCATGGCTTGGTCCAGTGATGATTCGGTCATCTGCTGGCACAGATTCCAATCTAGCAGAAGTAGTCTCAGACATAACTGCCTGGCTACTGCCTGGCTACTGCCTGCCTCAGAGCCACCTGACAAATGACGACTGCTGCTAGCTATAGTCATTACAGGTACTATATCCGTACACACTGGAGGAGCTGGAGAAGATTCGAGTTCTACATGGATCAAAAATAGAGATGTCAGCTATTAATCTATAAAAAGAGGATCAATAATTTCATTCAATACCTTTGGGATCAACAGTAGGAGTTTCTTCCGAGGCTACTTCTTCATCCGCAATCTTTTCTGGAGATACTTGTACCTCAACATCCTTTTCAGGATCCAGGGTGTCATCAGCAGCTTTGGAAGATGTATGGACCTCAATGTCCTCTTCAGGATTTTGTGTATCATCAACAACCTATGATGATGTACTCTCTTCACTTTTATTTTCTTCCTCGCTGGCAATTGCAGCGGCATGATCAACATCATCTTGCAGACCGAAGTCGCAATCATTCAATGCCTCAATCATTAGACGATCCTCCTCTTCGCGGATTGTTCCTGGTGTGACAGGAAGCTGAGTAGTTTCTACAGCTGGTGAAGGAGATCGTAAAGCTTCATGTTCCTTCTCTACAATATCTTCTCTAGGCTCTGCAGCCTCCTCTCTCTGTTCAGCTTCCTCCCTCTGCTCAGTCTCCTCTCGCTACTCTGGACTAGACTCAGAGACAGGAGTAGGAGATGACATAGTAATTCCAGCTGCAGCATTCACCACCACCGAGGACAGGATTACCTTCTTTCTTTTTCTAAGAACCAGCTTCTTACTTTGAAGAGGCCTTTCTGGACTCTCAATATTTACCACATCAACATGCTTTGGGAGAGAAGTCGGTGTGGTTGCTTCTTCTCGCTGGGTCGACTCGGCCAATTGTCGAGATTGTGATCTAGTAGTAACTTTCTCTAATTGATCCAGGATAAGTTTCTTCTTTGCAGTTGGGGAAGAAGGTTCGTCAATTCTTCTTTTCCTCTCCCTGGCAGGAGATTTAACAACTTTCAGAGAAATCCTAAGTGGTTGATTGACCTCTTCAGGGAAGTTTGCTTCCCTTGAGGCTTCTAATGGATCATCCACCGGTTCATGCTGCTCGTCGTTATTTGGAGCTAGTATAGCAGTGGCTTCCTTTTTCAGACGCATCGCCGTCGCAAAGCTATCCACCAGATTAAAATTCTCGGCAAAAGTATTTGCAGCTGTATAAAACAGTAAATATGTATATAACATTCTAGGGCCATTATCATTCTTATTTGGCATCGAGAACACTGTCCTTGTGTTTCGAGCGTTGTAGTAGGCACATGCTCCGGCACCATCAATCAAATACCCCTTTCCTTGTAGGCAAGTTATAGCGTTGCCTACATAGAACTGGTCGTAACCAAATTGACGAGCGAAGCAACTTGGCAGATATGGTTCCAGATAACACTCCTCTTCAAATCTATATACCAAGTGGGACGTCCTGATCGTCCTCAGCCAGTCAAAAGCTGCTCGACCTAACGGTTGCCTTCCAAGGTCAACCAGATTTGTTGCCATGAATTCATAACCAGCTGGAGGGGCAAAGCAGTAAAAATTCTATCCTTTCCCAAGGTTCAGGGCACGTCTGCAATCCTTCAGACTAATGTACACCCACTTGCTCCGGGAGAATCTCCGAAGAAAGCTACCACCGACTGCTCCCATGTCGGGGTTCATCAAAGACGGATGGTGCAGAAGCAACCATCCGAATAGATAGGTGTAAGGCAACTCCAGTCGAGGGAAGTTCCCCTTCTCACCCTTCCATTTGATCATGGAGTCAACATACAGACGAAGACCTGCATTTATTCTACAGGTCATCGCTGATAGCAAATCCATCCGGTAGCCGAAGACTAATCGGACAGCAGCAAAAAGTACGCTGCGGTGGAAGCGGTCCACGGCGCTTGCTCCGGGTACGACGAATCGACAGAGCCAGTATGTCAGGAATCCTGCCAGCTGGGCTTCTCTTAACATGGACCTGTAGCCCATTCTTATAAAGCTTTCAATAAAATCTCCGGTCTTGAGCGGAGGGTATTGGTGTTCATCATTAACTCTGATATCCATTTTCTTATTCTCTTCCATCAGTCTTATTACTTCACTGTGGCTGAAGGATTGGAAGAAAGTCGGGTTGCATGTGTCATGATCCTTAGTCTTTTTCTCAATGATATGATTAAGAAAAAGATACGGCAACCACTTCGATGAATAACAGGTGTCGGAAGAGCTGCTCTTATAGTACAGGGAGCATATGTTGTAATGGCACAATAGTTCATCGAAGACTGCCACCATCTCTGTATTTTCCCGACGTAGTCTATCTAACTCGTCGTTTGTGGGAACATACTCCTCATAAGGGAAGTCTCCCGTTGGTAGGCACGAGATGTACTTCATCTCATGGAGGGCTAATCCAATCTTCCTGCAGGGCGTCATGAATGTCCCTGTCCTATAATTATACCTCTCTGCCAAGGCCAAAAACAGATGAGGGTTTCGGTGGAAGCCATATACGGTAGCATATACCGCATGATAAAGCTCGATCTTTTTAAGTTTGTCTTCAAACTGAGCCAATATCCAGTTGCCTATGCAGTTCCACCTCTTGTTCTCCGGGTTCACCAGACCGGTCAGCCGGATGTCCTGATCAGGGTATCTGCCCTCAGCCTTTGCATAGTCATTAGCAAAGATTGGTGTCCTCACCGGCAGCAACAAAGAAGAGTTCTCTGGAGGGATACAACCTGGCTTTAACCCTCTGAGTAAAGTGTTATGTCGCTCAGAAGAGCTATAGAACATGTCTCTGTTGTTTGGTCCTTTCTTGACACAAATCTTTCCTGTCCTTGCATGCTGGAGGGGAGTAATATCCCAGTCCATCCTCCTGGGATGGCTTGTATGGGCATACCGGGCTAGAGGGAGGCATCTAGCAATGTCCGGTAATAGGACTAGTTTCTCCTTTCTTTGAAAGAGTCTCTGCTCAACACAGGGTCTTGGCTGAGAACTCTTGTCGATGGCTTCACCAAATAAGAACATGGGTTTCTTATAGGTAATGGCGTCAGCAGAATGCAAGGGCTGCCCATTCATCAGACTTAATAAAGTCTCATTGTCCTGAGCAACCAAGATAGCTTGGCGGAAGGATGGCAGAGCATATTGTGGAAAGAGCACATAGGATAAATCTTCTTTAAATTTCGGCTCAGCAAGGGTCCCTGTGAAGATTTCATACTTTGGGTCCTCTCTGATGTTAACTGCATCAAACAGAAAAAACAGAATTTAGTACAAGTAAAATCAAAGATTCTGTCAGCAAATGGCACAAGCATCAGATTGCGCAAGCATCAGATTGCGCAACACTAGCTTCTATGCGCAAACTATCCAGTGGCGCCAACTCATTCACTTGCGCAAGACATCAGATTGCACTGAATAACTTGTGCAAAGCATCAGTTTACGCTGGACAGCCTTGCGCAAATCAGCAGACTGTGCTGACTTTTGCCAGCGCGTTCTAACCGATTGCGCAACAAAATAGTCTTAATAAAAATGAATACTATTGGGTTTGTGCAACCGAAACCCTAAACAGGGCGGCGCAATGTAACCAAATCTCTAAAAAGAGATCGGTTTGAAGGTACAGCAATGACGAAGAACCCTAAAAAGGGTTTTCGATCGGATGTCTACCTTGCAGTGCTGGATGTGCAACTTCATGTCAAGAAGGGTGCGGCACAGCACGAGCCGAAGACTCGGCGGGGGCCTTGCCTTTCTCAGCGGCGGAGCACTTTGGAGCCATTAAGGTTGATGAAGAAGAAGAAGGAGAGTCGGGAGAGCTCAGGAAATTCTTTCATTCAGATGATTAGAAGCAAATAAAGAATGGTAGAGAGAGAATTGAGAACTATTTATAGTTTTTGAAAATAAACAAACTCCTCAGATTGCGCAGAATAAACATGGACTAATTCCTCCGATTGCGCAGACAGGTCATCATATGCGTAACTTGATTTAAAAATCAAAATTCAAAGTATTTCGAAGCTTTGACTATCTTCAAACTTCGAAAACTTTGAAGGGGTTCTTGTAGGTCCTAAAAATCAAGTTGCACCTATCAACGAAGTCATAAAAATCAAGAAATACATTTTTCAATTGAATTGCGCAGGAGACAGATTGCGCACATTCTCGATTGCACAGACTGAACTGTGCACTCATCCAAGTGCACAAGCTGACGTAGCCTCGTCATCATTACCTTACAGAAAATTAGATCTTCTGACAGCTGACAGCACGGAGAACGAGAAAACTGTTCGTTTATCATACAGCACAGCGTTCGAGGATAGCTGTACATACAGCACAATTGGCCAGACTCAATACAGTACAGTCCATCCCAGCGCGGTCCATCCCAGCGTAATCCGATGCCAGCACAATTTAGGTGGCGCACTCCATCAAGACAAATGATAATGTATACGTGGCCTTTATGCCATCAATTACTCACCATGTGGTAACCATCTGTACACGATCAAGCGTATTTCAATCAAACAATGCCACACGTCACATACAGATGGTCCACGATCAAGTAACTGCCTGCGCAGTTCATTGCCTGCACAATCCAAAGCGTGCACAATCCAACCTGCGCAAGTCAGAATAACTAAAAGTTAGTTATTTCCAGAACTCTATAAATAGAGTTTCAAGCCTTCATTGTCACACACATGCAGGATCAGACATAAAAAGTTCAGAAAAATCAGAGAGTTCAGGACTTCTTGCCCAAGGGCCCAAGTGCTGCTGTATTCTTCAGAGGCTATCGTCTTCAACTTCCAAGGCTATCGTCTTCAAAGTTCACATCATCCAAGGGATAAAGCGATCGTCATTCAGATCGAATTCCTATAGTTGTACTTTCCCAGAATTCTTGTAATATTTTTACAAAGTTTGTTGAAATAAAGATCAACTTTTGTTTTTGCAAACAACCACTCACACTCTATAAAACACCAAACACCTAGCCAAAAATCCAATGGACAACTCCATTAAACATAATACTAAAATAAGGTTTAACCAAAAGAATACACCACCATCCCTTTATTTAATGTTAGCCAAAATTGGACCAACCCATTGGTGGGTATCATCCCCTCACACACATCATAGGTCACTCACATGACTAAACCTACACACAACCTCATATACACTCAACTCCTCTCTCTCTCTCTCTCTCTCTCTCTCTCTCTCTTCTTTCTCCTATTTTCTTAAAACCCCACATACACAAACTCCACACCAAATCACCCCATTCCCTATGGGTCCAACAATATACACAGGGGATAATAGCACACACCCCTACTCTCTTTCCTTACTCATTAATTGTCGCACATGAATGCTCCATCAACACTCAACCCCCCTATTTTTAAACACACACAACTCTCCCCCTCACCATACAGCCGAACCCTCTTCTTTTCCTTCTCTTCTCCATCTATTCTTCTTCTTCCTCATCATTCACACTCTTCCTAACACTAACCCTAATTCTCCACTTCCTCCTCCTCCCCAACTCTAAACTTATACTTTATCTTTTCCTTCTTCTTCCTCCCTCTTTTTCCTCCAATAGCAGCAACCATTAGGGTTGCTGCTGCTGCCTACGGCTTCTCGGCTACCCCCTATGGCTGTGACCTACCCCGGGGTAGCACGCAGTACCGTCGCCCCAATGTGATGTTGGCGAGCCCCCAACGGGCATGCACGCACAACCATGCGACTGCGTCGCACCCCCTATACGCGCAGCTACTGCGTATGGTACTGCTGTACTTGCTTTAGCCTCTGTCGCCTACTCTACGGAAGGACGCCAGATGCCACGTGGCCGCCGTCGCACCCCCCCGGCCGGCCACACATCCCCATGCGTGCCTCTCTGCGCTCTCCCTGCCCGCACTCTCGACGCGCAGTATTGAAGCCGCTACTATAGCAGCTATTGTCTACGGCGGTGGCTCGCCGTCGGCCACCTCGGGTCGCCCAACTGCAGCGCTGCACCATATGAGCAACAGCCTTGGGCCGCCAAGCAGCTACCACCTGTGGCTAGGAAGTCGATTTTGACTCCGGAATCGAGTTTTCGTCGAGACACACAAATTTTGAAGTCAGAATTCGTGCCTCGGGATAGCAACTTTGTGCATATTTTTTGGGCATTCCGGTCATTGGATCGTCGAACTCTTTTCACAGTTGCAATCATATAGCTCTATCTCCATCTAAAATTTCAGCCATTAATTCGATCATTTGCTAGGTCAAAATCGACCATCAATTTGCGCGAATAATTATATTTATTTTTGACAGTTTCGTGGAGCCAACTTTGTGGATTTGTTTCTTCGCCATCGTAGCTCCATTTGGTGAGCCATCAGTTCCTGTGCACAGATAGTTTAAACCTCTTCTTAGGATAAATCTTTTATTCTATTGTGTGCTCGTTTGATTAGTTGAATTTGACTCCAAAGTTAGCCGTCCGAATTCGTAATTTCCAACTTGTAAAATTTTAATTTTGGATCCGGGACTCCGAATTCCAATTCTGACACCACTAGTGGACTCGTGGCATCATTTTACCCCAAAATTATATATAGTTTGCTAGATTTGAAGGACATGGGCCCCGACATATATTTTAGTACAAATCAGGTTCCACAATCTTGGTCAACGGGTCATTTTGGGATCGGCTTATTGGAATGCAATTCTGAATGTACCGCTGGGTTTGTATCATCATTCTGGACTCGTTGACATATAGTTGCTAGATTTAGTAGACTTTGGCCCTAACACACATTTTGATACAAATCGGGTCCCACAATCTAGGTCAACGGGTCATTTTGAGATTGGCTCATCGAAATCAAATTCTAGATATACCATTAGGTTCGTATCGTCATTCTGGACTCATTGACATATCGTTTGCTAGATTTAGTAGATTTTGGCCCCGGTACGCATTTTGGTGCAAATTGGGTCCCACAGTACGATTAGTGGGTTATTTTGAGACAGACTTATCGGAATCCAATTCTAGATATACCATTGGGTTCATATCGTCATTCTAGACTCGTGGACATATAGTTTGCTATCTTTTGATGACATTGATCCTGACACAAATTTTGGTGAAGTGGGTCCAACGACGGACCGTATTTTGACCAGAAATTACCATTTTGCTTCTGTATCCAGAATTGGACTTATGGGTAGCATATCTTAGCTATTTTTCTTATTTTGAAAATATTGGTAATGTTTGTTTCAGCATCTGGAGACTCCTATGTTGCTACCTTTCTTGGATTTGGTTATTCGCTTGCAGGACATCATCGTATCACCGCTTCATCCCAGAATAAAATACCTTGCCATACTTATTCTGTTTACATTATTTATATCTATTCTTTTGTTGTTAGTTGGTGATACTGGTAGTATGCGTACAAGGATGACTTGGGTACTATCGATGATGGTATCGATGTTATGGGTGCGTGCGTGTGACTTAGAGTTAGTAGACGTACCCGTAATGTTAAAGTTATCCCGAATAACTTCTATGACTTATCCCGAGACATTACACAATACTGTGAGGATTCATTATGTTGGCATGAGCTTACGCATTCGACTGATCATCGGTGCGAGCGATTCGTGTATCGGTACATGTAGAGTTAGATGGTGTCTAGGTTAGAGACTCGCATTGAGATACAGATTGTCTGAGTCATGGATACGACTTGCACAGTTCATGGGCGCATACAGTTCATGGGTGGGTTAGACTATCAGTAGGCGTATGGGACAACCAGTTATATTTTTCAGCCTTAGGGTTGCTCGGGTAGGGGTATGTGCTTACTAGTGTGTATATCCGGCATCGGCCACTAGCTATGCACTAGGTACGGTCGGGAGGTACGCTACTATACGTACATTCATCGGCTCGTGATCCGACGTCGGTCTGTGTTTCGACACAAATCCTTATCCACCAACCCATACGCTCCAAAGTCGTCTTCAACATGCATTCACATAGAATGGTTAGTTCGTATACCCACATCGGATCATATTATGGGACAGTGACTTATTATGGACTGGTATGCCATATATTATTCATAATTGATTAGAGATGGTTTACTGATTGGTGGCTGGATATTGGACCGTGTTATGATTCAGGTTGTTCATTTTATTCAGTTCATATTATGGCATGTATTTTTGTATCTTGCTATGTCCCTCTGAGGACCTGGTGATCTCTTCATATATTTGCTGAGTAGTTAGTACAAAGTAGCTGGGCAGGTGCTGCGTGATATACTGAGGTTTTAGGTATATATATATATGTGTGTGTGTGTGTGTGTGTGTGTGTGTGTGTGTGTGTGTGTGTGTGTGTGTTCTCTGGTATTTCTATTTATTCTTTCCTGTATAATTTCATCTTTATTCGATTCATGTTGCTATGTAGCATATTATTTGCAAGCTTATTTCTTTCTCGAGCTTGCTCGAACATGTATATTACTGGGAGGCCAACTTTATTATATTATGTTCATTCTTGATATTCGTTTCATTACTGTGGATTGAGATATAGATGAACAATTATTTTTAGTACCCTTGACAGCAAAGTACGTCTAGGGATAAGTCCATTAAATTGGAAAACTTATCCTAGATCGTATTAGCTGGCATGTTCACGTCATAAGTTCCTATATATTTCTGGAACTAGGGCGTGACATATTTTTGTGGTGGCCCATGCAGGTCGAGATAAATCGTTTCGGTTACGTTATTTTACCGAACGAGCCTAAAATAGGATATATATTCGGATCTCAATCCACTGCTGCTATTGGAAATTACTTTGACTTCTACTATCGCCTTTGCATTCCGTATTCGTGCTTAAATCATACCTTTCCTGAATCCCTATTTATGAATTCTCGTCCTTCCTTTCTCGGAAGGACGAACACTTGTGTTGACGATCACTTCGTCATTATCTTATTATTGATTGTGACTAAGATAGATAGAATATCTTGTAGGTAATTATTTAGGGCATATAGGGGTTGGATAGACATCTTTACTAGACAGATCGATAGTAAGAAGAGCATTTCTATCGAGGTTTAGGTTCTATAGGAAAATCTCTCTGGTTGAATGATTTGTTGAGTCGTAAATTGGTGATTCGACAACATCATATAAAATAGTACATTGAGCTAGGAAGTTTTACTGGAAGGATATGGTAACCCATGCTTGACAGGTCTAGGTAATTTGCTAAGGTGGGTAGGCTTGTATAAACACTCTAGCAAGATAGGATGTTGAAAAGAGTATAGTACAAGGCTTAGCCCTAATAGGAGACATGAGGGTCATTAGACTAAACCATGCTACCATTGTCTAAGCTAGACTGAGTTTGAATAATTCCTTGATCATAAAGGACGAGATGAGTAAAACTATAACTTGAAGGAAGATACATTGGCTTTTAGAGTACCAACATGAAGGACAATAGCAAACAAAGCTCAAGGACCCCGTCAGGATACAAATCGATAAAGTGTGATGATCATGACTAGATATAAACTTTTGAAGTTATATCACGCTAAAATTTGAGGAATTTTCACGTGGAGGATATAGAAATCAGGAATATGATATAATGGGAAAATAAATTTTTTGGTCAGTAATGAGACTGCTCTGGGGAGGTTATTATTGACTAGTAAACCAATTCTATATTGGATGAGTCAAACCTTGAATGAACTATTGGAGATAAGGACTGGAAGAATGATCAATAAAGTTAGACTATGATAGAGGTATTAGATAGAAGTACTTATTTGACCAAGCCTCAAAATTTTCCTAGCAGATAGTTAGGCATGCTTGTGAAAAATGTATAACTGCTTATGGATAGATAAGATAGAACATTGGTTATGCTGTTACTAGATATGACTTAAGGCTTGTAAATGTATAGCATGGAGTTTCAGTATTGATCAAGTTTAAGAATTGATCATGATCTTCGATGGTTAATCGTAACCAAAGATCTATGAATAAATTTAGAACCGTACCTCAAAAGGCAGACTAGTAAACCTTATTGATGCAAGTTAGTTAGAGACCCTAGAGGAATTGCAACTGGAACATTGTGTTAGTTTGAGGATAAGTAGTGGATATACAAGAAGAGAGAATCATAAGGAACAATACGTTTAGTCTGAATAAATAAAGATGAGTAGGATTGGGATTTCAGGAAAAGTTATAGAGACGAGGACTATGACCATGGTTATCTACGATAACATAAAGAGGATTACAAAGAGAACCATATCTTAAGTAAGATCTTGAAATTGAGATTGCATAAAGAACGATGAGGCCATCCCGAGGAGATAGATGATACAAAATTTATGACAGAAAGAAACAAGGAAAGAAGTTGATACAAAAATCATACTATGAAGTATTGTGAGCACCTGACCAAGATTGTGGCATGAAATGGAAAGAAAATATTTCAAGATAGAGAGGTAAAGTAATCCTAAATAGATTAATAAGATGAATCTAGAGTAGTGTTGTGCACAATGGATGATACATTCCAGAGAATGAAGATGTTTTATATAAGGGTAAAAGAGGTTAAGAACTAAATGTTGTGTATTTTCAAGGATAGAGGACATTTAAAGACCTCGAGATCACATTATGAGCAGCCTGATATCGAGTTATGAAAATTACAATTGAGAAGAAATAGAGTATACTAATAGAAATTGGATGATACCAAGGACTTTCGAATACTATGAGTTTGATTCTGGATTAAGATTGGCTAGCCGTATTTGAGGGTCCATATGTTGTCCTAGGAACCTGATAGATAGACAAAACCATAGAATAAATTAGTGTACAATTACCTCAGCCCGCTTGATTTTTAGATTATTCTAAATGACTGGAACTTATTGTTTTAGGCGTAACCCTATTTTTCCTTTCTTATTTCTATTTTCGTAAATTACGGCTTTACGATTTAGCAATTTGATCATCCTAAGGAATACGATTAAGAAGACCCCATTCTCCTAGCTATGCCTTGATCTCAAATACAAAATCTTGATTTCATACCCCTTGAGCGTAATAATTATATTACCCTAGACGCCATTCCTTCCAAATTCCTGTTCAGTTATTTACCTAAGTTGTGCCCCATTCCCATTAAAATTTCTTATTGAACTTATCAAACACTATGTCACGCCCCGCTTCCGTAGGAGCGATCGTCCTCGATAAGGCATGATGCCGTACTAGCCTAAATTGTGCTCGTGCAAGGCAGTTTCACAACGGCCGATTACAGCAGCTACGACGGGGTCGTCGCACAGAAGTCCCAAGCAGAAACATTAAACATGCATCGAAAATTTAGAAGCAAAATACAAGTTATTCAAAAGTGCATTTTATTGATATTGAACAATAAGATTACAATGGGGCGCAAGGCCATGATTACAAATCTTCCAAGCTCACTTTTCTCTCATTTTACAAGTCACTCTGCTCTCTCTCATCTCTCGATACAATGTTTGAGCCAACGGATGCTTCGGAAGGCAATGTCCATACATTATGTCCCGTATAAGTCTTGATTTACGTGGCCGTACGCTTCAAATGCCAAGGAACTTCGTGCCTCGACGCATCCAAGCGAGCTCCGCGCCACGAGCTTCTACCTATGCCTGCACATGAAAACTGTGTGAGTGTCAGTACTCAACTGTACTGGTGGAGTGAGCTCCTCGCCCACCCATACAAAACTGACATGTTCATTTACTTTGTGCAGCTTAATCCCTTTTTTGATTGTCTTGCTAGTCTTGCCTTAGGATCAATTTTAGGACAAGGATGCCTTGGCCTTGTAACGCCCCAGTCCCAAAATACTTAGGACCAAGTACATCGACATGCCAGTTGCATACATATGAAGTATACTCCAATATATGGAACCATCGTACGTATACATAAGCGGTAAAATATAGTAACCATGAAACTAATCTCATCCACAAATAAATATATTATAAAATCAACTTATAATGCCATTTGTACAAAACGTTGGGCGGAGACAAATCTATTACCAACTAAAAAGAGAGTAATACATAGCAACGAAGGAAGAGTCGAGCGAAGCAAAAAGACGATCCGAGAGCTATCATCGCGAATGTAGATTGTAAACTATGACCTTGGCTAGAGCACCTGCGAAAATCATAAAACACACCTGGAGAAATCACTAGGTCCTCAGAGGGACGTAACATGATACAGGAAGAACATGCCATTATAACTGCAAATGTAACACTATAAAACTATAACACAACTGGGTCCCTAGCCATCTATGTGAGATATGCACTTTGAGGACAACGTTCTACGCAGGGGCTGTAGGATTAGCAGAGTAAATATAGAGTGGCAGTAAGTAGCGCTCATCCGAGTCACTATCGGCCCGAGGCAGAAAGTAGCACTCATACGAGTCACTATCGGACCACCAATGTGTGTAAAAGTAAATGTAGCCCCTACGCTAGTAGCTGTCCTCTCCCCCCAATGATACTATTCATGCGTCATAACCACTATGCACCAACACGTGTCGTTTCCACAACACTGTTTTATTTTTAATAACTGTCAAGTCTTCTAACATGCATCTTATTGACAGTTATATTCCAACGCATGCGCATGGATGATAAGCCAACACGCAAGTGACCTCTATATGGTACTCATAGCTCATACACAACTCGTGATAAAATTGTGACAAGTTAATGAGATACACTAAGTTGACGGTAGTCCCTTAACTCTATGTCCACATGCAAGAAGAAAATAAACCAAAAATAGAGGTGCAGTAAATATACAATAACTGAAAATAAAATGCAACTAAATGTAAGAAGTAATCATGTCAAGGTATCTTGCCTAGTATGTCGTCGGGGTGGTACGATGATCCAACAAGTCGTGTTTGTCCAATAACCGAGGTCGCTGTGTAAGGTCCGAATTTGTGATAAAATAGAAAGCATGATTTAGTCATGTTTGATGACGATAATTGAAGAGGAATTTGGAGTAAAAGCTACTTATACTATTTATAAAAATATTTATAGTATTTGTAAAAATATTTTATGAGAAAACTATGTTTTTAGAATAATACTTAAAGTAACAAATTGTTTTTAGGCAAAAATCTAGGTTTGTCAAAGTAGTATCTATATTTTAAAAAAAACTTTTAGGTAGTATGTACTCGAAGGTTCCAAAAATGATTTAATTAGAAAATACTAATATTTTATATCAAAACCTTTATTTAAAAATTCCACATGAGGAATAATACTTTAGGGTTGAAATCCAGTTCAAAATTTTCATATAGGGTCAAGGTACTTAACTATATATTATTAATCAAATATATTTTTCTAAATATACCTAGAAAAATATTATTTTGGCTAAACTGAATTATGTCAAAAAGATAAAAATTATTTTTGGTCAAGCTATTGTTTGAGATAATATAATATTTTAATAACATGTTTATACTATGGATATTTAGAAAATAGTAAGCATAATATATATGGTGTATATACCCCTATCTATACATACAAAAAAATATTAATGTTAGCAATAGAAATGTGTTGGTAACAGTGACTACTAATTTGAAGATATAATAGTAATTTAGTACACATATGCTGCTAGTCTCGGTTTGTAATGAAATGCTAATAATAAAAAAATTAAAAAGAAAAAGAAAAATTATAATTTCAAAAGTAACTTGCTTCACTTGGTTCTGCTGAGAACCAACTCAGCAAGGAGAAAAGAAAAAGTGAAGATGAGTGCTTGTCAGCCCCTATTTTTTAAAATTTAATTTAATTAGTGTTAATTAATTGCTAATGGCATATTTAGCTTTAAAATAATTTATTATGATTTTAGGAATTTTTTCTAGAATTTTTGAATTATTTTTAAATAGTTTTTAAGTTAAAATATATCAATTTGTAATTAACTGAATTGTTTTAATAGTGTTTTATAATATTTAAATTTGTTTTAATGTTAGATTGCAATAAATTGAATTGTTCTAAATACAGTTTGCAAATTGATATTTGCAAACTGTTAGATTTTGGACCTATCTGTAATTCCTAAAACCCTAGGGACCTAACTGAAAACCTACCTACCTACCCCCGACGACCAGGCCAGCTGCCCCCCGATGACCATCGACCCTTTCTCCGCCATTTCCGGCCGCCCCAATCGACTTCGACCGACCTAAACCCCCTATAAGAACTCCCCGACCCTGAAACCCTAACGCTAGACTAAAATCTGACCACCACGACCACCGTCTCCCCCATTTCTTCCTCGTCGAAACCCTAGCTCCGGCCATCCCCCGTTCAGCCTCCAACGCAGTCGCCACCGCCCCCAACCGTCCCCAGTCGATGCGCCACGCTGAGACGAACGCAGTGCCACCCAAGCGTCGCGTCCCCGACGCCCCTAGCCGCCGCCAGCACGCTCGAACCCCTCCAGCTCAACGGACACGTGAGTAGCAAACTCAAACTGTGTCGTACGTGTCTCGAACTCACACACGTGGTTCGCCAGGACACGAGAACCATAACCCTATGCTCGGACACACGTATTAGGACTCGTGCGTGTCGTGCTTGGCACTGATACAAGACTCGTGTCCCTAACTGTCAGGACACGAGGATACGAGAATAAATTTGAATTAAATAATGGGTTCAGATTTGTTTTATCGGGTTTAAAATCCGTTAACTAAAACCTGAATAAATCTAACCCAAGCCCTAACCCCTAACACACAGCTCGGGCTGACCCCCTGGCCAGCCCGACTGAGCCCGAGAACCCGACCCCCCTGGGTCGAGTTCGAACCCCCCTATTCTTTTTTGTTTTCTTTTTGTTTTCTTTTTTGTTTTATTTCATTATATATATATATATATATATATATATATATATATATATATATATATATATATATATATATATATATATATATATATATATATATATATATATATATATATATATATATATATTTTATGTATATATGTATTTAAGTATATATATTATTATATATATATACTGTTATATATGTATATATGCAGTATTGTATATGTATATATATATATTCTATATTTAGTATTTTATTATATAAGTGTATATGTATGTGTATATACATATATATATATATATATATATATATATATATATATATATATATTATATATATATATATATATATATATATATATATATATATATATATATATATATATATATATATATATATTTTATATATATATATATGTATATATGTATATGTGTTTGTGTGTATATATATTATTATATATATACTGTTATATATATGTATACAATATTTGTATATATATATATATATTATATTTAGTATTTCTTATATATATATATGTATATCTAACATATGTATATATATCCATTATGTATATATGTAAATATCTATATATTTATATGTATATATATAAATATTGTAGTTATATATTTATGTATGTATTTCAAATTCTACTTTGTACAAAACATTATTGTGCATAAATTCCCAAGTCATTTTTATTGTTTAAATTATGACTTGTATATTTTTACCACTTTAAAAATATATTATTATTATTTAAATTCATGTATTTTATTGTTATGGCCAATTGCTGTCCAAACCTAGCATGGGTTTTTGGGCCCAATTGTGTCTAATACATTCAGAGTCTGTACAAGTCATATTAGACTTGATTCATGGCTCTGGGTCCTGTATCTGGACTTCGGTTCAATTCGAATACATGGACAAAAATAGTAAATAATTAAATAATTATTTTTCAGAAACTGTTGCTTGCTGTTTTTGAATTTTTATATAAGTTTTAAATACTGTAAAAATCTAGGAAAAATTATATTTAAATATTATGTTAATTTAGACAATTTACTATAACTTTTCCAGCATTTATTAAGTACTGTTGGTATTTTATAAAAATAGAAAAATAGAACTCATTTTCAGTATATTTATGTTTGCTGATTTTTAATAAATATTTATGAGATTTTATAAATTCCAGAAAAATTAGTATAAATTTCTATAATTAACAAGGATCATTTTGGTACTTTATTTTATGTAAAATAGAGCTTTTTGTCTATCCCAAAAATTATTGGAACATAGTGTACAATTTGAATTAATTATTGGATAATTACGACTTGCAACTTTTTGTGTTATTTTGCATTCTAGACGTATTGAACCTCACCCCGCACTAGTGTAAAGACCCTAGAAACTTTTTGTGTTATTTTGCATTCTAGACGTATTGAACCTCGACACTTTTTCATTCCTCAAGTCTCACTTGAATTCAACGTATCACTTGGTTGGATCGTGCATGCATTTCAGGCATCCCCAAAATACATTCATTTCAGCCAAGCCGCATGATAGAGAATTCGTCATTCTCACTCGAGTCGCATCGTACACAAATTCAGGCGTCCCTAAAATATATGCATGTCAGTCGAATCTCGTGAGGGGTATTCCCATATTCTTGATTCACTCTATCCATCCATACCAATCCTGAAGATCAATCTTTTCGAATGCTAACTCTTGAAACAGGGGTGTCTCGCCTAACCGCTAGGCCATTTCTCAAGGCTAAAGTCAATGTCAGGATTGTAATCATAGTTCCCCAACAATAATGCCAATACTGACCCCATTTCTAGGGTCAAACCAAAGTCGGTAATACAGGGTTTTTTACCTAAGCTCGTGTCACTCAGATTTCTAAACATCGAGCATAATCACCTAATTCGTATCAAGGAATTCATTGCTCAGATTCGAATCCATTCAAATCACCAATTTGTATAGTCTATTCCTTCCAACATGTCGACATAATTCACATATCCATTCTAACCAATTCATGTATTCGATCCCGAGGTCGTCTAACACAACAATTTCTCATGCCCCAATCTCACGCAAGTTCGATTATCTACGTTGGACATGAATCACCATGCCACGTTCTCGCAGGATAATTGTCCTTATTGGAGCGTAACTCTTGTTTGAGTCTAGACTAATTCATTCTCGATACGTGGATTGGACCTACTCAATCCTCAAGTTCAATCGTCAAGCACACCGAGTCATTCTCGAGTCCACCTTCGCGTCAAACCACAAGTCGAAGCAATTAAATTGCCACGCCATGCAAGTTCGGTCACTCCTGCTGTATGAATCACTGTACCAGCGCTCATGCAAAATAATTGCCCTAAACTGACATGGCATATGTGTAAGGCTGGAGTTGCGCTCGTATAAGACAAGAACGTCAACATTTTGGTTATCGTCGAAGCAATCCAAACATTTCATTTTCATCCAAGTTAGGATCTCAGTTCGATAGTTTGTTCGTCATTCGTTCAACTTAAAATCATCGAGCCAAGTCTATCTTTTCTTTGACACATTTCAACATCCCGAGTATAGCATCCTTCGGAGCAATGACATCTTATACAATTGTTTTTCTTCGAATCAGAGTACCCCCGAGTTATCGCACATCGATCTTTGATACGCTTCAATACCATTGATGTACATAACATGACGATCTTCCTTTGCAACGAACTTCGAGTCGTGCAACTGATGCTATTGTCCGAATTGGATATACCACAATTCAATTTGACCACATCCGAAATCATAAGTGTGATCCTCTAGTTTTCCTCGATCAAGACATTCATTTCAATTCATCGTTTTGAATCCAGATTCAATATAATTTTTCTAACTCGCGTTGCCCATTCACAAGTTGTCCGAACGACATTTCGTTCGGGACATTCAAAGTCACGACCAACTAAGCGTGACACGTTCTAAGGCTTTGCACGTTCGTATCGCCTCGCCAACATACTCGTTGTCATCCTTAATCCTCAATTTTGATCGAATAATTTTTAAGACAGACCATACACTACTCAGGATTTGAGCCATCCAATTTAGTCCACAATCACGTTCGCATTATTCGCTAAAACATCTTTCAGATTCGTTCAACGAATCTCTAGCGTAATCGCTCACGTCGTCTCGACGTACTAAGTCGTTCGCACTATTCCTCAAATCTACACCAATCTTCCGTGTACGCCTAAGCGTTAGTCCGATAGTGTTTCTATAGATATACACTCTAAGTATATCTCCGTTCTCGACCAAGCAATACTTAATATTGATCGTAATTCATTTGCACCATAAAGTCTAGGTACGCGATACGCGGCACAACTTAGCCAAAAGGCTGTGTGCATAGCTATCTCGTACAGACTATACTTTGATTTTGCATGCTCATTTGCTAATGTCGACTTAGGACTATTTAGGCACGCACGCGACTTGCTATTTTAGCATGTGTTTTCTATCAACTCAAGTTTGACACCGTTCGGCACAAAGGCTACCGCCTACCGATGCGTTCGATTGAACACTTGTACAAGCTTTTGAAAATATTTAGACTTATTGTATGGACATGCTGTGGGACATTTGAGAGAGAGAGAGAGAGCACACTTCTTTTTCCATGAACGAGCTTTCAAAACTGAGAGAATCGACATGAAGTCCAAGGACGTAAAGCCGTGCTCTGATTCCTTACCATGATTTGCAACTTTCCTGTTCGCAATCCTCTTGAACTTATCTCGCCATTATGCAATTATAAACCCCTCTATGCCACCTCGCTCTAGTTATGTCCAACTGAGTCAATTCCCTCTAACATATTGAAACCCTGACCCATATAGGAGTAGCACTGATTTGATAGTATTTTTTTAATAGAATAATTGACCAACAGTACCATGATAGTATGAAGGCCCCCTTAGTTATTGTAGACTGTAATACCTAAATTCTCGTATTCCTTCCCAAAACCTTGTTAGTAAAATCACGACCATGGCCTTGTTGTTGCATTTATAAAGTTGAGGTGTATTTAGAAATTAGTAGGATATGCATCCTAGATATTAGTGGCATCAACATCCCACATGAACCATGTACGACTAGTCGTACTTAACTCCTTTAGGATATTAATCTTCTATCTTTTTATACTATACATTAGTGTAATTTTGAGGACAAAATTCTCTAAGGTGGTTAGGTTGTAAGCCCCTTGGATTTTAGGGTTTCTTTTAAAATTTTTAAAATAAATTATTTTTAATAAATATTTTATAATAATTAGTTTTGATTATTAAATATACTTTTTTTTGTGATTTTGATTTTTGGAGCGTCAGGGATGTCAATCTCTTGAAACGTCCTTTATGAGTTTGATTTAGACAAGTTTATCTTCATTTTGATATAGCATGTCCCACTCAAGCTTGTTTTCTTGTATTCTATTTATATCGCATAACTTTCGGGTCAATTTAGGCCATTTGACTATCTGCCATAAAACCTGACCTAACTTCAAATTTAATTTCAGGGCTCGACATCGATCCAATCGATTCGACCTAATATATGGTTTTGACCTATTTTGAGCCTACTACACACATGCCACTCGTGTGCGAGTTTGGCACCGACACATATTTTGGTACAAATTGGGTCCCATAGTCCGAGTCAGCGGGTCATTTTGAGATCGGCTAATCGAAATCCAATTCTGGATATACCGTTGGATTTATGTCGTCATTCTAGACTCATGGACATATAGTTTGCTAGATTTTGATGACAGTGATATGAATTTCGGAGCAAGTGGGTCCAACGGTGGATCGCATTTTGACCAGAAATTACCATTTTGCTTCTGTGTCCAAAATTGGACTTATGGGTAGCATATCTTAGCTATTTTTCTTATTTTGAGAATGTTGGTGATGTTTGTTACGTTCATGGAGACTCCTATGTTGCTACCTTTTTTGGACTTGGTTATTCGCTTGTAGGACATTATCGGATCACCGCTTCATCCCAGCCAATATATCTTGCAATACTTGTTCTATTTATATTATTTATATCTATCATTGTGTTGTTAGTTGGTGACACTGGTAGTGTGCGTCCAAGGATAACTTGGGTTCTATCGATGATGGTATCGGTGTTATGGGTGCGTGCGTGTGACTTAGAGTTAGTCGACATACCCAGAATGGTAAAGTTATCCCAAATAACTTCTATGACTTATCATGAGATATTATACGACACTGTGAGTGAGGATTCATTATGTTGGCACGAGCTTACGCATTCGATTGATCATCGGTGCGATAGGTTCGTGTGTCGCTCATATAGAGTTAGATGGTTTCTAGGTTAGAGACTCGCATTGAGATACAAATTATCTGAGTTGTGGATACGACTTGCACAGTTCATGGGCGAGGAAGACTATCAGTAGGTGTATGGGATAACCACTTATATTTTTTACCCTCCGGGTTGCCCGGGTAGGGGTATGTGCTTACTAGTGAGTATATTCGACAACGGCCACGAGCTGTGCGCTAGGTACGATCGAGAGGTACGCTAGTATATGTACATTCATCGGCTCATGATCCGACGTCGGCCCGTATTTTGACGCAAATTCTTATCCACCTACCCATACGCTCCAAGTCGTCTTCAACATGCATTCACATAGAATGATTAGTTCGTGTACCCACATCGGACCATATCATAGGACAGTGACTTATCATGGGCTGGTATGCCATCCGTTGTTCATGATTGATCAAAGATATGGTTTTCTGATTGGTGACTGAATATTGGACCGTATTATGATTTGGGTTGTTGATTTTATTCAGTTCATATTATGGCATTTATTTCTGTATCTTGCTACGTCCCGCTGAGGACCTGGTGATCTCTCCAGGTATTTGTTGAGTAGTTACTATAGAGTAGCTGGACAGGTCCTGCGTGATTCACTAAGGTTTCAGGAATATATATATATATGTGTGTGTTCTCTGGTATTTCCATATAATCTTTCCTGTATATATTTAATCTTTATTCGATTCATGCTGCCATGTAGCCTATTATTTGCAAGCTTATTCCTTTTTCGAGCTTGCTCGAATATGTATATTACTGGATGGCCAACTTTAATATATTATATTCATTCTTGATATTCATTTCATTACTTTGGATTGAGATATAGATGAACAGTTATTTTTAGTACCATTGACAGCGTAGTACGTCTAGGGATAAGTCCATTAAATTAAAAACTTATCCTAGATCATATTAGCTGGCATGTTTACGTCATAAGTTCCTATGTATTTCTGGAACTGGGGCATGACACCAGAGGCAGCAGATTGGGAATATGATGACTGGTGTGGATAATGCTCAACAAGTTGCCTTAGCAGCCATGGAGAGGGTTTTTCTTCAATAACAACCACAGCCTACACAACCTGCTCAGTGGAAGGTAGGGGACAACTTAGACTTCAAGAAGATGAACCCATGGGAGTTCAAGGGGACTGAAGTAATCCTCTATGTTGATGAGTGGATCGAGGACATCGAGCGGATCATGCGAATGTATAGGATACCAGAGGACCTGAAGATTGAGGCTGTGGGATTACAACTTCGTGACATCGTCCGCACTTGGTTCTTGATTGAGCCCAGGCTTGCAGATCCAGATCTAACCTGTGACCATTGTAAGGACCTCATCAAGAAGAAGTTCTTTCCTGTTGTAGCCAAAGGTGTTCTGGAGAAACAATTCCAGAATCTGGAGAAAGGAAGTCTATCTGTGGACGAGTATACATCTGGGTTTGGTAGGCTGAGCTGATTCGCGGAGTACATGATCTGGGATCCGGAGGATCGAGCCCAAAGATTCCGACAGGGCTTGCCCAGGAAGATCAGGGTTCTTATTCCTTCGAGCATCACAACCTTTGCTGGGATTGTAGCTGAAGCCAAAGGATTGAGGTGGACATGGACTTCAGGCCCAAGAGGGATCATGATTCAACTGGAGGTAGCAACAATGTGGGACCAGCAAAACGTCCTCAGTTCCAGCAGAAGAACTTCCAGCCCCAGTAGTACCAGGCCCCAGCTAAAGCTTAGCAGTAGCGGCAAAGACAGGTACAACAGGCCCTTCCGTGTGCTTTCTACAGGAAGCCTGGACATACTTGGGACATCTGCAGGAAGAGGTTCGGAGTGTGTCTGTATTGCGGTTCAACTGGACATCAGATGAGGGAGTGTCCTATATTTTGCCCAGCTCAAGGTGCATCCCCTATTCAGAGGGGACCATCTGGACCACCAGTGGCACACCAGCAGAGGGGACCTCCACTTCCAACCCAACAACAATGAAGAAGAGACTATACGCTATGGATGATGATGATGACTCTGATGGTGAAGAACAAGCTCTTCTTGTAAAGAACTTCAAAAAATATTGAGTTTTGAGAAATCAAACCGAAAGAAAAAAGATTACCAATAGAGCAATGAAGAAGAGACAATATGCTATGGATGTAAGGAAACATGGCACATCAAAAAAGATTGCCCAATGGCCAAGAAGACAAGTCGCTATGAGAGATCAAACATAAAGTCTTTATCACGAAAGTATGCAAACACAAGCATCTGGCATGAAAGCGAGGCCAGTGACTTAGAGGAAGATGAAAGACCCAATAATTCAGTGAATGTCTGTTTGATGGCATTCGATCAGGTATCAACCAATCCTCTGTATGATGACTTTTATGTTTGATGAACTTTCAGATGCATTTAGTGACTTGTTAGATGAACACAAGAAAGTGTTGGACAAATATAAGCAGTCTTGAAAAGAGATAAAAGCTTACACGATTGAAGTTGAAAGGTTGTCATGCCTATTGAAAGATATGCAGAAAACACCTTCCACTAGTAACACGGATGAAGAAATATCATCTCTTAAGCTTAGCTGCATGATGCTCACAAATTGATTGAGAAAAGAGATCATGACTATTCAAAGTTGAATGAGTTATATGATCTAGAGAAGAAAAAAACCTTGTAGCCACACAAAAGGTAGATGTTATATCTGCCAAGTATGATGAGGCAGTAGTAATCTCTAAAAAGTTAGAGATTAGGTTGGGCAAATAGGTCATACCTGTTATTTAAACCAAAATCTGTCCAAAGATACAACATATACATAGCAGGACATGATCAAAGAAAGAATATAAGCCCAATGTTTCACATAATCATGCTTTTGTTTATAAGGATCCACGGAGCACACATGCATCATGTCTATAATATGACACCAAGCACTAGCTCTCCAATTACATGTACATACTGTGGTACACATGGACACATCTTACAATTTTGTAGAGTTAGAAAACTTGTAGACATGAATATATATACCTGGATGCCCAAAACTAACATTTCTGGACCCTTAAGGAAATGGGTACCAAAGGTCACATCTACTCGTTTTGTAGGTGGGCTAACCCTCTCATGCTAGAAGCAAATAGATTCTCGATAGGATGTTCGCGACATATGACTGGTGATAAATCTCTATTCTCTACGCCATCGACGAAGAAAGAAGGATACGTCTCATTCAGAAATAATTTGAGAGGTTATATGATATGTAATAAAATTATTGGTATGCCTTCTTACCCAGTCATAAAAGACGTTTGTCTGCTCATATAGTTAAAGCATAACCTGCTAAGTATTAGTCATTTTGCCGATAATGGTTATGACATTAAGTTTGTGAAAGATAAATGTTCTATATATGATATGACTACTTGGGATTTAATTATGAAGGAGTGAGGGAGGATAACATCTATGTTTTCTATCTATCAGACAGTACTAATAATGCATGCAAGTGCCTTATAACAAATAAAGATGAAAGGTGGCTATGGCACATGAGACTAGGACATACAAACATGGACACCATATCGAGACGATCAACAAATAAATTGGTGAAAGGATTACATGAAATTTAAAAGAGACATGGTATGTTCTGATTGCAAGAAAAATAAAACAACTAGGTCATTGTTTAAATCCTTAAATGTTGTAAGTGCTTTAAGACCCTTGTAATTATTAAACATGGATTTATTTGGATCAAGTAGAGTCGCCAGTCTTGGTAAAAAATACTACTCTTTTGTTATTGTTGATTATTTTTCTCGTTACACATGGGTTTTCTTTTTATCAAATAAAAGTGATACTTTTTTAAATGTTCTGCAAAAAGGTTCAAAACAAAAAGGGATTCATGATAACTCGTACTCGAAGTGATCATGGAGGCAAATTCAAAAATTTAGATTTCTAAATTTTTTGTGATTTAAATGGTTATTTTCATGAGTTTTTCTATCCTAAAACTCTCCAACAAAATGGTGTTGTGGAGCGGAAGAACAGAACTCTCAGCGATATGGCTAGAGTCAAGCTTAACCAGTACATTATTCTAAATTTTTTTTGGGCTGAAGCTGTAAGTACAACTTGTCATATTTTAAATAGGGTTCTGATTCGACCTATATCGAAGAGACTCCCTATGAATTGTGGTTTAATCGTACTACTAATATTTCTTATTTCAAAGTTTTTGGCTGTCGATGTTTTATTCTAAACACCAAGGATAACTTGGGTAAGTTCGAATCTAAGGTAGATGAAGGAATATTTTTTGGATATGCTGCTAAAAGTAAATGATATAGAGTTTTGAAGAAAATGACCTTTGATTATTGAAGAGTCTATAAATATTACTTTTGATGAACTTAACAATCGATTATCAAGTGACAGTGATGATGAAGACTTGGAAAAGACATCCAACAAAGCATCTGAAGATACTAACATTGGAACAAGTTATCTGGAGAGTCTGCTACAGAAGATGGGGTTCATGTCAGACCATCCAGAAACTTTAATCATATAGTGAATTCGAGATGAGTATGATGGGAGAGCTCAACTACTTTCTTGGACTACAAGTAAAACAAAATTCACAAGGGATATTCATCAATCAAGCCAAGTACACGAAGGAATTGCTGAAGAAGTTTGACTTTGACAAAACCAATCGGCAATCCAATGGCAATATCAACAAAGCTTGATCTTGATGAAAGTGGCAAACTTGTCGATCAGCATAAGTATCGAGGTATGATTGGTACTTTATTATACTTAACTGTTAGTCGTCCAGATATTATGTTCATCGTTTGCATATGTGCGAAATATTAGGCCAATCCTAAGAAATTACACTTATACACAGTTAAGCGTCTCTTTCGATCCCGTAAAGGTACTTTTATTACCGGCTTATGGTATCCTGAAATGACATCCTTTGACCTTACGAGTTATTCGAATGCTGATTTTGTTGGATGCAAAGTAGATCGTAAAAATACCAACAGTACGTGTCATTTTCTAGGAAAAGCTTTAGTCTCTTGGTTTAGCAAGAAGAAAAATTCTGTTGCATTATCAATAACTGAAGCGAAATATATTGCTGAAGGATGTAGTTGTACAAAAATTTTGTGGATGAAGCAAACCTTAGAAGACTATAATTTGTATTTCAAAAACCTATTTTCTGTGACAACACTAGCACGATTAATTTGACTAAGAATCCAGTATGTCATTCATGCACCAAGCACATAGAAATATGTCATCATTTTCTGCATGATCACCAACTACACAGGGACATATGCTTAGAGTTTATTGACACAGAATGTCACCTAGCAAACATTTTTACAAAGCCATTATCAGAAGATCTTCGTCGCGAGTATGCATTCTTGATGTTTGTTCTAAAGCATAAATGTCATATGTTATTAAAATGATATGTATTAATTCAATAATATTAAAATTGAGATTAGTTTGGGTACAAGATGAAAGGGTATAATACCGAGATTTTGGAATTTGTAATTTTTTTGAATCCCTAAATTTTTAATTTTATTTTCTAGAATTATTGAGGAATTATTTAGACGATCATGGCATAGTGTAATTTGTGATGGTGGAGTGGCACCAATTGTAATTATTTAAAATTTTATAGTTAGTTAAGGAGGAGTGGCAGATTGGTAAATACTTAGAAGTGGAGTGGCATTTTGGTTTGTAGTAGTATGCCATGAAGGAGTTGCTAGCTATTAGTGGGAAGCTTCTAGATTCCCTTTCTTAATGAATTATTATTAGTGTTCTTAAGAATAATCCCAAAGGATCTAGAGTATTCCTAGGAATATTCTCCAAAATATTCTAGGGATATTCTTTGGAGCCATGTGCTAATTGTATCTAGATTATTCATAATGGCTCCTATAAATATCCGAAAGATCATTAGTGCTAATCACTACAAAATTTCCTATGTGGTCCCAATAAGTGTGTCCTAATTGTGTCGATGTCTATCCAAATTTCATTAATAGTCTAGCTATTACAAACACCTAGTACAATTCACACATTTCCCATTCAAAATTTTGTCTTGTTTTGTCCCCACGATACAGGATACATTATCATATTCCAGCCTCGATTCTTCGTGTCCTGCTGTGTCCACAAGATACATGAGACATCCCTAAAACCTAACCCTAAGTCCTCTATCGCCGGCCGCCATGTCCACCACTACTCTGGTCGTCGCCCCCATCGTGTGTCACGACCCGCACCCAGTGTAGGGGCACAAGAAGTGGGTACGTCCAGCCTACACCGCAGTGTCGGCGGTAGAACGTTGTTCTAGGTCACTATCTAATCAACAACTCACACAATTATATAATGTACCTGTCATAATCTCAACTCCGAATGGAGGACAGGTATGAGATACGATAATACTCAATCATAATCTAAGCATGATAAGATAACACAGGAGTCTAACAACTATATTTAAAACTCAAAACAACAACAACTTAAATAAACTCCTAAAATCTCAACAATCTCAAAACACCACTTATTACAAAACAAGTTCTAAAAGGAAAACTAAACCATAAACTGCTAATCTACTCCTAGCTCTACTTGTCCTCTAGGCTAGCTGTGAATCTCCAGGTTACCTGTAATATTTTCAACAGGTCCAGTCAAGACATGAACGAGCACAAAATCTCAACAGTTCATATCAAAACAGGAATATAAAGCATGCAATAGAGTAAAATACATGAAACGCTGAAAGAAAGTACATGTAGTAAAAGAAAGAAAACATGTGATATAGAGTACAAGATAAACATGTGAACGGCTTGAATTTGTACATGATTATACTAAAGAGTTTGCACATGATTACACTACTTTGGAATTGTTCACATGACTGCTTCTACTCCCCCGTACCCCAATCAATACACAAGGATCCAGACAAGTTATGTTATTGTACAATATTTTACATGAGGGCCCATAAATGGGTGCACATGTAGTTATACATGAGGGCTCTGTGAACATAAGAGTACATGAATCACAAGAGTATACATGAATAGTGAAAGCACAGGAGTACATGATGAAAGTGAAACTCACATGACATGATGTACCCGATGCTCCCGAGGGGGATAACATCTCAATGTAAAGATCCATATAGTACCAATCCATGTTAACAACGTGACAGCATCAAGTAAAGTAATCTAGAGCAAGAATATAAATCCTAACAAGTATAAAATGATCAGAGAATGTACTCATCTAAGATCCTGAATATCCGATGAGAATAGATGTCCAAATCGGAGTAACTGAGTCCTATTTAGAGCAACACAGGTCACAATGTATCTACAATGGTAAAAATAAAGTTTGCAATGCATTCTATATAATTCTAGGTCAATCTAGGCCAAAGTCAACTCTGGTCAACCATACAGTCAAACTAGGTCAACTATAGTCATCTGTTGTCAAAATATCTAGGGTTTGGTCAACAATGGTCAACTAGTCTTGGTTAGTCAATTCTAGGTCATTCTGGGTCAAAGTCAACTCTTGGTCAACTATGGTCAACATGAAGTCAAACTATGATCAGAGAATGTACACAAGTTAAATTTGTATATATATATTTATATATATATATATTTATAAAAGAAAACTGTAGGAACGAAATTTGTATATATATATTTATATATATATATATTTATATATTTTTTTTCAGTTTACTATTCAACCCAAGTCAAATCTCAGGTTGAAACTGTAGGAACGAAATCGTAAAGCAGAATACTCTAGAGGTGGGGATGAATAGAGTAGGCAGCGGAATATTACTAATTAAAAACTTGTTAGCAGTTAGATCACAGATAAAATAATAATCACAAAAAGTAAATGACAGAATTTAAAAGTGATCAGAAGGCAAACGCAAACACCGAGATTTATACTGGTTTCCCTCTGGTGAGGACTAGTCCAATCGGAAGAACTCTAGCTTCTAGTTGAATCCACTATTGGAAAATTCCGCAAGTTTTCATACGAAGTCCTTGCAACTTCTACAGACACGAGCTTTGATACGAAGAACTCGACCAACTTCAATTGTGAAGAGTTGAATCTTCTATCAAGCCTCTGATTACAATCGCTCTGGAACTTCTAGACCGTACCGTACTGGCAAATCGACTAGAGGATTGTAACTGGCTTGGGATTTGAAAATAAAAGCTTTTAGAACTCTTTGGAAGAATGTAAGCTTAAGAAGGGAAGAGATTGAAAGTGAATTGGTGATCTGAAATGATCGAAATACTTCTCTATTTATAGTTTTTCCAAAGACAGAACTCTGAAAGAATTCGAACAGAATTCGGACAGAACTCTTTGTAACAAACCGTAACTGAAGGATGACCAAGTTCAAAAACCCAACGTTCACTAACGTTCCACATAGCCGAACTCTGGCCGAACTCGACCCGAGTTCTCCTGGGGTTTTGCCAGTTCATTTGGAGAAAAATAAATTTTGGCTTTTTGAAAAATCCTTCAGAAGCTGTTTGTAAAAAGAATGTTTTTCAAAAACGTAGGTCATTTGTAAAAGAATAGGATGGTTTTGAAAAACATTTTCGGATAGCCTATTTGTCAGTACGACTCGGTGTACAATGTATTCCTAGACTCAATAAAATAAAAAATTACATTGCTTAGCAGGAAGTACATTCTGAATTGCAAACGGCTTCAGTCTTGAACATTGTTGATAACCATTGTTGAGCAGTGTCCGAAACGTCGTAGGTAAACATCTCAGTTGACTTGTAATTATATCGAGACAGAGTTTGATCAATTATTAAAATCAGGTTTGACCATGACCAATGGGCCAACAATCTCCCCCATTTTGATAATTGACAAACCTTGCCGATATAACGTCTAAGCTTGGAATCAATTCAAAATAGTAATCAAAAAATTGTTCATAACCTGTAGTCACAAAAATGTTAGATCCTTATTTCTCCCCCGTTGTCACTTAGCAAAATAATTACATAAGAGAAAGCTCCCCCGCAATCAATGCATAAGTAACAAACAATGAAGAAACACAATAAACATAGATAAGCATGACAGGCATGGTAGAAACAGATAGACTATAGAAAAACAACACAGGCATGTATTTGTCACAAGCAGTTAATAAAGAATAAAGATAGATAGTACTACTATTAAGCTGAAACAAATAAAGTGCTGAAATAGACTAAGATGCCAAAACTAAGGCATAATCAAAAACCATGTCTATGAATAGTCACATAATAGAAAAAGTACTAAATAAAAGAGTACTGATATAATCTTGGAATGTCGGAGCATTTCCAAGTAAACATAAGACAAAAAGTAACAGTCTCAATAATCTAACATCTCAAAACTCATCATCATCATCAATGTCATCAGCTGCAGCTCCAGCATATCCAGAAGGACCAGCTTTAGAAGTACCAGGAGCACTAGCATAAAACTCACTCATATAGTCGCGAGGAGTAGTACCCGTAGTGCGATACCAGTCGTAGGCGTTACCTGGCTGGAACAAAGAGTGAACCGCCTCGTCGTCAATGCGGTAGCCAAAAACAGAAGGGTCTCGAGGCAGAGAGCTAGCAGAATAACCGTTTGCGCAAACCTCAGATCGGCGAAGGAGTTGGCAATCACCTGGAATCGAGTCACGTCACGGAACTCGTGTTCCCTAGAGGTCTCAACATAAAAAGACTGTATATCTTATAAGTGCTGATGGATACCCTCAAATATCATAGGGTAAGAAAGAGAAGGAACAGGTGCTGTGGGATCTGTATGAGTAGGTACAGGAGGAGTAGGTACAGTAGGTGGAGGAACAGATGCAATGCTGCGACGAGAAAGTTTGAGAAACTTGGGCTCGGGGTCGACAGCACAAGTAGATAAATCAATATCAAATCTCTAAAAAATACGAGGAATGAGCATCGCATAAGATAGGTTGCGGTCTCTTTTGCGACATCTACCCATCATCTGGATGATAGTCTTAGGGGCAGAAAAAGGAATCCCCTTAAGAATATGATAAAGAGCAGAAAGCTCAAGTGCAGTGACATCATCTTTAGAAGTGGATTTTGGAAGTAAGGTGGAATAGATGATGCAATGTAATTCGTAGTTAAACAAGTTCAAGTTATTAGCCTTGAACTTTCCAGGAAGAATGCGTACGGGCGCACAAAGTTCATTCTTGAAACTAACGAGTGTCGTGCCATCGGAGAAATCAAAATCAGTGATGTCATCTAGCGGGGCACCTTCGTTTGGGATACCAAGGATTTTTGCTAACGTGTCATCAGTGAATTCGATATCAATTCCTCCGTATCACGATCCTTACCCTAGAGTAAGGGCACGAGACGTGGGTACGTCCAGCCTACGCCGCAGTGTCGGCGGTAGAACGCTGTCCTAGGTCAATATACATCTAATAATATATCTCTAAACAGTTTATACTCCCCGAATGGGGGTGACATAGCAGTAAATGAACTCAATCAAAACTAAGAAAAAGATAGCACGATATGATATAGAACTCAAGGAAAAATAGATAATAAAGTAGTCTAAGATAATATCCCAGCAATATCCAGAGTACAAACTCAGCTACAGAATGAAAGAATATATACAACTCCAAATCTCTGAACAGAAGTAAAGTCTAGCTAACAGTCTCATGACAACATAAAGTAAGATAAGCCTAACTAAAGTGGTCTAGGCAATGTGGGTGAAGTCCTCAGCTAGAGCTGGGTCCTCCTGAGAGTCCAGCTCGCAAGTGTCGTCTAGGGCTGCCCCGTAGAAGGTATCCACACAGGCCTCCTCCTCGTCCTCTGTAATATTTTCAACAGGTTCAGTCAGGACAGGAGCGAGTATAGTACATCTCAACAGTTCATAGCAGGTTAGAAATTATAATTATGCAGTAAAGTAAGATACAGGTACTGAAAGAAATGCTGTATGTAAACAGAGAAAGAGCTGTAATAGAAATATCTACTATAAATAGAGACTAACAGTAGCTAGTGAGTCAGAGTACAAGATAGACATGTAAATGGCATAGGAGATTCTGATAAGACACTATGGAAGAGATTCTGATAAGATACTACTTGGGTATTATTCACATGTCTACTTCTACTCCCCCGTACCCCCAATCAATACACAAGGATCCAACCAGGTTATGTTATGATTCCATGTAAAGGCCCCCGAAGGGTGATACATGGATGTCCCATAAATGGGGATTCTAGGAGATTCTAGGATACCCAGTAAATAGGATAAGAGATTCTAGGAGACTATATGATCATAAGAGTATATGTCACAAGTGATCAAAGAACCAGTGAAGCATAGTGATACGCCATATAAGTGAAACACACAGAACATGTAGTACCCGATGCTCCTTAAGGATAACATCTCAAGAAGGGATCCATATAGTACCAATCCGTGTGACCAACGTGACAGAACAAGTAAAGTAATTTAATGCAGAAAATAATTCTAAGCAGGATATGAAATGATCAGACAAATGTACTCGTCTGGTATCTGAGTGTCCAATATGAAAGTACTGTCCGAGGAGTGGTGTCTGGCTCCTAATCAGAACAGCACAAGTCATAACAAATCTAAAATGGTAAAATGAAGTTCTACTATGCATTCTACATGAGTCTAGGTCAATCTAGGCCAAAGTCAACTCTGGTCAACTCTGCTCAACCCTAGAAGTCAAACTTGGTCAACTATGGTCAAACTAGGTCTAACAAGTCTAAACTAGGTCAAACTAGCCTATCTAGTCCAATCTAGACTATACTAGTCTATACTAATCTAGTCTAGGTCTACCAAGGCTAAACTAGCCTATCAACATACAATACAAGGCTATAAACATATCCTATCAATCAAGCACATCTCCAAACACAAACACTAATGACACACCAAGTATATATACAATATATATATATATATATATACTCATAGATACAAGGTACATACATATAGTTATATAGCACATTACTATATATATACATTATATATCATATATAACCATACATACATACATATACATATATGGAGAGATAGAAAGAAGAGGAGAGTGAGTGATAGGTGTCAAGGCTAGTGTGTGTGTACAATGGAGTGTGCAATGTGAAGAGTGTTCAGATCAGTCCTATAGGATAGTGGCTGTGTGTGTGTGTGGAGAGTGAGGGTGAGTGATAATGAGAGTGTTGTGTAGGTGAGTTGAGAGAGTGAAGTGAGGCACGCGTGTGTGTAACATGGCAGTTGTGTGAGGAGTGAGTGAAACATGTATGTAGTGAAATATAGGCATGTAAGTGTGAGCAAAATCAGTGAGAAAAGAAATGGTAAATAGGAAAGGGAAGCCACATTGCATAACAGTTAAACAGTCCACCCAAAAATCAGTGTACAACAGTCCAAACAAAACCCAGTAATCTCAGTTCAACCAAACTTCATTTCATAGTTCACAATTAACCCAGAAATCAGTTCAAAAGAACTCAAAAAAATCAGTAAACAGTCCAAGCAAAAACCCAGTTTTCAATCTCTTCCTTGCATTCTCAGTTTTAAGCCCAAACTACAACCAAACAATCCCAAATTTGACGTACCAATAGAATTCATATAGGAGTACAAGTTAGAGGTTTAATATCATATAAATAACAGTGTAGAATAGGTTAAATTGATGTTCAAAGTTCAATTTCGAAATCTGAGAAAAAAATAGGAAATTGGGACTGTTTCACAGTTTTAGGATAATAGGGGAAATCGAGATTTAATCATCAAAACCAATTTAAAATACCCGAACAGTGGTTGGTAACATATCTACATGTTGTGTACGTGTCACACAAGATTTTGTGTCCACCCAAGTGGACACAAACGTGTCTAATCTCATAAAATACAAAAATAGTGCACAAATCGACTGCTCCTCGTGCACGTGTTCACGGTGTCCGTGTGCACGACACGACACGAAACAACCCACATAGTTGTGTCCCAGTGTCGACTAGGTCTAGGTCTAGGGCTAGGACACCCTGATATGGGTCCACGATACGTGTGTCAGTGTCACGACACACGTATCAATGCACGAAAACAACTGAACCCAGTTCAGTACAAAAGCAATGCACGTGTTCGTACGTGTTCGACACGACACGTGGAGGTCTGAGACTCGACACACGTCGTGTCAGTCACGAGGACGACCCGTGTGTCAAGTGTCGCGTGTCGACGTGGCGTGTCCTGACAGTTGTGGCCCCCGAACAGCAGAGGATCAAACTTGTGCGCGCGCGCGTGTATGCACCGCGTGTCCACGCGTCGATTACGACACGACACGACACAACCACCACCTCAGAGAAACAAAAATCAATAAGCAATAACAAGACCTAGATTCCTATTCAAAAGCTTCCTAGAAATTAGGTTGAAATGTCCTTTGGGACATTTCAACAAACACCTACTGGGGTTCCTGATACGTGTTCAAAACAGACACGAAACCTATGAAACTCGATACGAAACCAATGCAACCACTTAGGGGACTCCTAGGGCTTCCTAAATGTATAAAGAAATAGAAATTTCACTGAGAAATGAAGAAGTTACCTATAGATGAACTTTCTAGAAAATCCTCCTTTGTTGAGCTCCTCTCCTTGATATCCCAATCCAACAAATCAATATCAAACTGAAATAAAACTCCAATAACAGCAAGTATAGTATATTAAAACCTAATGGAAGAGATTTGAATGAAAAAGGACATGAAATGGAATTCCTATGGATTAAATAAAGTAGGAACAAACCTCTTTCTAAACTTGAGCTTTCCTAAAAAGAGGCAACCCTAAAACTAAGAGAGTATTTATAGGGTTGGGTTCCCAAAGAGGATATAGTGGCCGGCCACAATTTCTAGGGCTAGGGTTTTGTAATTCTTGGGCTTTGGGCCAATCTACAAGACTATGACTTAAGTTGATTTATCAAAGGTTCTAAATCACAAGTCATGACTTATGACTTTCTAATTCCTATTGCTAACTAGAGTCTATTGACCAAACCAAGGGTTAGCTTAGGTTAGACTAGAGTCATATAACCTAACCAAGTCCATACTAACTAGGGTTAGCTTCTAGGTTGGTCTACAAGGGTCAAAACTAGTCAAAGTCAACCTAGTCAACCCTCATCCAAACAATTCCAAAATAATTCCTAAAAATTCCCATAAATTCAAATAAATTCTAATAAATTTAAATTACCCCAAAAATGTCAAAAATACCCTCAAACTAGAAATGATAAATAGAATACCCTAATCACAAGGCTAGGCTCTAGGTCAACCAGTCTCCAAGGTTACACTATCAAAATACCAAAATCATAAGTCATGATTTAAAATAGTTTTAAATGATTAAAAATTATCATAAATCATATCATGATTTAAATATCATTATTAAAAGACTAAAATTACAAAATTTCAAAATTACCCTCTTCTGGAAAACTGGGTGTTACACTTCAACACGTGTTCTCGCTGTAAAAGTGTCTAACACGAAATTACAGTAGAATAATCTAATGGCATTAGTGGCAATAGGAAATTGTAAAGTGACAAAGTGTTGTAACCCTAATGCATCAAATTAAGGGCGGTGATCCGGAAAGACAGTCCACTTAATCGGCGAACCGGTGCAAATAGTACGCATGTTAAAATCAGAGTACCACAATAACGCTTGATCGGAAGTTTTAAAATAAAACTCATTCGACGCACCATCGTCCGATTGGACCGGAAAAAAGAGGCAATCCGTATGCGGATCTGAAGACGATGCCTCTTTACTGGCATTGGTCTTCTTCCACTTGTAGGGATTGAACTTAGGCATTCTTTCCCAAAAATTTCTACAAACCCTAAGTATTGAAAAGTAGTAGAAAGAAGGGATTATACCTTCCAAGAATTGGATATGTCGAAGAGGATGACGATCTCCGCACGAATCCAAAGTTTGGACGAGAAACTCCACAAGGATTGGAAGAACAATGATGGAGAAGAAACTAGGGTTCGGAGGGGCGCTGCTGCTGTTATGAGGATGTGGGAAAGGATGAAGAAGAAAGAGGCCTCGGGTTGGTGCTGGTATATATAAACACCCAGCCGAACTCTGGCTAAATTCGGACAGAACTCGGGCCGAATTTGCCTAGGGTTGCCTGGCTATAAATATATATAAAAAAATATTCAAAAGAGGCCACATTCTTTTTCATTAATTCGTTTCAAATGCTTAATTCAAAGTTTAGTAATTTTAAATCTCAAAGTAATATAATTAATATTATTTTACAAATTAATATTCTTTGCTCATCATCTGTCTCAGATTAGCTGTAGGAGTACTGTCCCAGCTAACGGAGGTTCATCGGGAAACTCTTAAATACTGCTTCGCTTCGACCGTAGTCGTGGTGACAGATAGACTCTTTTTGGGCTTGTCTCAAAAATAGTTTTTGAGTATTGAATAAATAATTAATAAAACAAAATTAATTAATATTATTGATATCTAAAATTCCTAATTCTCGACGTAAATAGTTGAAATAATCTTCCGCTAAAGGTTTTGTGAGTATGTCAGCTAATTGATTCTGTGTGTCTGTGTATACAAGGTCTATATCTCTATTTTGTTGATGATCTCTAAGAAAATGATGTGGAATCTCGATATGTTTAGTACGAGAATGACATACTGGATTCTTAGTCAAATTAATAGAACTAGTATTATCACAGAAAATGGGTATGCATGTAAAATGCAATCCATAGTCTTCTAAGGTTTGTTTCATCCACAAAATTTGTGCACAACAACGTCCTGCGGCGATATACTCAGCCTTGGTTGTTGATAATACAACAGAATTTTGCTTTTTACTAAACCAAGAGACTAGAGCTTTTCCTAGGAAATGACAAGTGCCGCTAGTGCTTTTTTTATCAACCTTGCATCCGGCAAAATCAGCATCGAAATAACCGGTTAGGTCAAACGACGTAGTTTTGGGATACCATAAGTCGACAGAAGAAGTGCCTTTAAGGTATCGAAAGATACACATAACTGCGCACAAATGTGATTCCTTAGGATTAGCTTGAAAACGAGCACATAAGCAAACACTGAACATAATGTCTGGTCGACTGGCAGTTAAATAAAGTAAGCTACCGATCATACCTCGATACTTACGTATGTCGACAGGCTTGCCTTGTTCATCAATATCAAGCTTGGTTGAAGTCGCCATTGGAGTGCTAAGTGACTTTGCTGCTTCCATGTCGAACTTCTTTAGTAGATCCTTTGTGTTCTTAGATTGATTTATGAATGTCCCATTGTTGGTTTGTTTGATTTGCAGTCCGAGAAAGAATTTTAGCTCTCCCATCATGCTCATCTCAAACTCATTCTGCATACACTTTGAAAATTCTTGACAAAGAGATTCATCAGTAGATCCAAAGATAATATCATCTACATAGACTTGAATCAAAAGTATATTATTATTCAAAGACTTTATAAACAAAGTAGTATCAACCTTTCCCTTTAAAAAACCGTTATCAAGTAGAAAAGTGCTTAGACGATCGTACCAAGCACGAGGGGCTTGCTTCAAACCGTATAATGCTTTCTTCAACTTGAAAACATATTCAGGAAATTTGAAATCAGTAAAACCGGGTGGTTGAGCTACATAAACCTCTTCTTTTATAAAACCATTTAAAAATGCACTTTTGACATCCATTTGAAATAACTTAAAATTATGAAAACATGCAAATGCACATAACATGCGAATGGATTCTAATCTCGCAACTGGGACATAAGTCTCATCGTAGTCGATACCTTCTTCTTGATTGTATCCTTGAGCTACGAGTCGAGCCTTATTACGAGTCACTAAACCATTCTCGTTCAGTTTATTTTGGAATACCCATCGGGTGCCAATGACCGGATGATCAATAGGCTTGGGAACAAATTTCCAAACTTGATTTCGTTCGAACTGGTTTAATTCCTCTTGCATAGCATCTATCCAGAAATTATCACTACATGCTTCATCAATATTTTTGGGTTCAAACAGCGAGACAAAAGCAACACAAGAAGCTATATCTATATTAGAGGAGCGAGTACTTACACCCTTGGTAATCTCACTAATTACCAAGTCCTTTGGATGATCAGCCGTGAACTTCAATCTTTTTGGCAGACTCCGAAGGTAGCTGGTTCCTAGATCTTCTCTAGGAGGATCAGCTGGTGCTTTGCTGGGTACATTGAGATCTTCGTCATTGTCATCGATTGTCATTTGATTTAGTACATCAAAGGTGACATTGATTGACTCTTCGATGATCATGGTTCTTTTGTTGAAGACTCTGTATCCTTTACTTTTGCCCGCATAACCTAAAAATATACCTTCATCCGCCTTTTCGTCAAACTTTCCCAAATTATCTTTTGTATTAAGAATAAAGTATTTACAACCAAATATTCTAAAATATGAAACTGATGGAATTCTATCAAACCATAACTCAAATGGAGTCTTCTTCGATTTGGGTCGAATTAGAACTCTATTGAGAACAAAACAAGCTGTATTGACAGCTTCAGCCCTGAAATACTTGGGTAGACTAAACTGGTTTAACATTACTCTGGCCATTTCGAATAGAGTTCTGTTCTTACGTTTCACAACTCCATTTTGTTGTAGAGTCCTAGGACAGGAGAATTCGTGCACAAAACCGTGTGTGTCACAAAATTGCTCAAACTCCGCATTCTCGAATTCGTCTCCATGATCGCTTCTAATACGAGTGATCATGTAACCTTTTTCATTCTGTACTTTCTTGCAAAAGGTGACAAATTCTGATAATGCATCATTTTTGCGTGTCAGAAAATATACCCACGTGTATCTAGAATAATCATCTACAATTACAAAAACATATAGCTTACCTCCGAGGCTAGCAACTCTGCTAGGACCAAATAAGTCTATATGTAGCAATTGTAGAGGTCTAGTAGTACATACAGCGTTTACTGACTTGAAAGTGGATCGAGTAGCTTTTTTCTTTTCACATTGACTGCATACAGAATCCTTCTTGAATGTAATATCCGATAAACTGCGTACTAGCTTCTTTGTGGATAATCTGGAAATAGTATCCATATTTGCATGACCGAGTCTCGTATGCCACAGATGACTCTCATCGCTTTTAGCCATTAAACATCTACCTGAAATGTTAGTATCTTCCAACAAATAGAAAACATATATATTGTCTTCTCTAATACCTTCAAATATAGTACTACCAGTTGAACTATCAATAATAGTACATTTATTGTGATCAGCTAAATGGCTTATGCTGAGCAGATTATGTTTTAACTCAGTAACAAGACAAACATCTTTAATCACTGGATAGGGAGCTTTACCAATATCACCAATACCGATTATATACCCTTTTAAATTATTGTCGAAGGAGACGTATCCTTATTTATTCCTCTTCGACAGTGTTGCGAATAATGAAGCGTCACCGGTCAAGTGTCGTGAGCAACCGCTGTCGATGATCCATTTGCTCCTAGCATGTGAAGGGTGTTCCACCTACAAAACAATTTGCAGATGAAACTCTTGGTACCCATTTCTTGTAGGGTCCTGACTGGTTAGTTTTCGGTATCCATACATAAATATTTAAATCTACTAACTTTCTGATTCTACATGCAGAAGATATATGACCAATGAGGCCACAATAATGATATTTAGCATGTTGAGTGTTGAAAGCTGAGTGGTGTGCATGGTTGGTAGGTTTAGGTTTTCTAGTATAGAAGAAAGCATACCTATTATCCTGTTTGGGCATAACCTTTTTAGGTAAAGGTTTGATAGGGTTAGGTCTGACAGTGTTAGGTTTGGGAATGTTCCGATTTTTCGGTAAGTAACACGTGTTAGGGTAGGAAGCAACAGTCTCAGGCTGTTTTCCTAACCTAATTTCCAATCTTTTGGAAGTGTCATATAACTTAGTATAGTCAGAAGTGAGTGCTTCCATTCTGACTTGTGCACTTTGAAGACTTTTCTTCTCTTTAGAAAGTTCTTCTTTCAGTTGGTCAATAACCTTGTCTTTTTCTTCGGATGACTTGGTAGTCTCGTGTAATAAGAGCTTAATAGAGGAAAGCTCACCTGACTCAATAACATTATCTTTAACCTCAGCTAGTAGGTCAGTAAGTCTTCCTATTTCACCTTCGTACTCTTTGAGTACCTTCTTAGAGGTCTGATATTTGCTACACAGTTTCCTGTAATCACTTAACAGTTCACTGAAGGCTTCTCCTAATTGCTCAAAGGTGAAGTAATCATATGTATCAACTATAGGTTCAGAGAGTACCTGATCGGATGCCAAAAAGCATAAATTTGCAGCGTCTTCTGATTGTTCATCTTCTGAGTCGCTGGCTTCACTTTTATGCCATATGCTGGTGTTGGCATATTTCCGAGATGTTGATCTCTTTAGGTTCCCTTTCTCGTATCTGTTGCTCTTCTTGCTTGTTGATGAGTTTGTAGGACAGTCCTTCTTCATGTGTCATTTCTTCTTGCAGCCGTAGCAGATAGCGTCATCTTGATACCAGCTGTTGCCGCCATTGTTCTCTTTTGTCTTCTTCTCATACCTCAAGAATCTTTTGAATTTTCTTACAAGGAGTGCTTGATCTTAAGCATCAGATTCACTGTTGTCTGAATCATCTTCTACAGATCTTCTATGCTGAGCCTTGAAAGCGATCGTCTTCTCCTTTGGTGCAGGCTCTTCAAAGTCTTGTAGCTCTAGTTCATGAGTGAGTAGGTTACCCATGAGTACTTCAAGTATCATGGTAGTGAGGTTGTTTCCTTCAATGATTGCAGTAGCCTTCGGAATCCAGTTCTTTGTAAGTGCTCGCAGGAGTTTGTGAATCTTTTCATGGTTACTGTAATCTTTGCCTAGGAAGGACAAAGGATTTATAATATCCAAGAATCTCTCGAACATCTGAGTAACTGTTTCGTTGGGCTTCATCTTGAACGCCTCATACTCTTGAGTAAGTCTGCTGACCTTTGATTCTTTGACTTGAGTTGTGCCCTCATGTGTGACTTCAAGAAGTTTCCACACTTCATTTGTAGTTGTGCAGATAGATACCCTGTTAAATTCAGTTCTGTCTAAAGCACAAAATAAAGCGTTAATAGCACGTGCGTTAAGACTGGCCTTTTTCTTTTCTTCCTCTGTATATTTGTCATGGGGTTTTTCAATTAAAACTCCATCAACATTTATACGAGGTGGCTTTTTATAGCCATCAATAACTACAGAACATAAGTCAAAATCAAGAGATTTCAGAAAGAAACTCATACGTGTTTTCCAATAAGTGTAGTTTGTGCCGTCAAACAGTATAGGTCTGTTTGTGGCTTGGCCTTCACTTGTGAATTTCACAGTTGCCATGTGTAAAGCTGTGATCTATATAAAATTGAATATAACTGTTGTTTACCTTGCTTTACCTGTATAACCCGCTCTGATACCAATTGTAGGAACGAAATCGTAAAGCAGAATACTCTAGGGGGGGTGAATAGAGTAGGCAGCAGAATATTCCTATTTAAGAACTTGTTAGAAGTTAGATCACAAATAAAATAATAATCACAAAAAGTAAATGACAGAATATAAAAGTGATCAGAAGGCAAACGTAAACATCGAGATTTATACTGGTTTCCCTCTGGTGAGGACTAGTCCAGTCGGAAGAACTCTAGCTTCCAGTTGAATCCACTATTGGAAAATCTCGCAAGTTTTCATACGAAGTCCTTGCAACTTCTACAGATGCGAGCTTTGATACGAAGAATTCGACCAACTTCAATTGTGAAGAGTTGAATCTTCTATCAAGCCTCTAATTACAATCGCTCTGGAACTTCTAGACCGTACCGTACTGGCAAATCGACTAGAGGATTGTAACTGGCTTGGGATTTGAAAATGAAAGCTTTTAGAACTCTTTGGAAGAATGTAAGCTTAAGAAGAGAAGAGATTGAAAGTGAATTGGTGATCTGAAATGATCGAAATACTTCTCTATTTATAGTTTTTCCAAAGACAGAACTCTGACAGAATTCGGGTAGAATTCGGACAGAACTCTTTGTAACAAACCGTAACTAAAGGATGACCAAGTTCAAAAACCCAACGTTCACTAATGTTCCACATGGCCGAACTCTGGCCGAACTCTGGCTGAACTCGGTCCGAGTTCTCCTGGGGTTCTGCCAGTTCATTTGGAGAAAAATAAATTTTGGCTTTTTGAAAATTCCTTCAGAAGCTGTTTGTAAAAAGAATATTTTTCAAAAATGTAGGTCATTTGTAAAAGAATAGGATGGTTTTGAAAAACATTTTCGGGTAGCCTATTTGCCAGTATGACTCGGTATACAATGTATTCCTAGACTCAATAAAATGAAAAATTATATTGCTTAGCAGGAAGTACATTCTGAATGGCAAACGGCTTCAGTCTTGAACATTGTTGATAACCATTGTTGAGCAGTGTCCAAAACGTCGTAGGTAAACATCTGAGTTGACTTGTAATTATATCGAGACAGAGTTTGATCAATTATTAAAATCAGGTTTGACCATGACCAATGGGCCAACAGAAACATGCAATCTTCTAATCTTAGATTATACAATACCCAGTTAATATTTACATTCAAATTCTCAGATTTACAAAGGTGAAATCAAGTTCTTGGTTTACAGTTAAATAATCTAACTTAGTCTCAGTTAACACATAGGAAAAAAACTCAAGAAATTTACAAGGAAAAAATCTCAGGTTACATATAGGTAATCTCAGGAATCACCACTTTTCAGTTAACTCATTTATTAGATATAAATGAACTCTCAACCTATACTTGATAATGAATGAAACCTTTCGAAAACCTAAACCACATGCTCTCAGATTTCATTCTCAGGTTTCTATAACTCAGTTTATTAACAGTTTACATGTACTGAACAACCTACTGTTTAATGCATCAATGCATAAATATATATAGATTCATATATCATATATCCATCATGTATATATCCACACTAAAACTAGAAATTCCCAAATCCTACTGAATTATGCAACCTACATATCAGTATCAAATCCCAGGTTTCAAATACCGGATAATTGAAAACCCCAAATATGATTTCGAAGAATCCAAATTGAAAGCCCAATGTAACTCAGATATAACATGGCATTTTAGTTTACAGTCGCAATAAAATAAATTATATTAATCATCAATTTAAATATTAAAACTGAAATAAAAACCCAGTTTATATCATAGTATCAGAATATTGAACATTCGAACCCAAAAACTAAATTTATATATTGAAATCCAAACAAACATCAATTTAGTGTGTGATAACATGTCGTTCATATATACATGTGTCATAGAGATTATCTCGTGTCCAAACAACTGGACACGAGGTGTCCAAACATGCATAAAACTCATAAACAAGAACACTGCATAGAGCAGTCTCATGCGGCCAGTACGTGGGCTCGTGGACACGATACGAGTCACGACACGTCTCATGCTAGTGTCCACACGTAGCCCAGTACTAGGGCTACACAATCGACATACTACTTCATGTCCACGTCGTGTCCACGTGGGACACGAAGCACGTATCAGAGCTTGATTTTTGCATGTAACAGTGCAGTGCAAATTCAGTGCACTCATGTTTTTGTGTCCGATACGACACGAGGTGTTACAAAACTTGAGGGGGGTCTGTCAGTGATGGCCCCCACCTCTGTGCCAAGTGGCACGAGTCCACGTGGCTTGTCTTGTCCAGAAACAGGGTCGGGTAGCAGGAAAGTGAACCGTGGCCTCGTGCACGTGTTCGTGTCCAGATTTGGACACAAAAAGGGAAACAAAGTGTGCTCAGTCAAATACGAAATCAAAGCCCACATATAGGGCTACAAATTTGATAAATTAGTTTTCAAAAATATGAAGAAAAGTTTTATTGAAGCATTTCATCAAACACATATGTAAGGACACTGATACGTGTCTGATACGGACACCAAATCAATACCAATTCCTACCAAACTCACTCTACAGCTAGGGGACACCTAGATGAATGCTTCTATGGAAAGAAAATGGAGATTTGAATTAATTTGAGGGATTTTACCTATTGAGAGATCTCAATCAAAAAGCTCCAAAATGAGAAGTCCTCCTCCAATGGCCAAGTGAGCTCCAAACCTAGCAAGCAAGCTCCCTTCAGCCTCTACTCCAGAAATGACCTCCAATGCAAGTGAGTGGGATCAATTTGGTAGAGGAATGGTGAGATTTGATGATTTGGGGAAGAATTATTAGGGTTTCTAAACGGGGATTTCTAAACGAGGCAAGAATGATTAAGTGTTGAGCTTTATAGGGGTGGGGGTTGCCTCTTGGCTGCCATAGCATGGTTAGGGTTAGAGTTTGGGCATGGTGAAAGGCTATAGGCTCTCTAGCAATCAATTCTAAGTCTCAACTTAAGGCCCAAGCTAATTCTAGGCTAAAGCTAATAAAATATCTAACTTACAATATCTTGATATTCTCTAACTTAGTTATTAAGTTTCTAACCATCTAACTAAGCCTCTATGGTCATGACTAACATCTAGGTTAGGTCAAAACTAGGTTTGTCTCTAACAAATAGATTAGCACAAATATTTAATTAATAAAAATTAAATTTCACAAAACTGTCAAAATAACCAAAATACCCCTAGGCTAAAAAGTTGCAATTAGTCATCCTAACATAATTAGAGTCCTACTAACTTATCTAAGTCCATTAGTTAGGTCCCAAGGATCATGGTTAGTCTTTAGGCTTAACAATTCTAGGGTTGCACTAGTTAAACATCAAAATCACAATCCACCAATTAAAATAGTTTTAAAAGAACTAAAAATCACCAAAAATCATAACATGATTTAAATCTCATTATTAAAAGACTAAAATTATAAAAGTTTAAAATTAACCTCATTTTAGAAAAGTGGGTGTTACATCGTGAGCTTCGCCGTATCGAGATCGATGTCCCTCCGTCGACGAGCTCCTTTTCGTCGAGCCATCGCCCCCGATACTGCTGCTCTGTCCTCCGCCTTGCACTGCCACCACCAAGATCAGCCATTGCCGTATTCGTGAACCGTACCAAAGTTCCTCCACTGAGATCTGGACGAGCAGATCTAGTGCCGTCGTCAGATCCAGATGGCACCGTCCTCCGACGAGAAGCACGACCACCGTACTCCTCTTGCTACTTCCTCTGTATTCTTCGCCGACCGTCATCCTTCGAGTAGCCACCACCGTAGCGCTCTGATCCACCTCGTCGAGTCATCTTGGTGAGCTCCTCCTCCTCCTTCTCGGTTCTTCTAGACCCTCCTTCCTATCTTCTTATTATTCTTCTTCACTGATCCTCTTTTTCATCTACTTCTTCTTCTTATTCTTCATCATTCTTTCTTCTTTCTTTTTTTTTTCTTTTTCTTCTTCTTCTTCTTTTTCTGTGAGTTAGGGTCGATGGAGAGAGTGTGTGAGGAAGAGAGAGAGAGTGAGAGAGAAGAATGGGGTTATGGTTAAGGAGAAGAGTGGGACGGGACCATTGGACAATGGGTCGTTAGGCTGTTTGAAGAGAGAAAGAAAAAAAAGAAGAAGAAGAAGCAGCAGTAATAATGGTGTGGGCCGGGTCTATGGCCATTGGGTCATGGACTTTGGTAAAGAATATAGGAAATGAAATTTGTATGTGGGCTTTGGGTTGGATCAGGCCATGGGCAAGAATAAAAGAAGAATAAAAAAAAGAATAATAGCAACAACAATAGTATTAGTGATGGGCCGAGCTTGTGAGCCTGTGGGGTTTAGAAAGGATTAAAAGAAAAGATAATGAGTTATGGGCTTTAGGCCAAGCTTAGCCCAGGAAGAAAAAAAGGAAGAATGGAAAAAGAGGAAAAAAAAAAGAAGAAAAATATTTTGTTGTGAGCTTGAATGAATAAAAAGGAATTTTGATTGGGCTTGGCCCAATAGCTGGTTTAGATTAGGATTTTAGTTGGGCTAATGTGAAGTGTTTTTGGTTTAAAGAATCATATTGGGATGTGGTTATAAAAAATATTTTGAGGACATATAGTTATAAATGAATTGATATTGGGCTAAGGGCTCTTTAGACTTTTAGAATGCTAATAGGAATTCCAGAATATGTATGAAGCCTAATCATTAATTTTGGTCTTATGAATAGGTTTTGGACTAGGAGCAAAGTCAACAACTTGGAATTGAGGCAAGTACTCCGTACCTATGTTTCTCAATATTAGATAAATACTAGTTCTTTATTTTATTCCTTAAATTCTCTTGAATCATATTGCGACCTGACTTGTTTGTTTTAGAATCATATAGTCTTGAAGTCATCAAGTTCCAAATCTTATTTGATATGAATCATAAGCCATCATGTTCCGAATCTTGCTTGATGTGATTTTCTGAATCAGGGGAAAGGGAAAATACCAAGTAGATATGTGGTCAACCAAGTATAGTCCAAAGCGTAGCTTGACATACACTGCACGTATGTCCAATCCTGACCAGTCCGAATCTAAATCTTAGTCGGCCACATATCGAAACAACATTTCAAATCACATAGATTGCTAGATGTGCATCCTTGATCCATTTTGTGACTCTGTAACTAGTTGTATTTATCATGTTTTTATTATAATTTTTATAGTTTCTCATGTTGCAGGTTGTATTTTATTACAGTATTCATTACATTATCTGGTTCAGTTTTCTATATACCTTTACTGTTTTATTTAGTATTGTGTGATATTTATACGGGGCTATACTTTGCTCCTTTCCTAATTGGATCGTTGTCTACCAGATGATTACAGGCTAACATGGAGGAATGCATAGGATGATTTAGAATTAATTTAGATCATTGATGTATTATTCGTGTTTTATATTATTTCAAAAATTTACCGGATTTGTCTCCAGGATGAGATGTATATGTATTATATACAAAAGAGAATAATGGACTGTGATCGTGTGAGTTTGTACTGAGTTATTTTCGTGTACTAGTTCTTTGATGGAGCATAGATCGTAAATGATTTTCAAGGTCTAGACAGCTAACTACCGCTGATTTTGCGGCGTAGGCTAGTCGTATCTACGTAATCATACCCGAACATGCGAGCGTGGTCGTGACACATTTTTATGATACCCTATGCAGGTCCATCTAATGGTGCTTAGGATTAGAGTACAATTAGGAGCTTGCAAGATAGGAATGCTTATCACAGCTTAGGACCGGTTATGGAATTGCATGATATCATTCTTTTCCTATTATTATTATCATCTTCTAGACACTTATCTTTATTTCCCTCCATTTGAGAAAATGGCAAAGGAAAGACTGTCGCGTGGCCGCACCCCTAGTGTAGCCATTTTTGAAGGATCATCCTCTTCTCCTCAAGTAGGTCAAGAAGTGACTGGGACAATTCTACTGCCTCCAACTAAAGGAGCTACCTCCACTAAGCGCTCTTTCGGGTCTATGCCCCTAGATGGAGCATATCTTTTCAAGTTAGTTCGATAATCGAGGCTCAGAAAGATCAGGCAATTATCATGAGGGAGGGTATGGAGAAGGTCTGCCTCGCCACTGTAGTAGCCATGGAATAGATGACCAACTATATGCAACCACATTTTCTACCCAAGCCCCAACCTCTGCCACAACCTACCTTACCTCGGGAGGGCACTATCCTTGACTTCAAAAAGCTTGCTCCTCAAAATTTTTGTGGCGCAGAAGGGATCATTTACGCAGAAGAGTGGCTTGAAGACAAAAAGAGGCTACTCTATATTTTTAGGCTTCCAGATGACTTGAAGATAGAAGCCACAGGAATACAACTGCATGACTTAGCCAGGACTTAGTTTTGGAATGAACCTAAGTTCGTAGTGCCTAGACTTACCAGGGGAGATTTGTAGAGCTTTTTAGGGAGAAGTTCTTCCCTCTAGTAGTCAGAGAGACCCTAAAGAGACAGTTTCAAACTCTCGAGCAAGGAACTCACACAGTTGATGAGTACGCTGCTGAGTTCAGTCGGATGAACCGATTTGCCAAGAGTATGGTGAGAGTGTAACCCCTACTTCCCATTTTCCAGTCCTATTTTTCCTAAATTCTTGATTAACAATTTTATAATTAATTATTAGGAATGGCATTTTTGTAATTTTTAACATGGAAGTTGGTTATTTAGAAAATTACGAAGAGGGGTAGCAGGTTTGTAATTATTTAGAAGTAGAGTGGTTATTTATATTTGAGAGTGGAATGGCATTCCTATAAATACCATTGTAGGATAATAGATTTTTGTAATTACCTATTAGCCTTTAGACATAGAGATTAGGGTGGAAACATTCTAGAATTGCTTTCCTAATTAATCAGGATTAGCTCAATTAATGCTGATTAGTGTTAATTAATCCCATAGAATATTCCTTTAGAATATTCCTTTGAATATTATAGGTATATTCCTTGGAGCCATGTGCGAATTAAGCAACTAGATTATTCTAATAGCTCATATAAATAGGACTAATAATCATTAGTGCTAATCATTCCAAAAACTCATAAGGTCATAATGACCGTGTCCTAATTATGTCGATGTCCATCCACATTTCATTAATAGCCTAGCTATTACAATTACATTTTTGTGTCTGATACGACACGCTCTTCCAAACCCTAATCGTGTTCGAGCCCCGAGACGGACACACCTATTACAATTCCATATTTCCTCCAAACCCTAGCCGTGTCCTGCTATGTCCTCGATACAGGACATATCTCCTACAAGCAATAGCCTATACCCCGTGTCCTGTTGTGTCCCCAAACACAGGACACAATCCCCAAAACCCTAACCCTAACTCTATTTTTGGCCATGTCTACCACCATTGTGTCTGGCTAGGTTGCCAAGGTCAGGTCGATCTTGCCGTCGCGTGTTCGGCCTTCAGCCAATACTGCCGAATCTGGGAAAGAAGATACTGTCCACCACTACCACTAGCCGCTACTCCACTCATCTGTCGTGTCCAGTGCCGTGTCGTGCACCGTCGGAGCACCACCATACTAGTCGATGCTCCACCTGACTGTCTTGAGAACCGCATCATCGTGTCCCCGTTGTTGTCTCCCTGTGCCATGTCCCCGAGTCCGCTGCTGCTAGTTGTGCCTCCTCCTCGTCGAGCCCTTGCCATTGCTATTTCTAGCGGCATCCCATGTTTGCCATAAACAAAAGTTATATAAACTTTTTGTATTATAAACGAAAAGAAATAAAAAAGAAATCCTCAGGAGATCTAAGTACAATTTGATTATTAGAAAGTGTGATGATAGAGATCGAACATAGCAGTGGTTCCTTTACTTTGTTGACGATCTGACGACGAGAATGTGATGCTCTGACTCTCTGAATGCCTGTGAGTGGATGATTTGGGGTTGCTAATTAAGAAGAAGTCGAAGATCCCAAATGAAGGAAGACTTCTTCTATTTATAGGCTAGCACATATATGATATACGCATGAGTTTTTAGCACGTGGGAGTGCTGAACGCACGAAGATTAAGCTGAATTTGTTGTAGTTGCACGGTTGGATTGCAGATGAGCTGAAACGTGGTAGTTGTTGAGATTCATTTGTTGCTGAGATATTGGGTAGTTGGCACCCATTCATAAATATGACTGAGTCAATGACACGTATTGTGTGCACATTGCTCAAATATCTCATTCTGTTTAAACAGAGTGGATTCGATCAAATCTGATAGATACTACATCCTTGCTGGCTACGTGGTACCATTCAACAAAAGGCTACACTTTTGTGTCATGCTATAGAAGCTATACTCAAAGCATCATGGAGGCTGCACTTTCTGGACATCGTAGAGGTTGCGCTTCCGCACTTTTGAGCTTTGCTACTTGAAGCTGTGCTTTTGAGCTCTTCGAAGTGCTGATGAGGAAGCTACGCTTTTTGGAGTGCTAGAGTGGTTGTGCTTCTGGGGCGCATTAGAGGTCGTTCTCTCGACTGACAGCTGACATCAGACATCTGATATATGTTATCTGACAGCTGACAACTGATAATTGTCGCCTGACGTTTGTGTCATCGAGCCATTAATGTTTAAAGTGATGGCCTGTAGCTTAAGATTTGTGAGGCTATGCCTTTGGTCTTGTAGTTTTAGCTACTTCCAAGGCGCTGCGCTTTTAGCTATTGCGCTTTTGGATACTCTGAGGCATTGCACCTTTGGATACTCTGAGGCACTGTGCTTTTGGCTACCCTGAGGCACTATGCTTTTTGGCTACCCTATGGCGCTGCGCTTTTGAGACGTCTTGGGTCAAAACTCCTTAATTTTTGCCACTATGTGGGTCTCGAGAAGTGATGACTTTGACTGAAGACTTAGTCAGAAATCTCATAAATGAGATTTATTGTGATGAATACGTGGTTCATCCAATTAACTCGGAGCTTTTGACTGGCAGCCACTTGGCATGTGGTTTTGACCACACACAGTCTATAAATTGGGGTATTTTTTTGGCATAACTAATTCATATATTCCTTTTCCCCACTTCATGTTGGAGACAATACTCCAATGATTTTGAGTCTGCTCCTTGGCGAGCTTGGCAGAACTCGTGCCAGTTGTCCTGCAGAACTCTTTGTTCAAAGAAGTAGCAAGCTTGATGAAGGATTTTTGAGAAGAACTCTGCTGACTATGGACGGAATTATGTAAAACCCACAAATTTGGATTTATTAATGAATGGGTTTTATATTAGTTACTTGGCTTGTAAATATAGAATAGTGATTATTATTATTATTTTTTTTATTATTATTTTTATTATTATTATTATATATTAGTCGATTAAATATGGGAAAAATATTTTTATTCATAAAAGATTAATTAATCGCAATATATGGTTATTTAATTGTTGATTTTGCTAGTTTTAATTTAAGTCCATTAGCCAAACCCATGTTATAACCTGAACCCGTTAACCCGTTCCCTATCCAAACCCGCTAACCCAAACCCAATAGACTAACCTATCCGTTCAACCCACTCCCCGGTCACCATCAGATCCACTTCCTCCGCCGTAACCCTTCCCACGTAGCCACCCCTTTCTCTTCACGTACAAACCTCACAAAACCTCTCTCTCTCACAAAAACTCCACAGAATTTTCTCCCCCTCACCACCTTCACAAACCTCTCATAGCTCTCCCCATACTCCTCCTCTTCTAAATCCAAGCACACCCCGGTGCTTTCCATGATGCCCCTAACATTTCAACATCTCCCCTGGGGGCATTTCCGTCGCACTCGACCACCGCCCGACCGCCGACTGGCCGATCCCACGCTGACCGGCCGACCAAGCGCGGCCCTTCCCGGTGTCGCCAGTGCTCTCTAGCACCACCAGCGCCTCCACACGCCAGTGAGCCTCCCCGTTGACTGCTCCCCGCGCGCCAGCGCCCGCACCCGCATGTCGCCCGCGCCGCCCCCGCGTGCCCCTCGTGTGCTTTTTGCATGTCCGTCGGCCTCCCCGTGCGCACGCAGATCTCGCTCGCATGCACTACGTCCGTGTATGCCGAGTTCCGTCGCTTTACGCGACACCGAGGTCGAAGCTACCCTTCGGTTCTCCTTCATCAGACTATCGGTAAGCCCCGCAGAACCATCTGTTGTTTCCCATTGAGAACCCTATGCATGTCCGGCAAAGCTGATAGAATAAACATCTGTCAAATTGGGATAGATAGCTTAGGATTTAGAACCCAAATTTTAGTATAATAACTATACTGTTATGTTCCTTAGGAAATAGAAACAAAAAACCCATAATCTTCCGAACAACATAGAATTAGTAGTAAGTTTTAACTATAGTAATCATTATTTTAATATTTCCATCAGAATAAATATTAGTTTTAATTAATAAAAGTTTTCATTAGGAAACAACAGTTAGAGTAAATTATGATTTTAGAATAACTGTTTAAATAAAAAGACTGTAATTATTTTGTTAATAAAATTATAGGCAGAAGAAATTGGATTCATAATAGTACATTTAATATTTTAGAAATGTTAGTTTATTATTCCTTAATAAATCATGTTTTTATTTGCGTAATTAAATGTTTCCTCATTAAGTATTAATATAAATGCTTTTTGTGATAAACTCATTAAAATGATTAGTTAGCAATTATTATTATTACTATTGTCTTATTAAAATAAAGTCTTAAGATGGTAATTAATTACTACCCTTAAGTATATTCCTAAAATATTAAGTATTTCTAATAAATGATTCTCGTAGTATTATAACTATTAAAATATTTTTTATATTTTAAAAGTATCTATTAAAATACTATGGTTAGTTTATGTAGATAAAAGACTATTTAATTTCAAAAGTATTTTTCGGGTATTTTATATAAGTAAATCTAATTAAAATATTAGTTTTACGAAAAACCTGTTTATTATTTACTAGTAAATAAAATATAGTATTTCTCACATTATTTATAATAAATAGTTTATTAGAAAAATTGTTTTCAGTTACCAATTATAATACGTGGTTAAAAGTATTAGAGAGAATTATAGTTTTATTTTTCTTAAAAAAATATAAGTTTTGGTTAATAATAAAATTGATCGTTAAGTTATCGATGGCGTTATTAGTTAAAACCCTTGGAATGGTCTCTAGACATGATTATTAAATTAATGTAGGTTTCAGGGTCTAAGTTTTAGGCCGTAATTCCCTATCTCCCTTACAAGCATCGAAAAACCAAGACAAGTTTCATATTATTCCAAACTTGTGTTTTAGTTGATAATTAAATGCATTGCATCATTAGAACTATTGTATCGACACTTGACCCACGGGATCCTTCTCGGACCCAATTGATTGCTTGATTGACTCATTGACTTAGGATTGGGGAGTAGTGTTAACACCCGTGGTCAAAGTCCCTTATTGCCTTATTGTGGATAGCGGAAGCCCAACTCACTCGGACTGAAGCCGGCTCGTGTTTACTAGAACATATATTGCCTCCATCCCCAGCCGAACACGGGATGTTACCCGCTTCAAACACTATTGCTAATTATAGATTACACCATATTTATTTTCAGGGATTTACTTCTTTACTGCTTCTTTATTATTATTTAGAAAATAAATTATGTTACAAAAATTGCTTCTTGTCTCTTTAATTATTCAATAAAATTACGGGAATGGATATATATATGTTCTTGCTTTTAGTTCCTACTACGGACCCGACTTAGGTTTCGAGGAGATAGCTGAACCCGGACGAGGGACCCAGGTGTTCTAGCCACACTTTGTTATTAGTTTCTTTCTTTCCTTAAAGTTGTAATAAAAGAACAATTGTAATAACTTAACACTCTTCTGCTTGTGTGTTTTGTTTCCAGTTAGACATGGTTCCAATTTCAATATTTTAAATAAAGTTTTATTCCTGCATTTAGAACGTTGTGCTTGAGTTGCTACTGATTGATACAGCTTACTGCCGCCGTCTCATAACAGTATATACTGGATATGATCCGACTGGACCCAGTATATTGGGATCGGGTCGTGACATGTTTTTAGTGGTGGCCCATGCAGGTCCAGTTCTGCAAATTGGTCTGGTCAACTTAGTCTAGACAAATATGCAGTCATGCAATCTGACTTTAGGTTTAAGAATGACTTTAGGAAAAAGACTAGAAACAATTAGAACACTTAGATTATTTCCAACCCGTCATATCGTAGGACCGAATTATCTATTTATATAATATATTTTTGCTTGCCTATAGTTTCGTAGGTTACCTTGCTTATGTTTGTACCTAAACCATCCAGAGAATGGAGAAAGAAAAGACAACCCGCTCAGGGCCTGCTGTCGAAGAGGCTTTGTCCTCTGAGAATACCCCTACTCAGGCCCAATCTGACCCTTCTCCGTTGCAGCTCACTGATCGCCCTCATACTGCACGGGCTTCCCGCACTACGTATACCTCCACAGTGCATGCAGCATCACCGATTCCTCCGAGGACCACACCACCACCTGCTGATGTGAATCCTCCCGCTGCTTCGCCTGTACCAGTGGACCCCGTCGAACTTCTATGCCTGCTACGAGGAGTTTTTGAGGCCCAGAGGGCCCAAGCTGAAGTCAATCGCGAGCAGACCACGATTATGAGAGAGAACATGGAGAATGCCCATAATGTGGCTATGGCAGCACTAAACTCATCACAGACAGATCAGAGGCCTGCTAAGGTAAAATAAGAATAATTTATTAAGTTGTATGTTTCATTGGAGAAATTCAAATCTGATAAGTAGCTTATTGTCCAGGAAAAGGTCAAAAACATCGAAAACTTCATGAAGTTGGATTCGCGCCCTTTCAAAGGAACAGAAGGCATCATCTACAAGGACGAATGGTTGGATGATATGGAGCGACTTCTCAGCATTGCTCGACTCCCTGCTGACCTTATGATAGAGGATGTCGCTCTATAGCTCAGGGATTTGGCCAACATTTGGTACAAGAATAAGCCAAGATTCCAGACTGGATGAACCTCTTGCATTCCTTCAAGAAGTAGTTCATGCAAAAGTTCTTTCCGAAAGCCACCCTAGAAGCTATGGGGAGAAAATTTAATGATTTGAAGCAAGGAGATGGCACTATCGAGGAGTACGCAGCTGAGTTCAACCGGCTCGGCAGATTTACATCCCATCTGGTGGAAGACCCAGTAGAGCATGCAAAGAAGTTTCGACACGAATTGCAAGAGAAGATCCACACTCTGGTTGCTGATAATAGTGCGAAGACTTAAGATAAAATGCTGAAGATGGCTCAAGACGTAGAGGCCAGCTCGTCTTTCTGACCCAAGAAGGAGCACCCAAGATCCAGCAACAACTACCAGGGCAACAACAAGAGGCCTAAGAACAACAACAATAGGCCCTCTTATCCTCAGCAGCAACAACAGCCAGCAACACCCAATAAAGCGCCCCAGTACCATCAACAGAAGATGACCAATTGTGCCTATTACAAGAGGCCTGGTCACACGACAGATATCTTCAGAAAGAAGTTGGGATATTGCCTTGCTTGTGGATCTGCCACCTACCAAGTGAAGGAATGTCCAACTATATTCAATAGGACTGGAGCTGGACAGCAGAGAGGTCTACTATCCACCCAGCAGTAGCGTTACAACCAGCAGAGAGCCATACGAGCTTTTGCCTTTGTCGTTGAGGAGCCAGAAGAGGAACCAAAGACTGAAGGAGATATCATCGTTGGTGCCATTTTATTAAACTCGCATCCGACATTAGCTTTATTTGATTTTGGGGCTTCACATAGTTTCATATCATCGAACATCATTGTTGTATATCACATAGATGTAGGATATAGTAAGATAATTTATAGAGTAATGACCGGAGGTAGACCTATTCCAATCCCGGAGGCTTGATCCTGCTCTATCACAATCTCAGGTCATACCTTTCTAGCACCCCTTCTAGTAATGCCTCTCCCTAACTACGATGTAGTCTTAGGAATGGACTGGCTGAGCAAACCGTATGCCCTGATAGGCTGTCATTGGGGTTGTGTCATTTAGTGTACCTGGAGGACCCAAGTTTGAGGTAGTTCAAGCACCGAAAAGCATGGGGTGTGTCTCCTACACCTCTATCATAGAAGATACCGGATCCCTTCATCCCTTATAGTAGAATTTCTAGATGTCTTCTCCGACAATCTTCCAGGATTACCCCCTGATCGAGACGTGGAGTTCACTATCGACCTAGTACCTAGCTCTTCACCCATCTCACAACGATGCTACAGAGTCAACCCCAAGAAGGCCAAGGAGATGAAGGACCAGATTGACGAACTTAAGGGCCAGGGATTCATCAGGAGTGAAGCTTCACCCTGGGGGACACAAGTATTATTTGTGCCCAAGAAGGACGGGACCGTATGGATGTGCATAGAATACCAGGCATTGAATAACATCACCATCAAGAATAAGTATCCTCTGTATAGGATTGACGATCTCTTCGACCAATTGAGCAGAGCGAAGGTTTTCTCAAAGATTAATCTCAGGTCCGGATATCACCAAGTCAAAGTACGGAAAGAAGATATTCCAAAGACGTCATTCAACACCAAATATGGACAATATGAGTTCTTGGTCATGCCCTTTGGACTTACAAATAATCCAGCAGTGTTCATGAACCTCATGAACAAGGTCTTCCATGAGTACATGGACCAGTTTGTCGTTGTCTTTATCGATGACATCCATATCTACTCGAAGACCAAATAAGAACATGAGCAGCACTTGCGGATAGTCTTGGTGACATTGAGAAAGAAGAAGCTATATGGTAAGCTGTCCAAGTGCGAGATCTTCTCAGACAAAGTGGATTTTCTTAGCCATGTTGTCACATAAGAAGGCATATCAGTGGACCCCAAGAAGATGGCAGTCGTAGAGTCATGAAAGATACCCAGTTTAGTTACAGAGATCAGAAGTGTCTTGGGCTTAGCTGGGTATTACAGAAAGTTCGTGAAGGACTTCATAAGAATCGCGGAGCCCATGACAAAGCTAACCAGAAAGAATGAAGAATTCGTCTGGACCGAGGCGTGCCAGGCGTTATTTGAGGAATTGAAAAGAAGGTTGACATCAGCACCAATATTGTCGCTACCCTCAGGATTAGGTGGATTCTCCATCTATAGCGACGCTTCCGACAAGGGATTGGGATGTGTGCTACAGCAGCATGGAAAGGTAATTGCTTATGATTCTTGGTAGTTACAAAACCATGAGAAGAACTACCTGACGCATAACCTAGAGCTAGCAGCCGTCATCTTTGTCTTAAAGCTCTAGAAGCACTACCTATATTGCGAAAGGGTAGATATATACACGGACCACAAAAGTCTTAAGTATGTCTTTATATAGGAGGAGCTCAACATGCGCCAGAGGCGATGGCTGGATCTCATGAAGGATTTTGATGTCAACTTGCAGTACCATCCGGGTAAGGCTAACGTAGTTTCTAATGCGCTTAGTCAGTACCTAATGGCTATGTTTTTAACAAACAACAAAGGACCGACATCTGCTAGAAGACATAGAGAATCTTGGGCTAGAGATTATATTACCAGAAGCAGTGATGATAAAGCTTGGAAAAGAATCTACTGTACCAGTAATGGACTCGCCCATGATGCAACTACAAGTGCAGTCCAACCTAATGAACAGGGTCAAGGAGACTCAATTCCAGGATAAAATACTATACAAGCTGAGAGACTGAGTGTTAGCCGGAACACTTGAGGGTTTCTCCATCGCTGGAGATGGAGAATTGAGACATGACACGAGGCTTTGTATGTCGACTGGTGAATTGAGGAATAAAATGATGTAGGAGGCATACCAGTCGCAGCATTCCATTCATCCAGGAGCAAACAAAATGTACAAAGATATGAAAGTACATATATGGTGGCTTGGAATGAAAAGAGACATGGCAGAATTCGACTCCAAGTGCTTGATCTGCTATTAGGTGAAGGCGGATCGTGTCATGACCCGCACCCAGTGTAGGGGCACGAGAAGTGGGTACATCCAGCCTACGCCGCAGTGTTGGCAGTAAAACGCTGTCCTAGTTCACATTCATCTAATAGTTATAAGGTATATTACATAGTTATACTCTTCGAATGGAGGAACAATATAAAGTACAATCTCAATCACAGCTAAGGAAGATGTACGATAAGATAGATAAGAATATCAACAGAATCCACAGATGAAATACGATAAAGAAAGAATCCAAAGTGTTTAAGATAAACATCTAATAAGATCCACAAATCCACATCATCACAATCTCTAATGCAAATATCCAGATGAGATACAACTGAAATAAGAAACTAAATTAAGGGAGTGTCGTCAGCAGGTAATGGATCCTGCTGGAAGTCTAAGTCACAGGTATCCTCTAATGCTGCCCCATAGTAGGTGGTGCAGCACGCCTCATCCTCGTCCTCTGTAATATTTTTAATAGGTCTAGTCAGGATAGGAGCGAGCACAGTACATCTAACGCAGTTCATAATATGACAGGATATATAAATATGCTATAGAGTAAGATACATGAAACGCTAGAAAAATATATGAAATAAAGGAGATGACTATAAAGAAATATCTACTATAAGTAAAGAACTAATAGTAAACTAGTGATTTAGAGTACAAGATAGACATGTGAACGGCTTGAATTTGCACATGAGTAATCTAAGAGTTTGCACATGAGTATACTACTTTGGAATTGTTCACATGACCATTTATACTCCCCCGTACCCCAATCAATACACAAAGATCTAGACAGGTTATGTTATTGCACATGATATCACATGAAGGCCTATAAAAGGGTGCATATGATTGTATACATGGGGGCTCTGTGAACATGAGAGTACATGAATCACAAGAGTGCACATGAATGGTGAAAGCACCGGAGTACATGATGAAAGTGAAACGCACATGACATACTGTAACCCGATGCTCCCGAGGGGGATAACATCTCATGAAGGAATCCATATAGTAGCAATCCGTGTTAACAACGTGACATCATCAAGTAAAGTAATTTAGAGCATAAATGTAAATCCTATCAAGTACGAAACGGTCAGAGAATGTACTCGCCTGAAATCCTGAGTATCTGAAGTGAATATACTATCTTAGGAGAGGTGTCTGACTCCTATTTAGAACAACACAAGTCACAACATGTCCAAAATGGTAAAATAGAACACTACAATGCATTCTACATGATGTTTGGGTCAATCTAGGCTAAAGTCAACCTTTGGTCAACTCTAGTCAACTACACTAGTCAAACTAGGTCAACTAGGTCAAGTCCTAGCCCAGACAAGTCTCACTAAGCCTAACCATGTCTATCCTAGCATTCACATACCATCATAATGCTATACAAGCTATCAAACATACAATTTCCTATATATACATATATATTCAATATACATATTGCATACACTAGTATCGGCAATCATTCATAGGCACACTCATATAGGTTATCATGTATAGGCAATGTTAAGTTTAAAATAGTTTTCAGTCACATGGGTTTCCATATTATCATGCATGATTCTATATATATATATATATATATATATATATATATATATATATATATATATATATATATATAGGGGTAGAGTGACAGTGGCATGTGTGTGTGTGCCATGTGTGTGTGTTTACAATGTGGGTGTGTGTATACAGTAGTGTATCCCAGGTTAGTGAATGTGTGGTTATAGCAGTAGATATAGGTGTCTCAGGTTTTGAGTGTACATGTGTGTGTGTGTGTATACAAGTAGAATGTGTGTGTGTGTGTGTGTTAGATTACAACATAGGTTATAGAGTGTATAGGTGTGTGTAGATAGCAGTTGTATGTGGTAACAGTACATAGGGTTCTCAGGTTTTTAGAGTGTATGTGAGTGTTTCAATGTGTGCTTCCAGTTTAAAATTTGTGTAATGTGTTCCAGTTTCCACTTAATGTGTGTGTGTTCATACAAATTACATCCTAGGTTTTGAGCATTTGTGTGTGTGTGGTAGCTGTACAAATAGGGTGTTCTCAGGTTTTACAGTTCAATGTGTGTGAGTGTAATTCATAGGGTGTGTCTCAGGTTTCCTGTGTGTATAGCAGCAGTAGGGTGTTCTCAGTTTTAGAGGGTGTGTGAGTGTGTATATTAGAATTCACTGTAGTAGTAGAGTGCATATACAATGTTCCCAGGATTGACATCCATTTGCATTTCGAAAGTCCCAATAGCCAACTAACATGAATCCCAACAATGTAACTTAATTTCAGATATAATATATAATCTAACATTGTAAATTAATCTTCTAAAATCAGTAAAAACATAATTAAAACTGAGGAAATGGTTTGACAGAACTTAGTATCAGACTTTTGGAGGAAAACTCAATTTTGAATTCAAAACACAGTTAATAATCCAATTAATTGGTTGGTAAATATTGTGACATATGTATATGTGTCATGTAGGGTGTCTGTGTCCAACCAAGTGGACACAAACGTGTCCAATACAAATCTAACACATGAGCAACATTAAAATAGTGGACTGTCTCGTGCACGAGTTCACCACGTTCGTGGACACGACACACGACACCAATGACCTCGTGCTCGTGTCAGAGGGTAGAGAGGGTGTAGTGCTATGTGTCCAGCAGCCTGACACAAGTCCACGACGTATCTTGTGCGGACAAGAGATCCGTATCAGAAGTGAGTTTTCGTGAGCGTGTGTTCTGTAAAAATTGATACGATGGCTAGAACGTGTCGGATACGATACGATGTGACCTGACACTTAGGGGATGTATTGTCAGTCACGTGTCCTAGCCACACACCAAGTATCGTGTCCCCAAGTGACACAGATACTTCACACTGCCTCACGGGTAGCAGGACACTGGCCGAACCCTCGTGTGGCATGTTCTGCTGCTCCTGGACACGACACAGACACGAAAACACTTCCAGTCTGACACAAAATCAAAGTACACCTATAAGTCTACAAAATTTGTTCAAATACATTTCGAAAATAGCAAAATAAATTCCATTATGGCATTCTAACAAACACTTACAAAAAGAAAATGATACATGTCCGATACGGACACGAAATCACTACAAAACTTCACCAAACACAGACCACATCTAGGGGACACCTAGATCTAGGCTATCATGCAAAGAAATCATGATTAAATGATAGTTTGAGGTGTTTACCTATAGAGTATCAATCACAAGAAAAAAGTCCCAAATAGGAAGATTCATCTTGCAAGTTAAAAGCTCCAAATTGTACCAAATCTGAGATTTCTCGCCATGAACAGCAAATAGAGTGGGATTAGGTTCTAATGCAAGAAACTAGAGTTAAAAAATGAATTAAAATGAAAGAGTTATGGATTGAAGAAGAAGGACCAATACATCTTTCTGTCCAAAAGTTTTTGTGATGCAAAAGAGGCAAGAACTAGGAAGAGAGATTAAATATGGGGGATTCCCTAGGCCGTCCATGTAAGGAAGGTATTAGGGTTAGGGTTATGACTAATGGGCTTGGGCTAAGTTTCAATGCTAAATGAAATCATTCCATAAGTCAAAAGTCCATGAACCTATATCACTTATTCTCTATATGAAACTTGATTCAAAATAACTCAACTTGGGTTAACTTAAGTTAGACTAGGGTCCCACCATGCTAATCAAGTCACCATAGCTAAAGTCAACATCTAGGTTAGTCTCCAAAGTCTCAACTAGCGAAGGTCAAAAATAACAACCATCACTCCAATAATTCAAAATAAATCCAAAATTTTTAAAATGACCAAAATATCCTCAAGCTAAAATGTAGTAGTGACAAATCTACCCTCCTTAAAAGAATTTCATCCTCAAAATTGAAAGGCGAAACTAAACTGAAGAGAAGGATAGACAATCACACCTCAAGGTCCAAAAAAATATGGGTATCGCTCGCGCATCTCATCCTCCCGCTCCCAGGTAGACTCTCCTGAAGAATGATGCCTCCATGCGACGCGAACCAAGGGTATCACCTGGTTTCTCAGTACCTTCTCCCCACGATCCAGAATCTCCACTGGCTTCTCTGGATAACTGAAAATAGGCCCCACCTCAATATCTGAATGGTCGAGTACATGGCTAGGATCAGCCACATACCGTCTTAATTGTGATACGTGGAATACGTTGTGGACACCCACTAGTACAGGTGGCAAGTCTAGCCTATATGCCACGTCACCGACTCTTCCGCTGATCACGAAATGTCCGATGAAGCGAGGGCTAAGCTTCCTACCTCCACCAAAATATATGGTACCACGAGTCGGAGATATCCTCAGAAAAACCAGGTCTCCGACCTAAACACAAACAAGGTCTCAAGTTACAAAATAATCAAACATGATCAAACAAAACACAAATAAACAACCTACTTCTCATCCTATCTCTAAGCTGTACCTCAAACTCCAAAGGCCTCCGGTGGCTATCGGCCCAATGCCGATGTCTGTCCTGCGCCAAGCGAAGTCTATCCCTGATGAGCTTCGCCTTTTCAGCTGCGTCAACAACCATCTCAGGTCCCAATAAAGCTCGCTCTCCAACATCATCCCAAGATAAGGGTGTACGACATCTACGCCCGTACAGTGCCTCGAAGGGTGACATCTCAATGCTGGCCTGAAAACTGTTATTGTAAGCAAACTCCACCAAGTACAGATGATCCTCCCAGGATCCTCTAAAATCCAAGACGTACGTCCGCATCATGTCCTCGAGCATCTGAATAGTCCTCTCTGACTGTTCGTCCGTCTGAGGGTGGTATGTAGTACTAAATTTAAGCTGAGTGCCCAAACTAGTCTGCAGACTCCGCCAAAAATGGAAAGTAAAGCGACTATCCCGATCCGAGACAATACTGACCGAAACTCTATTAATCCTGACAATCTGCCGCATATACATCTCCACAAGCCTCTCAGTAGACGTACCCACTTTAAATGGCAAAAAGTGGGCTGATTTGGTCAACTTATCTATGATGACCCAAATCGCATCTTTTCCACCTGGTGTACACGGCAATCCAGAAAAAAATCCATTGTGATGTGCTCCCACTTCCACTCTGGAATGGACAATGGCTGCAACAAACCTCCTGACCTCTGCCTCTCTGCCTTGACCTACTGACAGACCAAACATCTGACTACGAAGCAAGCTACCTCCCGCTTCATTCCATACCACCCGACGTGCTTCCTCATGTACCTATACATCTTGTTGGCACCTGGATGTATAGAGTACTGAGATCGGTGGGCCTCCTGCATGACCTACTCCCTGATCTCTCTACTGGGCACACACAGCCTGGAACCGTGCCTCAAAGCGCCATCCTCTGCAAGAGTAAACTCATCATCCATATCCCTGCTCAAACCTGCTCTCAGATACACCGCAGAACAACATCCTCGAACTGCGTCGACTTGATCCTCTCCATTAAGTCCGACTGAATCTGAAGGCCCCACATCTGCATCTGAACTCCTGGCACAATCACCTCAATCCCCAGGCTCTCCAAATCTGCTAGCAAGTGACGATCCATAGTCAAACACATGGCTGTCGGATACCTACTCAAAGCATCGACAACCACGTTGGCCTTTTCTGGGTGTTACTGTAGTAAAATGTCGAAGTCCTTCATCAACTCCAACCATCTGTGCTGCCTCATGTTGAGCTCCTTCTATGTAAATATATACTTCAAGCTCTTATGATCTGTGAAGATCTCCACCCGCTCTCCGTATAAGTAGTGTTTTCACAACTTTAAAGCAAATATCACTGCTGCTAACTCTAAGTCGTGGGTAGGGTAGTTCTTCTCATGGGGACGTAACTACCTGAAAGCATAGGCAATCACCTTTCCATGCTGCTGTAAGGCACAATCCAAACTCTTCCCTGAGGCGTCACTGTAGATAGTGAATCCTTCCGATCCTGATGGCAATGTCAGAATCAGAGTTGTCGTCAGCCGCTTCTTCAACTCATCAAAAGTGACCTGATACTCCTCTGACCAGACAAACTCTGTATCCTTTCGGGTCAGCCTAGTCAATGGCTCTGCAATCCAGGAGAAATCCTGCACGAACCTCCTGTAATAGCCTGCCAATCCCAAGAAGCTCCAGATCTCTGCTACTGAACTCGGTACCGACCAAGCCTCAACGGTCGTGATCTTCTTCGGGTCCACTGAGATCCCATCTCTAGTCACCACAAGACCCAAGAAGTCAACTCTGTTCAGAAAAAACTTGCACTTCGAGAGCTTGCCATAAAGCTCCTCCCTCCTGAGTGTCTTGAGAACCACTCTCAAGTGCTCCTCATGCTCCTCCTCAGTCTTCGAGTACACTAGGATATCATCGATGAATACCACCACGAACTTGTCCAAGTACTGGTGGAACACCTTGTTCATCAAGTTCATGAATACCGTCGGGGCGTTGGTCAGTCCAAACGATATAACCAAGAAGTCAAACTGGCCATACCGCGTCCTGAATGCGGTCTTCGGGATATCCTCCTTCTTCACCTTTACCTGATGATAATCTGACCTCAGATCAATCTTTGAGAAAACCCGAGTTTTGCTCAACTGATCAAAGAGATCATCAATTCGCGGTAGTGGGTATATGTTCTTGATCGTGAGGTTGTTGAGTGCCCCGTAGTCGATATACATCCGTACCGACCCATCCTTCATGGGTACAAAGAGTACCGGTGCACCCCAAGGTAAAGAACTCGATCGGATGAAGCCTTGTCGAACAGCTCATCCACCTGCTTCTTCAATTCCACCAACTCGATGTTGTTCACCCGATAGATATGCTGAGAGATCGGTTTTGTACCGGAAACCAAGTCTATCGAGAACTCAACGTCTTTGTCCGGTAGAAGTCCTGGCAAATCCTCCGGAAAGACGTCCATGAACTCCACAATCAAAGGATGTGGAACCGCCTGCTTCTCAACTAAAACTCCGCAAAAAAGTTCGCTGCTCTACTCCGCCTGCTGTCGGGTGAACTCGAACTCTGGCTCTCCTGGCGCTCCGAACAGAACTCTACCCCCATGGCAATCTATGCTGGCATAATGCCTGCTCAACCAATCCATACCTAATACAATGTCGTAGTTCGGTAGTGGCATTACGAGCAGACTCACCTCCAACTCCCGGCCTCCCAAAACAACACTCTGCCCTCTGGAAACATCACTCACGAGGATAATACCAACCCCGATCGTGATCTTGGAAGTCCTAGGCAATGATTCAGATACAAGGCAGTGTCTAACAGCAAATAATATAGACACAAAACTGTGGAAAGCCCCAGAATCAAATAAGGCAAAAGCTGGAATGGAGTCGAGAAGAACAAAACCTGCGATCAGCTCCCCAATAGCCTCTGTATCCTCGGCCACTATGGCGAAAGCTCGCCCCTGCTGGCCTCCCCTGGCCTGCTGCTGATGCTGCAGGAACACTTGAGGGTTAGTCAGAACACTTGAGGGTTTTTTCATCGCTGCTGATGCTGCAAGTTGAGAGACTGAGTGTTAGCCGGAACACTTGAGGGTTTCTCCATCGCTGGAGATGGAGCATTGAGACATGACACGAGGCTTTGCATGTCGACTGGTGAAATAAGAAATAAAATGATGTAGGAGGCACACCAGTCGCAATATTCCATTCATCCAGGAGTAGACAAAATGTATAAAGATATGAGAGTACATATATGGTGGCTTGGAATGAAAAGAGACGTGGCAGAATTCGTCTCCAAGTGCTTGATCTGCTAGTAGGTGAAGGCGGATCGTCAGAGGCCAGCAGGATTACTGCAGCCGCTTTCCATTTCGGAGTAGAAATGAGAGCATGTTACCATGGGCTTCGTAACGAGATTGCCTAGATCCCAAGAAAGGAAGGATGCCATCTGGATAATTGTAGACAGACTGACCAAGTCATCCTACTTTATTTCCTTCAAGGTTGGTTTATCCACCAAGAGGTTAGTAGCTCTTTACATGCGGAATATCTATCGGTTTCACGGAGTTCCAGTTAACATTATATCAGACAGAGATAGCCGGTTCACCTTACAATACCGGAAGAGTCTACAAGAAAGCTTGGGTACTCAGCTAAAGTTCAGTACCGCATGCCATCCACAGACCGACAGGCAGTCAGAAAGGACTATTCAGATGCTCGAGGACATGCTGAGATCTTGTATTTTATAGTTTAGAGGATCTTGGGAAGATCATTTACAACTAGTCGAGTTCTCTTATAATAATAGCTACCGAAATAATATCCGTATGACACCGTTTGAGGTGTTGTATGGACGTCGTTGCCGCACTCCACTAGCATGGGATGACATAGGAGATCGAGTTATACTGGGACCAGAGATGGTTACGGATGCTGCAGAAAAAATAAAGATGATTAGAGACATTGAGGATTGCACAGGACCGCCAAAAACATTAGGCAGACAGTAAGCACCGAACATTAGAATTTGAGGCAGAAGACAAAGTCTTTGTCAAGATTTCCCCTACCAGAGGCACTATCAGATTCGGCAGAGCTAGGAAGCTTAGTCCCAGGTATATTGGTCCATTTGAAGTGCTAAGCAGAGTTGGAGAAGTAGCATACAGAGTGGCTCTTCCATCTAACCTCGATGGCGTGCACAATATTTTCTACGTATTGCAGCTGAGGCGTTATGTATCGGACCCAAGCCATATTGCAGATCACTCAGAGGTGGAAATTAGACCAAGTCTTACAGTGTCAGAGCAGCCAGTGGAGATATTAGACCGCATGGAGAAGAGGCTGAGGAACACTGTGATTCCACTAGTCAAAGTAGCATGGCGTTACCACTCTTCATGCGAGTCTACCTGGGAGCGAGAGACTGAGATAAGGGAGAAGAATCCTCCTCTGTTCTAGGTATGTTCTAACCCTCTTTTCATTACTGGTAGAAATTTTGGGAATGAAATTTTCTAAGGAGGAAAGGTTGTAAAACCCACAAATTTGGATTTCTTAATAAATGAGTTTTATATTAGTTATTTAGCTAGTAAATATAGAATAGAGATTATTATCATTATTATTATTATATATTAGTCGGTTAAATATGGGAAAAATATATTTTTATTCATAAAAGATTAATTAATCGCAATGGTTATTTAATTATTGATTTTGCTACTCTTAATTTAAGTCCATTAGCCAAGCCCATATGATAGCCCATGTTATAACCCAAACCCATTAATCTGTTCCCTATCCAAACCTGTTAACCCAAATCCAATAGACTAACCTACCCATTCAACCTACTCCCCGGTCACCATCAGATCCACTTCCTCCGCCGTAACCCTTTTCCACATAGCTACTCCTTTCTCTTCACGTACAAACCTCACAAAACCTTTCTCTCTCACAGAAACTCCATAGATATTTCTTCCCCTCACCACCTTAACAAACCTCTCATAACTCGCCCCACACTCCTCCTCTTCTAAATCCATGCGCACCTCGACGCTTTCCGCGATGCACCGAACATTTCAACATCTCCCTTGGGGCATTTCTGTCGTGCCCTACTGCCAACCGGCCGACCCCGTGCACCCCTTCCTGGCACCGCCAACGCCCGCCAGCGCCGCCAGCACCCGCCAACGCCTCCACGTGCCAGTGTGCCTCCCCGCCGATCGCTTCCCCTATGCGAGCCCCGTCTGCCAGCTCCCGTCCACGCGTGCCGCCCGCATCGCCCATGCGTGCCGCCCACACGCTTCCCACGTGTCCATCGGCCTCCCCGTTCGCGTGCCGATTTCGCTCACGTGCACTCCGTCTGTGTGTGCTGAGTTCCGTTGCTTTACACGACACCGAGGCTGAAGCTACCCTTCGGTTCTCCTTCATCAGACTACCGGTAAGCCCCACAGAACCTTCTGTTGTTTCCTATTGAGAACCTTATGCATGTCCGACCAATCTGACAGAATAAACAATTGTCAAATTGGGATAGCTAGCTTAAAATTTAGAACCAAATTTTTGTATAATAACTATACTGTTCTGTGCCTTAGGAAATAGAAACCAGAAAACCCATAATCTTCCGAAAAACATATAATTAGTAGTAAGTTTTAACTATAGTAATCATTAGTTTAGCATTTCCATCAGAATAAATAGTAGTTTTAACTAATAAAAGTTTTCTGACTTCTTTACTTGTTTATGTATAGTTTCTGTGGTTATCCCCCGGTTTGACGAGCTCATCTTCGACTCATCCGTCTATGCCCTAGGAGTGAACTTTGACGAGGAGGTGGTTAACCGTGCCAAAGAGTTAATCGCTAGAGATCAACCTCAACATCGATTGGCCATAATAGACCTCCAGCATTTCGCTTACTTCCAACATATGATAGGTAGAGGTAAGCTGTCCGTCGGTAGTGCCGCCGGTGGTGAGATGCTGAAGCCCCAATTTCTTTTTGGCGATAAGTTGATCGCTAAAGAGACAAAGATCCTGAATCAAGGAGGAGTAGTACTTTGGCAACTGTGACCTTAGCCTGTATGTTCTACCAACCGAGCGACAACTCACGCTTTCGATCTTATCCTATTTTACTAAGAAATGACATATGGAGAAGGATTTGACCCCTACTCAGGGAGGGGTGCTGGCAGGCTATTTCAAACTGGACTTCCGCTCTAGGAAGAGAGGTGCTTTTATGTATGTCCATGACGACCCATCTTACTCTTTGAGAGTATTGCGTCGGTGCCACCTGTACAACGATTTGACCCCGACCATTCATCCTTTTGGGGCTTCCATTTTTGCCAATCGACTTCTTGCGAAGGAGGTCTCGTACCCGAAGGGACTTTTTCGGATTAAAGGTTGGGTTCACCCTGACACCAAGTGGCATAACTTGACCTTGTGGATATTGGCCAAGTATGAGAAGGAACTCAAACATATTGCCCTATACTATGCTGTTAGAGACACTGAATACGGGATGGAGATCAACCAACACATGTTCCTGGCTCTACTGGAATTGTATAACCACCATGCCGGGATATTTTATACTCCTGGAGGAGAGTTGGGACTGGCATTTCATGAGATATTTACAATCTCAAGACTGCCCTGGGGTGAGAAGCCGTACAAAAAATATACTCCCTGTAATAAAGAGTTCATAGGGCTAGAGGCACAATAGCCCAAGATGATGGATGTATACAAAGAGTTGCTATGCCATCACCAAGTGTGCACGTGACAGGATGCTCAGAAGGCTCATCCTCATATTTCTACCTAGAGGGATTAAGTCTTCACAGAACATCCCGCAGGACCGAGACAGGTCCATATCACCACTTGTAGGGAATATACCACTACTGAAGTCAAGTCATTGATGACAGAAATAGGAGAGACAAGCCCTTCGGTGGATGATGAGGGGAAACCAACCTCTATGGTCCACATTTATTTTTGTCAAAATCTGTGTGCCATGACTCCAAAGGCGGTGCTGGGTGCCTTTCTGATGATCTGGCTGCAGAATTGCATGACCCCAGGTGGTTCTGTGTCTGTGGGAAGCAGGAACCTTTTTATGCCGGTTGTGAAGCTGGTGGTTAGCTATCACCTTGCCCTTCTGCCAGCCATGGTCTATAATACTCTGCGAGGTTTGTGAGAGTTTTCGAAGATGATTATTAAGCACGGCAGGAAGGACGGTAAATTTTTACAGGTGGAGCTTCCCTACCATTATTTGAGGGCTTGGTTGGTGCTACACCACTCGGGCTTCATGGACCCTGGTTCGGAAGAAGGTCACATGGACGGAGATACCTCCATATGCAGCTATCGTCGGAAGAAGTGGCTTCACCATGATATTCCCGTTTGTAGATGGGTGTTGGGGCATTTGACCAGTTATAACTTTTTTAGTATCTTGTCTTCCTACTTAGGCTTTAATACGGGAGACATACTGGAGGACAAGGGCGACCAAGCGAGTATCCTAATGCGTGGAGCTTTCTATTGGCTACAATCCATCCAACCATTATATTTGGTGAACCAGAACCACATGTTTCTAGAACCTTACCTGTCGAGCCGGTTCGTACATCAATTTGGCTACAACCAAATTATGATGGATAACCAGAGCACGTTCTTCGATTACAAAGGGAGTTTGCTAGATGGCACGAATGCATGGCATTACTACAATGCCAGGTGCATTGGGGCGAGCTTCACAGTACCTACGATCTATCCTGAAACATGTATCTTATACTCCGTCGTGAAGTTTTATTGCTCGACGAAAAATATTTTGCCGGGCTACAAACAGGAACAGAGTTTTATCGTTGGGACCAAGATAGAGACTTATCTGGGCGTCCTTAAGCGCATCCGAGATCAGCTACCTTCGGGTGGCAAGGTATCAGAATGATCCAGCGCCTCTCCAGAAGAAGAAGATGCCCTATGGTCCTGCCTTCAAAACGTCAGGCCTCTACAGAGGTGAGATCCTCCCATCTAAGAGGGTTAAGCGGGTTACCCATAAGCTGACCATATCAGAGCAGCCGACATTATTGCCTGCTGAACAAAAGAAATGATAGCCTGATGAGTCCTCTTCATAGGTATTTGTAATACTTTTTATTTCTTAACTCCAGAATTTTTGCTTATTTTGCTTTATTTGTGCAGCTTGTGAAGAAGAAATCAAAACAGTCAAAGAAGCACTCGACCGATTGCCCGTTTGAAGTCCTCCCCCAACACGTCTGATGGTTAGGGTTGAGACCACCATACTTTTTGGAGGCCCTCCATCGGTGGAGGTTGAACGAACTACGTAGCCTGATAGGTCTTCGATGGTTGAGGCATCCGTGGTTGCAGAGACTGAGAGGATTGCTGACCCGGAAGAAGTTTTGGAGATAGAGACCGAGAAGACTGTTGACCCGGAAGAGGTTCTGGAGACAGAGACGGCAGAGGCAGCATAGGTTGAGGAGTCTTCAATTGCTCTGATTGTCTCCTTTGATTATGAGCACAGAGACTTTTCGGAGTTAATAAAGACGTACATACCCACCGCTCTGACAAGTAAGTTTAGGATAATTTCTCCTATCTGGATTTTCTATTTTGTCTCTCAAACAGGTATATTGATTTTGCAGGTACCCATCAAGAAAAAGCCCCTGTGGGGATAATGATGAATGCCCCTTGTGGTGTTCGAGGATAATCTTGTGGCTGCCAAAGGCATAGTAGAGGAATCCGTCATCATTGTGGATGAGACGGATAAGACAACCAGGTCACGGAAGGTGCAGCCAAGAATGATTCAACGGGGCCTTCTACCAGTACTGATGAGTCGGCTGAGAAAGCTGTTAAAGGTCAAGAAAATGAGTCGGTCAAGAAAGCGTCGGTTGGCTCGACAGCTGTAGAGAAGGTTGCTGTTGAGGCAATAGATCAATTTTTGCCAGCTGGAGGACCAGAGACAGATCCCAGGACGAGGAAGCCCTCAGCTCTGGAGGGTCCCGATCTAGGATACGTCCCTTGGGGAACCACCAGCGGGGCTACCTTTGCGACGGTGGCACCGGAGCTGGATCGAATAGCATCAGGGGCTAGTATGGCTGTTCCAGTGGCGGCCTTCGTTTCTATGATGGCCATGATTGCTTCTGCCTCTGAGACAGCTCCTAGTTCTATAATGGCCAGAGATGCTCCCGCTCCTTCTCATCCTCCACCAGGACCTTCTACCGTATTGCCTCCGATAACTCCAATGACCATGGCTGACACCGATTACTATGTCGGGCTGATCGTCGAGACCATTTACACCGCTTTGAGACGAGGTATCGCTAGTGTCTTGGAGCATGGTCAAACTTTTCCACTAGCTCAGGCCTCGGTGGTGCTCCAACTGGCGTCGTTACAGGGTCATCCCGGGTATGAGGCAACAACCGATGCTTTGGAGGCTTCGGTAGCGGAGTTGGAGGCTCATCTCACGGAGCTTCAAAGGATTTTATCTGATAGAGTTGCATTCATGCATTGGTCTCGGACAACTTGTGCACAAGAGCAATATCCACAACTGGTTCTGGGACGCCGGAACCGCTCGGCCTAGGAGGATTAGAGTAATACCCTGAGGTAAAGAAACCTCGCGATCAGAGGGGTGTATAGAGTGTCCACTAGCAACGAGCTGAACCATAGAGTCACAACGACTAATCACGGGGAATGACCCGTGGACCAAAATCTAGTTAGGTGTATGCATATAATCAGTTATTACAAACCTAACACTAAATGCAGAGATTGGAAGTATGCTTATATATATATTATATATATATATATATATATATATATATATATATATGTGTGTGTGTGTGTGTGTGTGTGTGTGTGTGTGTGTGCAAAATTTTCTAATCTTTGTCTAGTGCAGGGATGGACTGACGACCGTGGGTAAGAATCACTATATAAGTGATGATCTCTTGTTTATGTTTCTTTCATGAATTACATAAAAAGAACCTAGACAAGTAGAAAAAAAACTAGTAAACATCTTCTAGCTTCACATGTTGATTTGGTACAAATTTATGTGAGTTCGGCCAAGAGCCGCTTGCAAGTACATGTTGCGTACTAACCCAGATTATGGGCATCATTTCAGATAGCAAGAAGATAGAGGGATTTTAGGTGAGGTGCGAAAGCTCATCCAGCCCAGTAGAGCTTGTTGATCGCCTCGAAGCTATTTTTATTTTAAGTCAAGTTACAAGCTTTCTTTTGAATGTGTCTTTATTTTTGAGTATGTAATAAATAGATATGATGTATGGACATTGTGGCTATTTTTAAAGAGTTTCAAAGAAAAATATGTAACCCAAGCTGTGGTATTTTGAGTTGCAAACCAATATACTTGTATTCATATCAAGTTATTAATAAAGAAAGTGTTGCTATTTCAAATCTTTGTGTCAAATTTGGTTTTCTGTAAATTATATGTGCTGCGTGCGTGTGTTTTGCTTTGTCTAGTTATATTGTGCAGGTACCGGCCTTGTGCAAGAACAACTTAGGCTTGCATGGCATCACGCCTGTAACCACCACTTTTCTAAAACAAGGGTAATTTTGAACTTTTATAAAATTAATCATTTAATAATAGGTTTAAATCATGTTATTGATTTATTGGTAAATTTTGATTATTTTTAATATCATTAAATTAGTGTTTATTGATTTTGTCCTTTTGCTAGTGTAACCTTAGAGCTGCTTAGCCTAGAGACTAACCATGACCATGGAGGCCTAACCCATGTGGTTATATTAGCTAATTACCACCTTTTAGGCTAAGGGTGTTTTGGTCATTTTTTATATTTTAATATTTTGGTAATTTTATATATTTAATAATGATTTTACGGGATTTGTTTAGTCGGGTTTGAGTTTCGTCTCGTTCCGACTTGTGTTAGTGACCCGGGTAGCTTAGACTCTAAACGGGACCCTAAATTTAGTTACTCTTGGCCCACAAATCCCACTAATTAAGTTAATAAGTTTAGACTAATCCCACTTGTTAGATTGGTTAATTTAGAGGCTTAAACTTAACCCTTTTGATCCCAAACTTGAACCTAACTTAAAATTAACCAAGGAGGATTAGTAGGGGCCTTATTGGGCTTTCCTCAAGGCCCAAATAGGGTTAGATGGCAGCCACATATAGTAGGGTTGCCCTTTCTTTTATTTCATTCCATCAAGTCTCCATTTCCTTTCACAAGTGTTCTTCCCCAAATTGAGAGCTTCCCTCTTTGATTTGATCTCCAAATCCTTACATCTCTCCACCAAAACTTTCATCCAACCTTCTCATACTACCAAGGGAGGGTGCTAGCAAAGATTTGGAGCAAAGTGCAAGGAGAAGTGTCCTTTTTGGAAGATCTTCGTGTCAGAGCCGTGTCCTTGAGAGTATCATTGGGATTCCACTCCCAATAGGTAAAACCAACCATCTAAATTGATTTCCTATGCATATTAGTTAGTTTTGAACCCATAGGATCCACCTACATGCATGTACCCCCTTTAGATTCAAGTTTGAGGCCATTTGGAGCTCTTTTGAGGATTTTAGATATCTTGGCCTATATGTGTTTCTTTTGTCCAAAACAACCCAAATTCGTCATAATATTCATCCACGTTTTTAGTAGCCATAGCAACTTAGAAATGCCATAACTTTTAGCTCAGAACTCCGATTAATCTTCCATTTTTTTAAAAAGAACCGTATCGAAGTTAGCTTTCCAAATATATATTTTAATAAGCCAAAATCATTCTAGAACTTTCTGTAAAACTCTTTGAGTGTCAGCTGTTCGAAAGACAAACGCGTTTCGGTGTTTTCGCGATTCCGGGAGCTTCCGGACACGAAATGCGATCCGTTTGAAGTTTCAGAAAGCTAACACGAAGGGCTACGACATATTTTAATACTAAAATTTAGTGAATATCTAATTGGTAGAGTATTGGTTTTAAGTAGAATAGTAACTATACGACATGCATTTTGTGTATTCTATGAGCCTATATAGTATGGTTATCAAGTGAATGTAGGTATCATAGGTTGTCAAGAATATGTATGATATAGTACATATATATATTATTGTTAGGTAATATGTGTTAGTTAGTGTGTGTTTATGTTGATACAAATGGTTATCAAGTAAGCCAAATATAGATAAGTTATGTGTCAAAGTATTAAAGTTTTGGAAAAGGTACTAGTATGATACTTGGGTTCCATGAGGATATTGGTATTGTGACACTCAAGTATCATGAGTAAGGATAAGAAATTATTGGGACTTGAATAAGGTACCATATTTGGTATCAAATATTAGTATTAGAGTTAGTTGGGATATATTAGAGTTATCTTAGAAGTTAAGATAATTAGTGTATATAGATATCTTAGTATCTATGGTATATTAGAGTTAGAAGATTAGATGGTTAGTTAGTTAGTGTCTAATAGATGTTAGAGTTAGAGTAGCTAGTGTATCTTAGATTTACCTTTTACCTTAAGGTAATGGTTTACCTACAAGGTAAGGTATTGGGTTTGGTAAAGGGGTTTACCTAGATACTATAGCTTATATGTTAGATATTAGTTAAGATGCTATGTTAGTACATTAGATAGTTAGTTAGTTAGATATTTGAAGGGTATCTTGGTATCTCATAATACCAAGTTAGTATCTTAACGTAAATATGAATTACCTTTACCTTCAAGGTAAATGATTAGTTTACCTTATGACCAGGGTATGGTATCAAGATACCACGGTAAGGTATCAAAATATTAAGGTAAGGTAATAGGATACCAAGGTAAGGTATTGGAATACCTTAGCAAGGTATTGGAGTTGCATAGGGTAAGGGCAAGGTAATGGTAAGGTATTGGTTAGAGGCTAAGATAATTTACCTAAGTTAAGGTATTGGACCCAAACCAAGGTATTGGTATTGGGATACCAATATGACCAAGATATAGGGTATCTTGGCAGGTAAATATTAGGAATAGTATGCTTAGGCTAGTTTTGACCACGGTTGACCAAGTTTGACTACTTTGACCAAAAGTCAACTATCAGTCAACATTTGGCCTAGAAATGTCTAGAACTCGACCAGAGTTGACCAGTTGACCAAAAGTCAACTGTTAGTCAACATTAGCCTAGTTTTACCTAAAGTTGACCAGAGTTGACCAGTTGATCAAGAGTCAACTGTAAGTCAACATTTACCCAGTTTGACCTAGTTTGACTTGGTTTGACTTCTTGCGACCTAGTTTGACCTAATGTTACTCAGTGTGACCTAATTTGACTTAGCTGGACTGAGATTGACCTAGATTACATATCATACATTAGAAAATCATGTGTAACACTGTTAAACCCTAATTAACTTATAATATCTTATCTTTAGGTCTGTGAGATCACTCTGAGCATCGACCCTACTTGATAGCTCAGGACAGCAGACGAGTACATTCTCTGATAGTAGTTCCTTGTCTTGATATCTTATGTATCCGAGTCAGTTATAGTGTTTTACTTGATTTTTGTTATGATGGTGTACGGACTAATATACGTCGGATCTTGGCATGAGATGTTATTCCTGGACTTTCTTGGTATATTGGTACATTGTTCGATCTTGTTTCTTGTACTTGTATAGACACCAATTCCTGAGGGGGATTAGCTACCCTCTTGGAGAATCTCGTGTCATGACGTGCTATGTCTGGATCCATATACTATTCAGGGATGGAGAGTTATTATAGGTTATGTGATCAATACCCCGATGTCACTATTTCTTGTGCTTGTGTCACCCTCACTGCACGTAGGGTGTAGCAAGATCTTATATTTCTTGTGCTTGCTTTCCATGTTGGCCGGCTTGACCCTTCTTTAGATTTTTCTGTGATAGCCGGGCCAAATAAAACAGCCTGTTCTTGACCCAAGCCGATCACATAATGCTATAATATCTCAAGACACATATTATGTTTATATTATACAACATATATTCCTGTACTGTTCTACTTTCCTGTATGTTACACCCTGACATGATTTCTAGTTTATATATCATGTTTTACTTACAGTCTTGATATATCATCTTGTATTCCATTATGATTGTCTCTTACAGCATTTATCAATACTATAGAACTGTTATTGGAGGTGTACTTGCTCATTTCTTGATAGGATAACAGTTGTTGTTTACAGAGGACATGTTGGCTGATTTTTCTACCTTTTACGGGTATGGCCAGGATAAAGATTTTGATGAGACATTACCCTTAGTGCCAGTAGAGGATTTACCTCCTGCTTAGACTGTTAGATAGGTTTGACTGGACTGCGTTCCAGCTAGTATTGATTCTTATGTTATATGTTATATTTTGGATTCTTGTGTTGTATCTTTAACTCTAAATCATGTTGTGACTTCGTACCTTTTTTAGTTCATATATTTCTATAATATCTTTATGATATTCGTGCCTATCTTTCTTAGATGTCTTGTGATTGAGTTGAGATTATATACCTCCGTGCGGAGATGACAGGTACATATATATATTGTGTCTAGATGCTATACTTTCTAGTAGACCTATACAACGTTCTACCGTTGATTCTGCAGCGCAGGCTGGACATACCCATATGCTCGTGCCCCTAATCAGGATACGGGTTATGACAATGCCTTAGCGAGAATGAATGATCCCGTAGGGATCAAAGCGATGATAAACGACCCTAGCAGGATCGGGGCGTGACACGAGTCTTCCTAGGTTTCGTAAACCTAGGAAAAGGGTTTGACCCTTGATAAGATTGTTGGTCGAACTGGATGATCAATATCTATTGGGATGAACCCAACTTAGAAGTATCCGACTACGACACTACTTTGTCATTGGAGGAGAAAGCCGTCCCTAGAAGAGTCGCCAGCTTGTTCGCCATCGTGTTTTGGGGTAAGATGTGTTTGGATGATATGTATCTTTCAGAGGGATAATGGAAGAAGAGGCAAATTAGGACATTGTAAGCCCCATAATTTTGAGAATTTATTTTTATTTATTTAATATGATTATTTTAATATTAAACTATATTTTAAGTCAATAATGACTATATTAGTACTTTATCGTAGCTTTGATTTTTGAAGTACAACAAATATCGATTTCTTAAATATAATTCTGTATTTGAATTCTAGACATGTCCACCTTCAATTTGATATAGCATGTCCTATCCAAATTTATTCTACAAAATTCTTTTGACTTCGCACAACTTCGGGTCAACTTAGGCCATTTTGATCATTTACCGTAATTTTAGACCTAACTTCCAACTTGAGTTCGGAACTCGACTTAGATCAAAATCAATTGACACAATATATGATTTTGATCCATTTTGAGCTTATGATGCACATGCCTAGGGTGTGCCATTCAATCATGTTCCCATTGCTATTTATTTGCAAATGGCACATGAGACCCATTAGTTGACTTTTCGGGTTCAATTCGACAAGAAAATCTATTCGGATCCTAACCTAGTCAACCCCACTTGTTAGAGCCTATCTAAGGTTGTCAAAATCAATTAGAAGCATATTTGATTCATTTTTAGTGATTAGATTGCAGCTATTTGCAGTATATTCTGTATCTTTGACATGGTAAATCAACTCTCTAAATTAGGAAATCCATTATCATATTAATCTTTTGGAGGGTCAAATCCTAACCAAATTAGTCCAAACCAAAGCCCAAATCTTCATAACATAAATACCTATCAAACCCTATGTTCTCCCTCTCCTTATTGTGCTGCCACCCCCTCCTTATCTCTCCAAATAGAGCGCCCCTCCAAGTTTTTTTTTCTATTTTTGCAATTTTCTTTCCACCTGACAGAAACTTTTCATCCCGACCTCTTTCAACCCTCCTACCACCTTCATCTCGACCCTAGGAAGCCCCCTAATATCCCATCACCTTTCCGATGAGCTTCATCCCCTAATTTGGTCGGTACGAGATGCGGAAGGCACCTAAAGTCGATCGAACTTGTACTGAATTTATCACAACCGGTACACTATTTTGCATATAGAGTTTTGTATACTTTTCGACCTTATATATTTATGAAACAAAAACTAATGGAAATATCTTTGTGTCTATTTTCATATCCAATTATCTGTCCACAAAGTTCCTAACGGTTTGTCCGTGGTGTCAATTCTACGATAAGGTATCTAGAACGGACTAGATCTGTTGTGAGTGGAGTTTCACCTAATTTTGTTTAGTGTTGATCTTTCTAATATTTTTTGTCAGAAATTAGACATCAAGGGATTCTAATGCACATATATTTGTTAAGTTTTGAGTTTGTTTGCTATTTACTAAATTTTTTGACATTTGTTGTAATATTGTAACTCCAAAAATCCTATGTTCGTTGTATCCAAAAGCCTCGATACTTCGAATAACTTTAACAAACTATTTATTGTGAAAGATTTAATGTTAAAAACACTATTTTAACTAATTTTGTGAATTTTCATAGAATTTAATATTTTAAATTAATTATTTTTTTGGGGCACAACTTGTAGGTCAAATGTGGTAATACTGACATAGTATCGACATGGACCTATTGTACATGAGTTTCCACCATTAAAATAGTATTTTTGGTAATATATAGATATTTATAATTATTTTCCATAATTTAAGTTTATTAAATTTATTATTTTATAAATTATTTTTATAAGAAAAGTTGGTACTTATATGTTGTATCGTGTAGTATGGACGTTATGGCGACTAGTATGGTTAGATACTAATATAATCTATATATGGTAAGTCGATATAGAGTATTAATAATAGTATATTATTATAGGTGATCTTGGAGGGAGTGACGAGGACACCAGAGTTGGTCAGCATACGCTTAGACAACAATTACAGGCAAGTGTTCCTTGTCGTAGTTACAGATTGTTTCTTTTCTTTCTTGTTGTTTACTTTGTTAGCATTGCATGACGTAGGAACGTTGATACTTAGTGTCCATTAGTAGACGGGTACCGATGTCATGATGATGACACCAAGTATTGATATTGGGCATTGCGTGCATATTGACGTGTCCATTGACACGATTGACCACAGGACACCGACACATTTATTATACAAGATTTACATGACTATTCGTGGTATTGACCTCATACTAGCATTCTAGATTTTTCATCATTATTGCTATTGTTATTGAGATGATTGTACGAACTTGACATTGCTAGACTCTAGACATAGGATTGGAGAGAACTTGACTACAGTATCAGACCTATTATCATGTGACCTATTGTTTATGTGACCCTTTAGCTATGTAGCAGAGTAGAGGCCATCACTGTCGAGATTGATTCACTATCGAGATTGATTGTCCTTGGTCCCAAGACATGGTATTGGGGACAATATCCTGCTGAGGAGCTTGTGAGCCTCAGTGGAGAGGTCTGATATTCTAGAAAAGATTCTCACTTGCATAACACATAGACCGAATACATATATTGCCTTGGTTTATATTTTCATATTTGTACCATGGTATGTATATTATGTACCTTGATAGTCCCCTAGGACTAGCTATTTCCTATGCTTAGACGGAGTGGAAGACTACCCTGAGGTTTACGGTCCGGGAGCTGAGATCGGAGATGTACCGGCACAGGAGGACAAGATAGTTCCAGAGGATTTCTCGTGATCATGTCATTTCCTTATTTAGACTTACTACTTTTTTTTCTTTCACTTTAACAGACTTGTAGTTGATTATTATTTTATTTCTCTTTTTTGTGGTTTCGGGAAGTCTTTTCTTGCACAGTAATTATTTTTATTTTCTATTGGACATATATTTTTATTATTATTATTTACTGGAGTTGTATATCTTGTGTCTTAATATTTCTGCGTGGATAAGATTAGTTGTATACCTATTACTTGTATTATATTTCTGGGTTGTTATAATATTTACAGCTTAAGCATTAGCTAATGGGCGTGATAGGTAGTTTTGGCACATTAGCAAAATGTTGCTGACATGTACCATTTTTCTGGTCCTATGTATTTTGGGACTGGAATATTACATATTTTTGTGGTGGCCCATGCAGGTGTATATTAAATCACTTCGGTTACATTACTGTACCGACGTGAGCATGGAATTAGAATAAGAAAGACCCATAGGATCTCATCCACATGCTTGATACCTCCCTTGACTTCGTTTTTAACTCTCATTTGACTGCTTGATTTGCTTCTAGTTTCATTATGTTCTACCGTAATCCTTATTTATTCGTGCTAATAAGACGAATCTTCGTAGTGGGCGTATTTTTCCCTTATTATCACATCAGGAAAGTAGGGGCACATACACTAGAAGCCATAAGTGCAGGTCGAGTCTTCGCGAATTATGCGAAATCATGGTGATGCCTAGGATACTCATACTACTACGAGCCTAAAAATCGATTGAGGAATAGGACTTGAGGATACATCCACAACTAGTATTATAAACTTCTATAAGACTCTTTGCATGATTGGTTTCATGTTATCTTCTTTCTTAATATGATTGCTTTTGTGTTCTCCCTACTCGAGATTTGACTAAACCCTTCCCTGTTGACTTCTTGAGAAATTCTTCTCATTTCTTTCTGCTAAGTTGTTGGAAAGTGTCTTTTGGATTGGTCCAAGGAAAAGTTTAAGAAATTATATTTATCCTTATATTGCGGAATCAAAGTTTTTGAGGCCAGAGAAATACTGGCGAGGCGGGACTTCAGATAACGGCATCATCGCTACATATGTTTCTCGAATTCTACTTTAACCATATCCTATGTATGTTGATCTCTTTTACTATATTTTCGTAAAAAGTTAATTCAACAACATTTTATGGATTTGGCCATGATAAGTCAAGAACCTGTCACTACCACTTTTCCAAATAGGAGTATTTTGTCATTTCATAATTATATTATGAATATTTATTTATTAATATTGTGTATAGTTATTTATTTTATTGTGTTAGTTGATACGGTTAGTGGCTAGCCTAATGGTTAGACTTGTGTTAGTGAACCGGGTAGCCTAGACACTAAACTGGAGCCCAACAATTAGCATGTCATGACTCATGAACCAACTCATTTGGTTAGGCTCAATTAGACTCATTAGTCATGACAAATTAATTAGGATAGAGATTTGACTATTGACCAAAACAGGTCCAAACCCTTTCATGCAATTAATTAGCCATATGACAACATTAGAGGGCATGCTGGACATTTTGGATTAGCCCTAACCAATCCCTACATGGCCGGCCACTTTGGGAAAGGCTCATCTTTATTACAATTCATTCTATAGCCTCTTTCCTTAATAATTTGGTGTTTTCCCCATTTGGAACCATTCCTGTCACAACCCGCACCCAATATTTGGCAAGAGCCGTGGGTACGTCCAGCCTACGCCGCAGAGTTGGCGGTAGTACGCTGTCTAGTCATCTCCATATTTATTAAAACAACCACAGAGTTTATATACTTTTGCACAATGTAAACCACATCACAGAATAAATCAAGACGAGGTGAATTTTATAAAATAACCACAAATTGGAGAGAAGGGTAACAAATGATCTGACAAAACTTCAAAATATATCAGAACGTACTAAAGTGACATAGTCTCCAAAGAAAATGAAATGTGCTAAGAGAACATCCACAATCAACTCATGAACCTTAAAATAGAAATAATATCTAAAAGTCTCAAACTGAACCAAATATGTGAGAATACTAAGTAAAGTCTACTAAAAACCATTTGTCGCGGGTAACTCCGCAAAAGCAGCCTCCAGTTCGTCCTGTGCGCCAAAATCGGGATCTGCAGTATGCTCATAATATGTGGTATAGAAATTCTCAAACTTATCACCTAAAAATGTTGGTTTTTCAGTCAGGAATAGAACAAGCACACAAACCGAAAAGCTATCCACAACATAATAGATTCGACAATGCATGAAAATAGCATATATGGAAGAAACTAGAAGGTAAGCTGAGGATATGGTATATCTAGAATAAAAGCATGAATCGCAGAACGTGGTACATCAACCAGAAAGAATGTAAAAGCATGGTGACATGGCAAATGGTGAAATAAAAAGAAATAATAAAAGATAAATATCTAAGTGTGTTGAAATACCCTTTTCGACATGTGAACAGCTAAGGGGTAAATATGGCACTCTGTACGTGTCGTGTGCAGCTGCTATCAGTCAAGATCAGACATTTTGGGATGGAATGGGTTGTTCACACGTCTGCTAAGATATTTCCCCTCCCGACCAGTTTACATGAACCCAAACAAGTCACGAGACACAAGAAAAGAGAAAACAAGAATATAATAAGTAGGGGTCCATGATACTATCTCGTGTGTCCATCGCATCATCAAGCAGGGGAAACATAGGTATAGTATGTACTGAACAAAACTATTAGAATTGAAAGCAAATCAGAGAGTGCACTTGCCTGTGGTCCTGAGCTATGGGTATGAGTCATGTGTTGAGTCAAAGTCCACAGAACCTATATTGCATATCAAATCTATATCAACATATGAGATTACCCAAAATAAAGTTAGTTAAATTCTTACTAATTACTATTGCATTCCTAAGAGTCTTTAATGGCTTGGCAGTCTACCTCTTATCCTCTTCCCTTACCGTTTGATACCTCTAAGCCTATATATGTTGTTTAACTATACTGCCACCCTTGTCTTGCTTGTCTATAATACATGGTAATTGCATGCTAGAATAGCTAGTAAGAATGTTGGATTACTCGTAAACATATCTAAACTGATTACTCCTCCGCTTTTCCTGCAGTCTTTTGGGTATCCCTGCATTACCCTACAATGACATACCATGTAACCCATTGGTATTTCTTACCAACTAACTGATACTCTATGCCAACCTATCTTACAATACATGAAGTTAGTGACCTTAAGTCTACTGTTGGCCTGAGTTAGTTGCTGGGTTGCTCCTTCCCATGTGCCAAGGCCAATACCAGTTGATCCCAACCTTATTCCTCAATTTAGGGCATGGTCTTATACCTAGGTCTACGTATCTATTGATACACTCAAGTATCATGATACCTGGTCCATGTCTCTAGGTCTGCCCATCCTGGTACAAGCCTACTGCTATTGTCCCTATACTAGGCACCCGAACTTAGCACAACCTCCCATAACTGTGCTGCCTCCCTGTTAATATTGAAATTGGTACCACACACCCCTCTTATGTCTAACATAGGCTCTCGATACCAGAGTCTGGTAAGACTTTACTTGAATAGGACAAAGTTCAAGAGAGAGAGGGTATTATACTAAAGGTAGATGGGAAACCCTGGTATTCAACCTAACCTACTACCTCTCTTGTTGTACTCCAGGCCAGTTCTTAGCCTATACCTATGAATCCTATTATCCTATGACAGTCCCATCTATTCTCTACAGCCCAGTTCACGGATGCATCATAGGCACCAAGGCACCCTGTGCAACTGATCCATCTTAGAAGTATGATACTTCAATGTCAGTGCCTAAGGGGACGGCTACCACAACAATGTCTATTGGATATTCTACTACCCCTCATTTAAGTATGGGACAGATGACCGCTGCTTGTGCTAATGGTATTCCTATTATACTCGGGTATACTGGTCTACTCTTAATTCCTGATATTACTCCTCTGTTACTAGGATTGGATATACATCCTCTCCTGCTGGGTACCAAGCTCTGTCCTTCCCTTGGACTGGTCCCTACTCCTTCTTAACTGATCAGTGGGCAGACATCTCTACCCTTCAATATACACCCTGGTATGAAACCCCCAAGTGCCAGAGTACCTGACACCATCTGATACTTCCCCAAAAGACTGCTACCTACTCTTCCCTTGGCTCTTATAACAAATAGAAACATTTTTCTTTACTTCATCCAACCCATATGCCTATGATACCTAGCAGTCAAATAGATTCATGTGACCCCACTAAGGTGTCATCTATGTGTATCCAGGATACATGATGACACCAACTGTATATAGGTACAATACAGGGAAACCATGTATTACCTCCTACAGTAGAATACAACCATTTACTAATCTTCATGTTTAACATTGCAGACCACTTGTATATTTTTTATATGCAACATCTTCCCTGCATCCTGCTGATATTTATCTTTTATCTCTAGTCATTCCCTTATTGTAGGAGTGGTCCTGCTTACCCTAATATACCCTCATATATACATCTCAAGGGCAGGTTCTATCTTTAGGACATCTTGGTCATGCGAAGGTAATATCCTAATACATGATAGATTGCTGCTACAGAAACTTGTCTGCTAACCCAACTCTATTGGTTTTGGTCTACGACCTATGCCATATAAATAATACATCATACTCCACAGTCCCTGACATGTGTAATTGTCCAAATATATATAGATACTGGCAACTACAATTTGTTTAACTGCTATTTCGATAGTGATGGCCTTATTGCTATCAGTCTTTTTGGTGGTAGTCCTATTGTATCCATACGCAAGACCAACATGAATACACTGTATTCCTGAGAGTAGAATCACTAGTGACCATTTAACACTACCCAGGATTTTTGTCCATAAGGCACAATTTGTTTAGACTTGATTGCAATTTGCAAGCAATATGGAGGTCTGCAGGACCCTTTAGCCTCTGATACTCACTATAGGCTAATACTAACTTGCATCAATTGTGCTCGAACAGATATTATACCTGAGCAGATATTATTGAGTACGTAACCATAAGTCTTGGATGAGTGTATCCTCATCCTAATGGAAACTCCAAAGTAAGGCTCTGGTAGTACCTACACAGGGATTTGCTCAATTCCTGTATGCTAAGATGTACTCTTTGTGCCTATGGGCCACCCGCACATCCAATCAATGCCAAACCAAAACTCTGAGTATTGATACACAATATCATTTGTCCTCTTACACTTTATTAGAGGGGAGCTTCTGACCCTGCTGTCATGATTGCCCCAATTTATAGGATACACCAAGTCTGATACCAAGTTCATTGACCAAGTATCGTATATTAACTGTTGTACCATAGTCCTTAGGTATGGTATGATATTAGGACTCAACTGGGCACTTAACACACTCCATAAGCTAACATTGATACCCAATTATTGATACCCATATGGCCTTCTGACTCCACTACCTAATTGCTCTACCTACACCTCTTGTACCCTACCTACTGAACATGGGCACAGGGACTAGTCTCATTCTGTTGGGCAAGGCCTACATCCATCTATAATACACAGAGGATTGAACCTAATCACAGTCTAATCTAGGCTCTCATTTTCAATATCCTAACGTCTACAAATGAACACATCTAATCCTACTCCATACTTCTTGCCATAGCATCCCTTAACCATCCTAGTACCTATGCACAGGTATTTGCTTGCTGGTATCTTTTTCTCATGGATCTATATACATTTGCCTATGCCTACATATGGATTTTATTAGAACAGGTGATTAATTCTAGGTTATACTATCTATAGGGAACTATCCGTTCTAAGGAATATATCAAACAGTCTGAATTTCCTGATTAAATTAGTAATGTAGTAGAAAAATTGAAAACTCAACTAACCTCAGTAATCCTTGGATGCGTGTTCTTGATGGGGAATCCACGAAAATGTAGAGGCAGCCAAAATTCTAGGGTAACGCGGATGAGGAAAGTTTGCTGACTCTTCCTTTTGGTTTATATAGGTTTTAATTTCTGCCGGGAGGAGATAGAGAAGGATTGGATTTATGTTGATCCTTTAATCAATCGAATTTCTGGAGGGAAATCCCTATCGAGATTTGGATATCAACCGAGTTATCATAAGAGTCGGTTAAATTCAAATTTTAGGTTTAAGACATTTTGCGTTGAGACCCCTCATTCTACACCTCTTGTAAAAACTAATTATCCAACCTACCTAGGCTACATTTGAGAAAATAAAAGTGTATTCACCAATAAGTTAAAATAACAATTGAAGGAAAAATTTGGATCATGGACTTACAAATCTACCCTCCTTAAAATAATTTCGTCCTCGAAATTATAGGATAGGCACAAGGATAGACATATATCTCATGTCTCAAAAAGGTAAGGATAGCGTTCCCGCATCCCGTCCTCTCTCTCCCAAGTGGATTCGCCTGGGCAATGGTGCCTCCAAGCGACACGCACCAACGGAATAGTCTGGTTGCGTAGCACTTTCTCTCGGCGATCCAAGATCTCCATGGGTTGCTCTTGGTAGCTATGGCTCGGACCTACCTCAATCTTCGCGTAGTTTAGCACGTGACTGGGGTCTTCCACGTACCGTCTCAACTGGGACACGTGGAATACGTTGTGTACTCCCTCCAGTGTAGGTGGTAACGCCAAACAGTATACCACAGCTCCAATCTTCTCGAGGATGTGGAACGGCCCGATGTATCTCGGACTGAGCTTCCCGCCTCCTCCGAAACGTATCGTGCCATGTGTCGGAGATATCTTCAAGAACACCATATCGCCAACCTAAATTTAAGTAAGCGTTACTACCTATTCCTATCATTATTATCAACCGCAATACAAAGGAAGATCATACCTTAAATTCTAACGGTCTTCGGTGACTGTCAGCCCAGTGTTTCTGTCTGTCCTAGGCGCAAAGTCGTTCCCTAATCAATTTTACCTTTTTTGCAGCATCAACTACCATCTCGGGTTCCAACAATGCTCTCTCGTCTACATCGTCCCAAGATAGTAGGGTGCGACATCTCCGTCCATACAGCGCCTCAAAAGGAGACATCTCGATACTAGCTTGGTAGCTGTTGTTGTAGAAGAACTCCACGAGGTGAAGGTGATCCTCCCATGAGCCACCAAAATCTAGTACACATGTCCGTAGCATATTCTCGAGTGTCTGGATGGTCCGCTCCGACTGTCCATCTGTCTGTGGATGATAGGCTGTGCTGAACTTGAGCGATGTGCCCAAGCTAGTCTGCAGACTCCTCCAGAAGTGTGACGTGAACCTGCTGTCGCGGTCGGAGACGATACTCACTAGAATGCCGGGCAACTTGACGATATGCTTCACATACAATTCTGTTAACCTCTCCGTGGATAGTCCTACCTTGAATGGTATAAAGTGGGTCAATTTGGTCAACCTATCAACGATGACCCAAATCGCATCCTTCCCTCCTGGTGATCGTGGAAGACCAGAAACAAAATCCATAGTGATATGTTTCCACTTCCACTCGAGAATCGGCAACAGCTGAAGTAAACCTTCTGGTCTCTGCCTCTCGATTGGCCTTGACCTGCTGACACACAAGGCATCTAGAAACGAAGTGCACCACCTCTCACTTCATGCCGTACCACCATACGTGGGATCTCATATCGTTGTATATCTTGTTGGCTCTTGGATGCAAGGAATACTGAGAATGGTGTGCCTCCTGCATGACCTCTTCTCACAGCTCTCTACTAGGTACACATAATCTCGTCCCGTGCCTCAACGAGCCATCCTCTGCAATGGTGAAATCCGCTATCAAACAGGCCTGCGCCTGTGCTATGATACCCCTCAGCTTCTTGTCCTGGTGCTTTGCCGCTCGTATCCTGTCCATCAGTCCAGACTGAATCTGCATGCCCATCATCTGCTTCTCGACTCCGGGAATGACGACCTTAATGCCTAAGCTCTCCAAATCTGCTAACAAGTGTCAGTCTCTCGTCAAGAACGTAGCCACAGGATACCGACTTAAGGCATCCGCAACTACGTTTGCCTTCCCTGGGTGATACTGCAACGAGATGTCGAAATCTTTCATCAATTCCAGCCACCTGCATTGCCTCATATTCAGCTCCTTCTGCATGAAAACGTACTTCAAGCTTTTGTGGTCAGTGAATATTTCCACACGCTCTCCGTACAAGTAGTGTTTCCACAACTTCAGGGTGAATATGATTGCTGCCAACTCTAGATCGTGGGCGGGGTAATTCTTCTTATGTGGTCGTAGCTATCTAGATGCATATGCTATCACCTTTTTGTTCTGCTCTAGAACATACCCCAAGCCCTTCCCTGAAGCATCGCTATAGATAGAAAAACCCCCAGAAATGGATGGCAACGTTAACATGGGAGCTGTCGTCAGCCTCTTCTTCAGCTCATCGAACGCAGCCTGGCAGTCCTCTGTCCATACGAACTTTATATCCTTCCGAGTGAGCCTAGTCATCAGCTTCGTAATCCGAGCAAAATCCTGCACAAATTTCCTGTAGTATCCCGCCAATCCCAAGAAGCTCCGAACCTCCGCCACAGAAGTCGGAGTAGTCCATGACTCGACAGCAACAATCTTCTTCGGGTCCATGAATATACCGTCTTCTGTCACCATATGACCAAAGAATTCTACTTTGTCTAGAAAAAACTCGCACTTCAAAAGCTTTCCATTGAGTTTCTCCTTCATGAGGGTCTCCAGCACGATTCTCAGATGCTCCTCGTGCTCTTCCGGCGACTTCGAATAAATGAGGATGTCGTCGATGAAAACTACTACAAACTTATCAAGGTATTGATGGAATACCTTGTTTATCAAATTCATGAAGACTGTCGGGGCATTGGTCAGCCCAAACGGCATCACCATAAACTCGTACTGGCCGTACTTGGTCTGGAAAGCTGTCTTCAGAATATCCTCCTTCTTCACCTTTACCTGGTGGTACCACGACCTCAAGTCGATCTTCGAGAATATCCGTGCACCGCTCAACTGATCAAAAAGATCGTCAATTCTTGGTAGCGGGTATTTGTTCTTGATCGCCTTGTTATTCAAGGTCCGGTAGTCGATACACATACGCACTGTCCCGTCTCTTTTTGGTACGAACAGGACTGATGCACCCTAAGGCGACGAACTCGATCTAATGAATCCGTTCTCCAGTAGCTCGTCGATCTGCTTCTTCAATTCCACGGCTTCTTTGGAATTGATCATGTATACTCGATGCGACTCTGGCTCCACGCCTGGCACAAGATCAATAAAAAACTCAACGTCTCTGTCTGGCGGTAGTCCCGGTAGCTCTTCGGGAAAAACATCGAGAAACTCCATGATAATAGGATGAGGTAGCTCCTTCTCTGCTACCATGGCTCCACAAATAGCGTCGCTAAACTGCTCTACTGCTCCTCTAGCGAACTCGAACATGGACTCTCCCGGCGGACTAAACACAACACATTTGCGGTGATAATCAATGCTGGCAAAATGTTTACTCAACCAGTCCTTGCCGAGTACTATATCAAAGCTCGAAAGTGGCATTATGAGTAAACTAGTACGCATTTCCCGGCCTCCTATGGTAATACGGCGTCCGACGCTAACATCCTTCACTAAGATGATGCCTCCGCCAGTCGAAATTTTATAAGTACAGTCTAAAGGCTCATATACAATATTATGTCTAAAAATAAAAGATGCAGATATGAAGCTATGACTGGCGCCAGAATCGAATAAAGCAATAGCTGAAAAAGACTCAAGGACAACAGAACCTGCTATCATGCAAGGAGATGCTCGTGTCTCCTCGGCTGCCATGGCATAAGCTCTGTCCTGCTGCTGGTGCTAGAAGAAGCACTGCTGCTGTGTGGGCAGGGGCCCTCTCTGCTGCTGGGGTATCGTGGGCTTCGTCGGTGCTTCCGATAAAGGAGCTACTCCATGTGCTGCACGAATCTATGCCGCAGGACACTCCTTCATCTGATGTGCGCTCGAACCACAAAATAAGCATACTCCAATTCGTCTCCTGTACACCTCCCACGTATGTCCCGGCTTCCTGCAGTGGCCGCAGGTGGGAGTCGACTGTTTCAACTGATTCTGCTAGGAGGTAGGGGCTCTAGCTGGAGGCTAGTACTGCTGCTGGAAACGGGGCTGTGGCTGCTGCAGTGGCACGGTCTTCTCTGGAGCATTAGACCGCTTTGTCAATTCTGACTGGCTGTTGCCCCCTCCATATGCGTTTCTATCTCTCTTCTGCTTGTGCTTCAGCTCCTTCTCTACGTCCTGTCCAACCTTCAAGATTCTTTCGTATGTGGTGGCTTGGCTGGTAGCGATGGCTACGCGGATTTCATGTGATAGCCCCTTTCTAAACTTCTTGGCTTGGTTGCAGGGGTCAAGGCATATACGAAACGACTGAGGCGGGAGAACTCGGCGAAGTACTCGTCGAAAGAGAGGTTGCCCTGCTCCAGGCTCTCGAACTCATTTTCTAACTCTTCTCTGGTCGCGTCGGGGTAGAACTTCATCTTGAACAGCTCCATGAATTCTTTCCAAGTCACATCTGGCACGGTGAATCGAGGCTCGTCTCTATACCACGTGCAGGCGATGTCATAGAGCTGCATGCTAGCTATCTCGACCTTCTTTTCCTCAGGAATTCGTGCCATCCGAAGATTGCGATCCACGTTCTCCAACCAGTCGTCTGCGTAGAGAATTCCATCCATTCCTTTGAATTCCCTGGGCCTAACGTCCATAAAATTCTTGGAAGTTCCGGGGCGCAGCGGGGGTACCTCCCTAGTTTGAAGAGGCTCCCTCAGGGTATTACGGAAGATGTCGACCTGCCGCATCTGGAAAGTATTGAGCTGCTAGAAGATCCCAAGGAGCGTAGCATTGTCCAGTACGGGTGCTGGAGGCAGGACATGTGCTGGATGCTGGACTGGTGCTGGTGGAAGAAACGGTGCTAGTGGCGGAGTCGGCGGAGGGAACTGGAGAGGTGGTGGAATGTCATCTCGGCGAAATCTTGAAGTCTGCGGCTGGGGTGTCTCGCCTAGATAGGTAAAATGGCCTCCGTGGGTCGGTGGGGTTCCGTTCGTGGAAGATCTGCCGACGGTTGCTAGGATGTTCAAGGGAGCGGTGTTCCTGCCTTGAGAATCCATCTAACTGCCACAAAAAGGAAAATTATTAGTCGGTATGAAGATCCAAACAGGATGCAGATCAAATGAGTAATTGAGATCAAATATGGAATTCAATAATGGTTTTAAACATGTGGAGATGGTCCTTGAATCTAATCTTATTCGCAGGCCCACAGTAGTACATCTAAGTTGAGTACTACCACGAGTTTCGCAGTTTTTGCAAAATCTGACCTACATGGGCCACCATAAAAATGTGTCACGACCCACACCCAGTATTTGGGCAAGAGTCGTGGGTACGTCCAGCCTACGCCGTAGAGTCGGCGGTAGTACGTTGTCTAGTCATCTCCATATTTATAAAAACAACCACGCAGTTTATGTACATTTGCACAATATAAACCACATCACAGAATAAATTAAGACGAGATATATTTTATAAAATAACCATAAATTGGAGAAAAGGGTAACAAATGATCTGACAAAACTTCAAAATATATCAAAATATACTAAAGTGACATAGTCTCCAAAGAAAATGAAATGTGCTAAGAGAACATCCACAATCAACTCGTGAACCTTAAAATAGAAATAATATCTAAAAGTCTCAAACTGAACAAATCTGTGAGAATACTTAGTAAAGTCTACTAAAAGCCATCTGTCGTGGGTAACTCCGCAAAAGCAGCCTCCATTTCGTCCTGTATGCCAAAATCGGGATCTGCAGTATGCTCATAATATGTGGTACAGAAATCCTCTAACTCATCATCTAAAAATATTGGTTTTTCAGTCAGGAATGGAACAAGCACACAAACCGAAAAGCTATCCGCAACATAATGGATTCGACAGTGCATAAAAATAGCATATGTGGAAGAAACTAGAAGGTAAGCTGAGGATATGGTATATCTAGAATAAAAGCATAAATCGCAGAACATGGTACATCAACCAGAAAGAATGTAAAAGCATGGTGACATGGCAAATGGTAAAATATAAAAAAATAATAAAAGATAAATATCTAAGTGTGTTGAAATACCCTTTTCGACATATGAACGGCTAAGGGGTAAATACGGCACCATGTACGTGTCGTATGCAGCTACTATTAGTCAAGATCAGACATTTTGGGATGGAATGGGTTGTTCACACGTCTACTAAGATATTTCCCCTCCCGACCAGTTTATATGAACCCAAACAAGTCACAAGACTTAAGGTAAGAGAAAACAAGAATATAATAAGTAGGGGTCTATGATACTATCTCGTGTGTCCATCGTGTCATCAAGCAGGGGAAACATAGGTATAGTATGTATTGAACAAAACTATTAGACTTGAAAGCAAATCAGAGAGTGCACTTGCCTGTGGTCCTGAGCTGTGGGTACGAGTCACGGGTTGAGACAAAGTCCACAGAACCTATATTGCATATCAAATCTATATCAACATATGAGATGACCCAAAATAAAGTTAGTTAAATTCTTAGTAATTACTATTGCATCCCTAAGAGTCTTTAATGGCTTGGCAGTCTACCTCTTATCCTCTTTCCTTACTGTTTGATACCTCTAAGCCTATCTATGTTGTTTAACTATACTGCCACCCTTGTCTTGCTTGTCTATAATATATGGAAATTGCATGCTAGAATAGTAACAATATTGGATTACTCGTAAACATATCTAAACTGATTACTCCTCCCCTTTTCCTGCTGTCTTTTGGGTATCCCTGCATTATCCTACAATGACATACCATTAACCTATTGGTACTTCTTACCAACTAACTGATACTATATGCCAACCTATCTTATGATACATTAAGTTAGTGACCTTAAGTCTACTGTTGGCCTGAGTTAGTTGCTGGGTTGCTCCTTCCCGTGTGCCAAGGCTAATACCAGTTCACCCCAACCTTGTTCCTCAATTTGGGACATGGTCTTATACCTAGGTCTACGTATCTATTAATACACTCAAGTATCATGATACCTGGTCCATGTCTCTAGGTCTGCCTACACTAGTACAAGCCTACTGTTATTGTCCTAACACTAGGCACCCGAACTTAGCACAACCTCCCATAGCTGTGTTGCCTCCCTGTTCATGTGTCTTTCCTCAAAACCTGGGTACATAGGTAACTACCACTGGATATAATCTTGCACCAGAGTCTGGTAAGACTTCACTTGAACAGGACAAAGTTCCAGAGAGAGAGGGTATTACACTAAAGGTAGATGGTAAACCCTGGTAATCAACCTAACCTACTACCTTTCTTGTTGTACTCCTGGCCAGTTCTTAGTCTATACCTAGGAATCCTATTAGCCTATGACAGTCCCATCTATTCTCTACATCCCAGTTCATGGATGCATCAAAGGCACCAAGGCACCTAGTATAACTGATCCATCTTAGAAGTATGATACTTCAATGTTAGTGCCTAAGGGAACGGCTACCACAGCAATATCTATTGGATATTCTAGTACCCCTCATTCAAGTAAGGGACAGATGATCGCTGCTTTTGCTAATAGTATTTCTATTATACTCGGGTATACTGGTCTACTCTTAATTCCTGATATTCCTCCTCGGTTACTAGGATTGGATATGCATCCTCTCCTGTTGGGTACCTAGCTCTGCCCCTCCCTTGGACTGGTCCCTACTCCTTCTTAACTGATCAGTGGGTAGACATCTCTACCCTATCAATGTACATCCTGGTATGAAACCCCCAAGTGCCAGAGTACCTAACACCATCTGATACTTCCCCAAAAGACTGCTACCTACTCTTCCCTTGGCTCTTGTAACAAACAGGGACATTTTCCTTTACTTCATCCAATCCATATGCCTATGGTACCTAGCAGTCAAATTGATTCATGTGACCCTATTAAGGTGTCATCTATGTGTATCCAGGATACATTATGACACCAACTGTATATAGGTACAATACAGGGCAACCATGTATTACCTCCTACAGTAGAATACAACCCTTTACTAATCTTCATGTTTAATACTACAAACCACTTGTATATTCCTTATATGCAACATCTTTCCTGCATCCTGCTGATATTCATCTTTTATCTCTAGTTATTCCCTTATTATAGGAGTGGTCCTACCTACCCTAATATACCCTCATTTGTGCATCTCAAGGGCAGGTTCTATCTTTAGGACATCTTGGTCATGCAAAGGTAATAACCTAATACATGATAGATTGCTACTACAAAAACTTGTCTGCTAACCCAACTCTATTGGTTTTGGTCTACGGCCTATGCCATATAAATAATATATCATACTCCAGAGTCCCTGACATGTGTAATTGTCCATATATATAGACACTGGCAACTACAATTTCTTTAACTGCTATTTCGATAGTGATGGCCTTATTGCTATCAGTCTTTTTGGTGGTGGTCCTATTGTATCCATACGCAAGACCAACATGAGTACACTGCATTCCTGACAGTAGAATCACTAGTGACTATCTTAACACTACCCAAGATTTTTGTCCACAAGGCACACTTATTTACCATTCATAACAATTTCTATAGACTTGATTGCAATTTACAAGCAATATGGAGGTCTGCAGGACCCCCTAGCCTCTGATACTCACTATAGGCTAATACTAACTTGCATCGATTGTGCTCGAACAGATATTATACCTGAACAGATATTATTGAGTACATAACCATAAGTCTTGGATGAGTGTATCCTCATCCTACTGGAAACTCCAAAGTAAGGCTCTGGTAGTACCTACACAGGGATTTGCTAAGTTCCTGTATGCTAAAATGTACTCTTTGTGTCTATTGGTCACTCGCACATCCAATTAATGCCAAACCAAAACTCTGATTATTGATACACAATACCATTTGACCTTCTGTACTTTATTGGAGGGGAGAATCTGACCATGCTGTCATGATAGCCCCAATTTATAGGATACACCAAGTCTGATACCAAGTTCATTGACCAAGTATCATATATTAACTGCTGTACCGTAGTCCTTAGGTATGGTCTGATATTAGGACCCTACTGGGCACTTAACACACTCCATAAGCTAACACTGATACCTAACTATTGATATCCACATGGCCTTCTGACTCCACTACCCAATTGCTCTACCTACACCTCTTGTACCCTACCTACTGAACATGGGCACAGGGACTAGTCTCATTCTGTTGGGCAAGGCCTACATCCATCTATAATACACAGAGGATTAAACCTAATCACAGTCTAATCTAGGCTATCCTTTTCAGTATCCTAACGTCTACATATGAACACATCTAATCCTACTCCATACTTCTTGCCATAGCATCCCTTCACCATCCTAGTGCCTATGCACCGGTATCTGCTTGCTGGTATCTTTTTCTTATGGATCCATATACATTTGCCTATGCCTACATATGGATTTTATTCGAACATGTGATTAATTCTAGTCTATACTATCTATAGGGAACTATCCGTTCTAAGGAATATATCAAACAGTCTGAATTTCCTGATTAAATTAGTAATGTAGTAGAAAAATTAAAAACCCGACTAACCTCAATAATCCTTGGATGCGTGTTCTTGATGGGAAATCGACGAAGAAGTAGAGGCAGCCAAAATTCTAGGGTTAACCAAGATGAGGAAAGTCTACTGACTCTTCCTTTGGGTTTATATAGGGTTTGATTTCTGCCAGGAGGAGATAGAGAAGGATTGGATTCATGTTGATCCTTTGATCAATCAGATTTCTGGAGGGAAATCCCTATCGAGATTTGGATATCAACCGGGTTATCATAAGAGTCGGTTAAATTCAAATTTTGGGTTTAGGACATTTTGCGTTGAGACCCCTCATTCTACACCTATTGCAAAAACTAATTATCCAACCTACCTAGGCTATATTTGAGAAAATAAAAGTGTATTCACCAATAAGTTAAAATAACAATTGAAGGAAAAATTTGGATCATGGACTTACAATTCCTCCACTAATCTCTCACAAATATCACTCATTCTCTTATATATTCCTCTCATTCTCTATACTCAAAGGAGCCTAGGATCTTGGAGAGTATGAGCACAAGAAGTGGAGTCCATTTGCTAGGAGGTACATGTCCGAATTATATCCATTTGGTTTTTCATTGGGAATCAATCTCCCAATAGGTATACATCTCATTTGTCTTGCTATATAGACTCTATTTGTGCTATTGAATCCATAGAAATTTACCCATGGACTAGGACTACCATAGGAAGAGTTTTGAGACACTAATGAATCTCTATTTGGAAGTTACAATAGGTTTTGTGCCATTTTTGAAGGAATTCTGAGAATGGTGTACCAAGTTTTTGACAATAGGTTTGTTAGGCCTATTAGTGTAGTTTGGTTGCGTGTGTCTAGATTCGTGTCCACAAATGGATACGTGTAGGTTGTGTCATGATACGGTAGGACATGGGATCAATTTGGGAGGTTTTTGGCCTTCTACACTTGTGGTGCACATGTTCTATTACACATGACACTTGACACTAGCCTTGCCATGCTCTAATTATGTTTATCTATATATTTTAGACTTGTCTATGAAGTTTAGTAGGATTCGGACAAGGTTTGGTATATATATCTTTGTCGTATCACAACCGTATCGTAGAATAGTACGATACGGGGGTGATGCACGCCAAGTGTTTGTGTTTGGACTTATGTGTGTGTGCTTTGTAGATATACATAGGTATGTGACACATTTAGAATGTGTGCGTGTGTTCCTAGAGATATACATATATGTGTGTATATACATATAGGGTTATACCTATGTAAGGGTGTATGTATATACATTTGCATATATGTCATATGTTGTGGGTGTGAGTTTGATAGTGTCATATGTGTTGTGTATATGGCAGGTTAGGGGTTTAGCAATAGGTGTGGTTATCTTATACTAGTGTATATAAATGCTATGTACATGTGTAAATATACACACATGGTTGGGTGTAATGGGATCCCCTGCCTCATAGCAGTTAGGATGGGGTTATTACCTATGCAGGGGCATTTGGACAGTTAACTACTGTTAGTTAGACATATAGATAAATAGGTTGATAATTGAGGCATTTAGTTACTATAGTAGTAACATAGGAATAAGAATAGGCAGTAGTAGCTATGAAGTGTGTCTATATAGGGACACACATATGTGGTTTGTATGTGTAGGATAGTTGAAGAAGGGAATACCAGTTATAAGCAACAACAGTTGCTACTGTACAGTGGAGGGAGCAAGAGTTTCCTGTGCATGGGTTTAAGGAAACATGAAGGGGTAGGAGTACAAGCTTGCCAGCACTTAGGGACTGCTATAGGTGCACTGTTATGTAGGAATAACCGTAGGTAATTGTTCACATGTGCACATGTGTGCACATGAGAGAATTAAAAAGAGCAACAGAAGTTTGCAGGTTTTCAAACAACAGGTAAGGGGTAAAGGGTTAGCTAACATGGGAAGAAAGAAGGGTAGAAAGGGAAGTGAAGCAGTGCATGGTTGTGCACTTGCTACAATAGGGGGCTTTAGTAGCCTACTGGTTTGGAAACAGCAGCAGCAAGGGTAGTACCTGCTACACTTGGTAGCAGGTTTTAGGTTAGGGCCAAGTGTGGGTACATAGTAGTAGGATCAAGTCTACTTTGTTGTTCTTTTTAGACAGCAACAGTGAGGAAGAGGAGAGTGTGAGGCAGTGAGTACAAGGGGGTTCAAGTATAGTATTAGTATAACATAACAGTAGGCTAGGCTTGTCGAACATGTAGGTGAATGCATGATTTAAAGAATAAGAGGAAGGGAACTTGACAGCACATGTTGGCAGCAAGGTATTGCCAAGCGTGTGGAAGTGTCAAGCACATGAGTATAGGTAAAGAGTATACCTATGGTTGAGGGTTTATAGGGTAGGTATTGGATAAGTAAGGGGTTGGGTATTAGTTTGAGTTTACCCTTGTGTGTAGGTAAATGGGGGTTGGACTAGTAGTATGAGTCAGGTAATAGATATTACCTATGGTATATAAATAGGTAATGTCTAAGGAGAGATAGGTAAAGGGTAGTAATGATTTAGGTAATAGCTAATTAGATGCCAGGGTAAAATGGTATGGTATTACATAACTTATATAATATATGATTCTCATTACCTAGTATTAGTAACTAGTGTTTATATATAAGTCCTATATGATGATACTTTAGTATCTTATTTTTAGCTAGTATAACCTAGGTAAGCAAGCTATGGACCTAATAATCTAGATATAGGCTCATACAACCTAGAAATAGCGAGTTTGATCAACTTTGACTAGTTTTACCTAGAGTTGACCTAATTTGAGTGTTTTGACCTAGAAATGACTTTATGACCTAGATTTGGACTAGTTGACTTGTATTCATCCCAAAATTTGGTATTGATGTAATATTCCATATTTAGGTCTTCAAAGCACAGTATCAGATACTGTTGATATTTCACATCGGATCTCAGGCAAGTATATTCTTTGATAATTTTTCGTTTATGATTTTTTTTATGATTCTTGTATTTAGTGTAGATAGCCTTGACTTTTTGATACATTGGTCACACAGAGTGGTATTTTATGGATCCTATCATGAGATATTATTCTTTGTTTATCTTGGTGTACCTTATGCAAGCCTTGTTTTTGTTCTTGTGCATCGTATGGACACCGATTCCTATAAGAGGCTCGTGATCTTCTCAGAGATTCTCGTGTCGTAACGTACCATGGTTGGATCCACTATACTAGTCGGGGCCGGGTGTAGGAAAGAAATGTAAAGTGATATACTGTAGATGGGGGTGAATAGAGTAGGCAGCAGAATATTTGCTAAAAAATATGTTAGCAGAAAGATCACAAAAATATAACACAGATATGAGTAAGTAAAAGAAAAGTGCAAAGAGAAAACTCAAATACGGCGATGTATACTAGTCTCCCTCTTGTCATGACTAATCCAGTCGGAAGAACTCTAGCTCCCGGTTGAAATCTACTATGGAAAAACACAAGTTTTCATCCGAAGTTCTTGCAACTTCTAAAAATACGAGCTTTGATCCGAAGCACTCGACCAACTTCAATTGTGAAGTGTCTCACTTCTATCAAGCCTCTTGATTATTACAATCACTCTGAACTTCTAGACCATACCGCACTGGCAAATCGACTACAGGATTGTAACTGGCTTGGGATTGGAAATTAAAAGCTTAGTGGAGCTTTGGAAGATCGTAGTAAGATTTAGAGAGAAGACATATGAAAGTGAATTTGTGTGTTGAAATGGTATAATTTCTTCTCTATCTATAGGATTTCTAGGAGGAGAAATCGGGCAGAATTCTGACAGAATTCTATGAAAGAATCTCGGCATATAGCCGTTGCATCCGTAACTGCAGAAAGACTGAGTTTAAAATCCAACGTATAGATAGCCGAAGTCGGGCCGAATCTGGGGCAAATTCGGACCAAATTCTGCTAGTCCAGAATTGGTTTGATTTGGATTGGCAGCTCAGGTTTTGGGCTTTTGAAAGGTCAAGCAGTTAGGAGGTAGTTTGAGCTTTGTGAGTGGGCTTGTTTTTAAAATGAAAATGGTATTATGAAAACGTGTTTCTTGGGTAGCCTATTTGCCAGTACGACGCAATTTATATTGTATTCCTGGACTCAATAAAATGCCAAAGTATATTGATAATTGGAAATACAGACGCGATGACAAAAACAACCCCAAGTTCTAAAGTCTTGAACGGTAGCAGGCACAGGCTGTCGCTGTTCGTCCAAGTATCCCTTATATCGAGACAGGGTTAAATCAATTATTAAAATCTGGTTCGACCATTACCAATGGGCCAACAATTCCTCCATTTTGATAATTGACAAACCTTGACGGAATAACATCTTGGTCTTGATTTGAACAAAAATATCAAAACATTTTTGTTTGGTACTGTCTCCTATTGGCAGATATTATCCTAAGAAAGTTGTTAGATCCTTTTCTCCACCGTTGTCACTTAGCAAAATAATTGCAAAGAGATAAGCTCCCCCATAATTCATGCATAATAAATAAACGTTGAAGTAACGCAGAGATAATAAAAAAATAAACAAATTTCATAGGCAGTTTATGATTTGAAGCAGTAGCCAAAGATAATGCTACGCATAAGTGCATACCAAAGGAGACAATAAATACTGAAATGGAAATGCATAAAGATAAAAAGATTTTGGAACAATAAACTCAGCATCTCAAACAATCATATACAAAACTGCATAAAGGAAAGTAATACTATCTTGAAATGTATAAACATTTCTAAGAACACATAGACATAAATAGAGTCTAAAAAGAAAATGTCTAGACGAATACTGTAGCGTCTAGATCAAGTCCTCATCTAAACAGAATCATCGTCAGTACGATCAGCATCAGCACCATGTCCGGAAGGTCCAACACCAGAGGTACTAGCTCTATGAGATGGATATGGAGTAGCACCAGAACCACGGTACAAGTCATAGGCGTTACCAGGGTTGAAGTAGTGATGAACTGCCTCATCCTCATAGCGGTAACTAGAAAAATTAGGATATCGTGGAAGAGAACTGTATGCTGACCAGTCTGAGAAAAATATGAATCCGCAAAGGAGTTTACAAGTGCCTGAACCGACTGGCATCTCGAAACTCTTGTTCCTTCAATGTCTCGATCACAAATGCTCGTAAAGAGTTGTGCTCATCCAGTTGAGCACATCGTATGTCATCCAAATGCTGATGGAGGCCCTCAAATGACATATGATAAGTCTGAGGTGGAGGAGGTGGTATAGTAGGAGGAGCAGGAGGGACAGAGGCACTGCAACGAGAGAGCTACAGATGCTACGAGAGAGTTGCAGATGCTTAGGCTCAGAATCACAAGCACAAGAGGACAAGTCAATCTCAAAATACTGAAAGATGATAGGAAGGATCATCGCGTAGAGAAGATTCATGTTCATCTCGTGACACCTAGCTATTATCCGAATAATAGTCTTAGGGACAGAAAAGGGAATCCCATGACGAATGTGATAAATAGTAGAGAATTCAAGACTAGTTACATCATCTTTTAAGGTGGACTTGGGTAGTATAGTGTAATAGATAATCCGATGTAACTTACAGAAAAATAAGTTCAAGTTTATGGCTTTGAACTTGTCGGGACGGACGGGATCAGAGCACAAAGTTGATTCTTAAAGTTGTTCAAAGTCGTATCATTGGGAAATTCAAAATCAGTGGTATCGACAAGCGACTCACATATATTTGGAATTTGTAGGTTCGTTGCTAAATCGTTTTCATTGAATTGAATATCAATGCTGGTGACACGGCTTTTCACAAGATAATCATCATCAGCGAGAGTGAAATTGTAGTAAAATAGTCTAATTGCATTGGTGGCAATAGAAAATGAATGTGTAAAAAGATTATGCAACCCCAAATTTTTAAAATAAGATTTGTGAGACGGAAAGATCATCTACTTTATCGGTGCACCGGGGCAAATATTGCGAATTATAAAATCTGCATACCATAGTAAGGATTGTTATAGAGTTTCAAAGAAGAACTCATTGAATGCCCCGTCGTTCGTTTGGACGGGACAAAAGAGAGATCCTTGGATAGGATCAGAAGATGAGGCTCCTTCACTAACAGTCTTCTTTCTTTTGAAAGGATTGTTAATTCTAAGCATGATTTTCAAAGGAAATAGAAATTTTTTATAAAATTGAAAAATTGAGAAACAGAGAGATAGAAGACATTATAACTTCTCAGAATAGAGTTTGTGGAAAAGGAGGATTTTCCACACCCGAATCCAAAACTTTGAAGCAAAAATCGAAAGGACTATTGAGGAATCGAAATTAGAAAGTCGAGCATTTTAGGGTTTTTTGCGGCTGCTGTGCTGCTGTTTGGAGGAGAAGGAAGAATAAATACAAGTGGGGGCCATTTAGGTGTTGTTTAAAAACCCAACACCAACTGAGTTCGGGCCAATTTCAGACCAAGTTCACCTAGACTCTGTTGAGATAATTTGGCACAGAATCCAAAATATTACTTTGTATTTATTATTCCTTTTCAATTATTTAATTCCAAGATTAGTAATTTTAAATTTTGATTAATATAATTAAATTTATTTTGTGAATTAAATTAGGGGTACTATCCCAGCTAACAGAGGTCCACCGGGGGACGCTTAAATACCGCTTTGCTTTAGCCGTAGCCGTGGTGACAGACAGATCCTTTGTAGGCTTATCTCAAAATTAGTTTTTACATATAAAAAAATTAATAAGATAAAATTAATTAGTATTATTGACATCTAAAATTTCTAATTCTCGACGTAAATAATTGAATCGATCTTCCGCTAAAGATTTGGTAAAGATGTCAGCCAATTGTTTCTCTGTGTCTACATATTCTAAACTGATGTCTCCATTTGCTTGATGGTCTCTAAGAAAGTGATATCGAATCTCAATGTGCTTAGTGCGAGTCACATATAGGATTCTTAGTCAAGTTGATAGTGCTAGTGTTATCACAGAAAATGGGTATGTGTGTGTAGTCTAAATCAAAGTCTTCTAGGGTTTGCTTCATCCACAAAATTTGTGCACAATAACGTCCTGCGGCGATATCCTCAGCCTCAGTAGTCGATAATGCGATAGAATTTTACTTTTTGCTTAACCAAGAGACTGGAGCCTTACATAGGAAATGATACCTGCCACTAGTACTTTTTCAACCTACTTTGCATCCAGCAAAATCAGCATCCGAATAATCGAGTAGGTCAAAGGACATGGTTTTGGGATACCATTAGTCGACAGAAAAAGTGCCCTTAAGGTATTATAATGCCCCAGTCCCAAAATACTTAGGACTATGTACGTAGACGTGCCAGATGTATACATACGAAGTATACTCCAATATATGAAAAATCTCGTATGAATGCATAAGCTGTAAAATATAGTAAACCAAGAGTAATCTAATCTCATCCACAAAATGAAAGAATAAAAGATATCATATAATCAACTATGAAATGTTTTTGTACAATATTTTGGGCGGAGACAAATCCACTACCAACAAGTAAGGAAAGAAATACATGAAAAATGAAATAAGTTTGGTGAACGAAGCAAAGACGATCCAAGTGCAATCATCCTCGAAAAAATAGAGATGATCACGGCCACGACTCGAATACCTGTGAATGAAAATAGCACACACCTGGAGAGACAACCAGGTCCTCAAATGGACGTAATAAGATACAAGAAAATACCATGCCGTATAAACTGTGATATATAATAGAAAAATAAGGGATGCATGCAATAGGGTGCCTAACCGTACTATAGTGAATATGCAATAAAGAACAATCCTTCACATATGGGCACTCGGGCTGTATAGTAGTGGCATCGTCCCTTCCTTCGGGAACCAGTCATCTCTGTCCATAACGCTCGGCGAATGTCAGAGAAAATCAGTAAGAAAACGTCCATAACGCTCCATGAACGTCAGAGGGAATCAGTAATAGTAAGGTGAACCTGCGTCTCCAACGGAGCTTCAGGTACAATAACAATGAATATGTGGCCCATACATCAAGAAACTATTTTTTCCACCCCATGCCTAGTGGAGTCACATCCATGACTCATATGAACCTCTAGTAACTGCCAAGTCTACTAGCATGCAATTCAATTGGCAGTTACTCCTAACCGTCGCATGCCTCATACGTATCGGTGGCCGGCCGACTACGCGAGTACGTGTCCTATATGTGACTCATAATACGTAGTAAAGTAGGTGTCAAGGCCGTATGAGATATACCAATACCTCATCATCAAATGGGTGGTCACTAGACTAAGTCAATGCAAGAGAATAAAACAAAAACAAGAAAATGGCCGATAGATTCGCTTGCACCCAAGTGTGATTTGGACACACAGTTTTATAATAACAAAAAATAAAAAATACTAAAAATAACAACAGAAAATAAGAATATGTAAATCACAGAAAAAGTTGGCAAGGTATCTTGCCTGATGATGCAAAGTGGCAAGTCTAGGAAATCACAATGTCAGCCAAGAAACGTCACAATCGCCAAATAACTCTGGTTGCTGAAACAAACATCAAAAACATACTCAGTGTATAAGATATACCTAGGAAATGCCTGTCCAAAAGTCTAATTCTGGAACAGGGGCAAAATCATAATTTCAGGTCAAAACGATATCCGCCGTTGGATCTGCTTTGCACCGAAATGCGTGCCAAAGTTTATGGTCTCTAAAGTCGTCAAACTACAGGTCGAGGGATTCAGTTTGAGGAGAGGAACTCAACGGTATGTCCTATAACGCCCCAGTCCCAAAATACTTAGGACTAGGTACGAATCCATGCCTGGTGCATACATACGAAGTATACTCCAATATATGGAACCCTCGTATGAATACATAAGCTGTAAAATGCAGTAAACCAAGAGTAATCTAATCTCATCCATAAATGAAGAATAAAAGATATAATCAACTGTAATAAGTCTTTGTACAATACGTTGGGTGGAGACAAAGTCCACTACCAACTAACTCAAATAAAAGGTAAAAGAAGGAATAGATGAAATAACAAGACTAGCCACGTGCAATCATCTTCAAAAGGATGGAGAAGATCACGGCCTCGACTAGAACACCTGCAATAACACAGAAGCACACGCACCTGGAGAGATAACCAGGTCCTCAGAGGGACGTAACAAGATACAGGAAGAACATGCCATATGAACTGAATATAAATGCACCATAAAATAAAGTAAAAGTAAAAGTAAAAGTAAAAGTAAAAGCAAAAGTAAAAGTGTCCAACCCATAACACGGCTCAATATCCTATCATCGAAAGAGTAGGCTACCCCTATAACCAAACAAGGACAAGGGGTAACTTACCATTCCACGATGTGACATTTTTCCATGCCATGATTGGAACATGAAATTTGCTAAGGTCTCCTAACCTTTCTAGTAGGCAATTTAGAAGACATATCGATGTATGGGCAGGTGAAGGCTGACTCCCCCAGGACAAGGTAACAACTCACAACACATACACGTCAGTACCAATACTATCAGCCGGCATAACTCGAGGCTAGCGGCCCACGTGACCCATCAGTCCACATAGCTCGAGGCTAGTGACCCTCGCGACTCGACTACCGTAGTACACAATTACTACAGCTTTTGGATTTGGGTAGCCCATACATTTAACTGTCTTCTCCCTCCCAAGATCCCTAACAGAAGGTAGTTCACTAAGACTAGGTCCATATGCATACAAAAGACAAGAAGGAAAAATAACCGAAACAAAATAAAGTGAACAAAATAGCAAATAATGGATCCAACTGAAAACAGATAATAAATAACCAGTAAATAAATAAATAAAGATGCATCTAATTATAAACAGTAAATAAGGCAAGGTATCTTGCCTGCGGGTGGTGCGAGAAGCAGCAAAATCCAACAATCAGAATCGTCAACACGAAAGTCAAAATCCACAAGAAGCGCCGGATGCTGAAACAAACATCACGAACGAGTTTGGAATAAAAGAAGAGAAGAGCACCACAAATGCTGTGGCCAGGGGAGGCTTCGAAAGAGCCTCCAAAGACCAAGGAAGACCGTGATCGAAATCATGGCACACGGAGCTTTCAACACAATCAAAGTGGGCGGCACCCACTTTGAAGGAAGAGAGAGCCTAGCACCGCCATTCCGATCTACGGCTCTTCCGGAATAACGGAAACGAGGCCCGAGCATCCCTATCTTTGGATGCAACAGGCACCTTCCACCTGCCTCAGAAGCCCTCGACTCCGTCTTTTGGATGTAACAATCACCTTCAAGTGCATCGAAGACAACACGACGTCTCATCTTTACCCTCGGGAGCACTTCGTCAACAGAATGCACCCACATATCCAAGTTCATATTGGAAGTACGAGAGGGAACGAGGAACAAACCTTCTCTCCATGCCACTATTTATAGGCCGGGCAAATCAAACCCACGCGCCAAGTGGATGACTCTCCGAATTCTGTGCAATGAATTTGCATTAAATGGATGAACCGGACGCCTCGAATTCAGCCAAACGGCTATTTACAGCACTCGAGGAGCGAGACAGCCGCGTCATTAAAGGGCATGTCGGATGCGCCAGCCAAACAGCGCATCACACGGACGCGCCCTCCAGCATCAGGCGCATCACACAGACGCGCCCTACAGTACCCGGCGCATCACAGAGGATACGCCCCCCCTCACATCTCCATGCCGAGTGGAACACCAACCAATGTGCCCACTCAGCTGTCCATCGAACATCACAAACATTAAATGCTGAACTGACACCAGAGTTGGCAGCACGCTTTCCAAAATCTGAACAGTTGACAGCTTTTTCAGAGAACGAAGCGTCGGCAACGTCAGCATCTTCATGACTCTATTCCGACGGCTACTGCCACGTGGCCATCCGCATGCGCCTCTACGGCCCTGCGTCCAAACTAGCATGCGCCTCTACGGCCATGCGTCCAAACTAGCATGCGCCTCAAAAGCCATGTGCCTCAGACCCTTCACTGATCCCTAAAGACAGAAGAAGAGTCTCCAGTTGAAGCTTTGCATGCGCCTCAAAAGCCATGCGCCCCAGACTGATCTCTGATCCCGAAAGACAGAAGGAAGGTCACCTGCATGTGCCTCAAAAGCCATGCGCCCTAAATGGTTTGTAACTCCTAAAGATTATGAGCCGCAGCCTCCTCCTGCGCCCAGATCCAAGGCGCAGCTCACCAGATCATTGCCCCCCCCAAATCCGAGATCTTCGAGCCATGGGTCGATGACACGTGTCTTTTGACTCAACTCGTCCAAGATTTCAGCAACAGAAAGATCTTCTCCTCTGCTACGTGCCGGCTCACAACAGCAGTATGAAGAGTTCTCCCCCTCAATCAGGGCGCATCATCTACGCGCCCCCATCAGCAACTTCCACGTGGCGTCCCTACACACCGGCGCATCCTACATGCACGCATGAGCAGCCAGCCTACAAAACTATAAATAGAGGGATCTTCTCCTACACACACACACACAGAATCCACAATGAACATACGAGGAATCACCAGAGAGGCAGATACAGACACTCAACGTCTTCCTCCTCTCAGCAAGCTCCAGCACCCAGAGCAATCCACGCCTTCAGAGAACCGATAACCGTCCTCAGCCGGTCAACGGAGTCAACGCATTACCACTCGCTCCATTGGCACTAAGCACCCAGATTAAACAAAAGTGTACTCCTAGGACTACATCTAAGTCCTACATTGTAACACTGTTCTATTTGTATTAAAGTTTTCAATCAAACAATTTTAATGGCAAACAAGCTGGCGACTCTGCTGGGGACTTCTTTCTCCTCTTCCGAAAAAGTCGTATCACAGGCCGACGACGTGAAGGTGGGCTCCTCCCACAAGACGCTGGTCGTGCGCCTCAATCAACAGGCGTACGAGGAGTTCATTTCTGAAGAAAGTGCGAGTCCTTCGAAGCGGCTACCAAAGCCGAAGAAGATTCGCACGGCCTGGGTGCGCAAGGTCGACGCCTCGGGCACCACCACTGAAGGGGATGCAGCAATCCAGGCTTCCCTTCCTGATGACGTTCTCAGCAACCAAGGTGCGCCCGCCGATGCAGCGCATCTCTTGGGGAAGCGTGCGGCCGACCACGTTCCCCAGCTATCTTCCTCTCAGGCGAAGAAAATACGTCGACGGAGCAGGGGCGCAGCCAATGCCCCGCGCATCACCTCTGATGCGCCACAAAAAGCCTCTGTCTTTGACAGACTCACTCGCTGTAATAGCGAGGAGAATTTGGATGCTGAGTACTATGCGCCCCAGCGGGCTGGTACGAAGAAATCCAAGGCGGCACGGGCCATACGCCACAAACGTGCTATGCCAGCAGCCGGCCAGAGGCACGTGTTCGTCATCACGTGCGCTGCCAATGGCAAGCTGTACAAGGTTGACTCAAGTGCTTCTGCACCAGCAACGAGTCGATCTTCAAAATCCTCATCCCGCTTGGGCGCATCTACTGCGTGCACAACCAAGTCGAGAGAGGCAAACTCAGTGGTCTTGAACTCCCGCGCCTCCTCTGGTTGTGCGTTTGAGGTCCATTCAAGTCACTTCAAATGTTGTGGTTCCCCCACTACTGATCGTGATGCCTGCTTGGTATTAGATCAGGGGGCGCAGCACTCACCCGACCACCCCGGCGTTTGGCCTTGCCATACGTCTGAAGGGGGTGTGAAGGCGCCACTCTCCTTCGATGACCTGCACAACATGATCACTCACAAGCGCCGGTCAGGAGAGTCGGCCAACAAGCACGATGCGCCTCTCACGGGGCATACTTGTGCGGTGGTCACCATCAACTGCTGTTGCAAGACGACAGCTCCACCAAGACAGTCGGTCTTCCAACGACTGCAATCATCGACACCTCTCTGACGTCGCCTTGGGACAAAGGTGTCAGCTGAAGAGGAGCCAAAGGTTGCTTCATGCAACGTGGTCTCCAACTCCTCATCAATCCGGAAGACGACTGCCAATTCCTCGTCTTCATCCAAAAGCCAGCCGAGGAAAACCAAGGCAGCTGTCTCGACCTCTGGAGTGTTTGAAGGCACTCGGTCGAGGAAGAAGTCCTCGGAGGAAGCTGGGGGTAGCCAGACCCTTGTTGAGCCTCCTTCCGAAGACGAAGATGTCCAAAGCACAGCTGCGGCGGATCTTCATCATCAAGGCGAGATTACTCTCCCTGAAGCCCCTCAAAATGAAGATGTCCTCCAGGACACTGCCAGGGGTAGTTCTGGAAACGAAGAGGTCCTTCAAGACGGAGCTGAGGGCAAGCAGACCCTTGCAGATGTGCCTATTGAAGATAAACTCCAGAATGTGGCTGGGGGTGGCCCAACACCAGGAGAAGTGACTCCCTCGCATGAGAGTGAGGTCGAAAGCGAAGCCTCAACCAATCCATCCACTCCTGGCCGTGTCAGGACAGTATACATGGCTGGGGATGATGTCGAGTCTGATGCGCCGTCACAGGACATAGTCCAGCGCATAGACTCATTGGAGGGAGGACTCAAAACCCTCTCTGTCTCAATGCAAGCACTGACTCAAGCAGTGTTTGAGATGCGGTCGGCCTTGATCAGGACACCTTCAACTGGTCCTGACCCAGGAGCTAATGGGGAGTCGAGTGTGCCCCTCCAACGGGCGCCCTCGGATACAGAAGGACCTCGAACCTCGGAGCCCTCAAACGCTCCAATCCAGGTGGTACCTCCTTCCCCGACTCCTAGCTCTACGGAGGATGTGGTCGAAATGATCAAAGACCTGCGGGAGCGCTTCGAGTCCAAGAACAGGCAAGAGGAACGCCAGAAGATGGGCATTCCCCAGCCTTATCCCCTCGAGTGGAACAAGGTGGTTTATCCCCCAAAGTATAAGCCACAAACACTCACCCCATACGACGGGAAGGACTCTCCGCGACGGTACCTGACGTACTTCCAGTCACAGACAGGGCATCTTCCGAAGGAGGACGCGCTCCTCACCAGTATCTTTGTCGGGGCCCTGAAAGGAGTGGCGTATGACTGGTACTGCAGCCTCCCCGACAATTCCATATCGTCCTTCGACGACCTGACGCGCCTCTTCCTCGACCGCTTCTACGACGGCGGAAAGGACATGACGATGGCGTCTCTCATAGAGATACGTCAGAAGGAGAAGGAAACGGTTCGGGCGTTCATCGAACGCTTCCGACAGGCTTGCTTCAGGCTACCTCCAGGCATGCCAGAACATGCGCTCCTCTCCGCTTGCAGCATGAACATGTTGCCTGCAGTAAAACTCTGGCTCAACTCTACCCCCCCTCCTGACTGGAGCTCCCTGATCATCGAAGCTGAAGCTGCAGAAAAGAAGGCGGCCAATGCACGTCTTCTGGGTGTCAGCTTCCCCGCCTTTGACGATAAGGGGAAAAAGTCCGCAGCTAACAGCTCCGGACGAGAAGCAAAGGGGAAACAGGCATTAACTGTTAATGCCTCAAAAGGGGCATCTGCGCCTACTCAGAAGCCTCCACTGGCACCGAGACCCAAGGAGGTTTATTCATTCAATGATGACGACACCCTGCAACTTTTTGAGATACTGAAGCAGGGTGACAAGATCAAGCTACCGGACCCAAAGCGGCCCGATGAAGTTGGGAAAGTGGACAACCCAAGGTACTGTCACTACCATCGGTTTGTCGGACACCCGACCAAGGACTGCTACGTCCTCAAGAATTACATCCAGCGCATGATCAATGCGGATGTAATCTCCGTCGACTATGAAGAGAAGACGGTGTCGGCCAATGTGGTTTCACTTCAGTTCGACACCTTGCCGCCAACTACCACACAAGATGGCATCGTCCCCATCACTAAGGCAACAATGGAGATGGTAAACTTACCACCTACTCGTGACAATGTGAGTGGACTCACCCCGCTCACCACATCTCGAGGAGAGGTCCTCTGGGTTCACCCCGACCTCGTCTCCGAGGTGACTCAATCGGAGGTACGCCCTACCTCCAAATCAAAAGGCAGGAAGATCAAGTCTTGCCGCACAGTCTCTTCTTCAACAGAAGAGGCACTTCCAGTGCAAACACGTGCACAACAGAGCTCCCAATCCGGCGAAGCCGTCGCCGAGGTGGTGCCTCCTAGCACCATCCCTGAAGAAGGTCCATCTAAGCCCTCAGCAGCCAATAAGCAGAAGCAGGAGGAGGCCAGTTTTGACAGACCTCTACGGAAGGAAAATGCTTCGGGGCTGTCCAAGCCTCACAACTTCGACATTCTGGCACAATTAGCCAGTACACCTGCGCGCCTGTCTTTGTTCGAGCTCCTGCGTCTTTCTAAAGATTCCCGAGAAGCTCTTTGCGAAGCTCTGAAGGACGCTGAATCCTTTCTCAGTCAGGTCAAGCAGCCTGAAGACCTCCCAACTACTTGTGCGCACTGTCATTGTGCGGATGAAGTTATCCCAAACATAACTTTCACCCAACAAGACATGCTGCTCAAGCATCACCGACATAACCGACCGCTGTATTATACAGGGTACATTGGCTCGGTCAAGGTGAGCCGGATTCAGATCGATCATGGGTCTTCCCTAAGCATCATTCCGAAGGCGCTGCTATCAAAGCTGGGGATCCCGATGTACCGGCTGGCGCCCTCCAATACAACCATCAGTGGCTTCAATGCTAGCAAGAGCGAGCCATTGGGCAAGATCCGACTGAAGTGTCATATTGACAGCCTCAAAACTGAGGAGACTTGTTATGTAGTAGATGCCGAGGTCAACTACAACATCCTGCTCGGTCGACCATGGCTGCATGAGTACATGGTGGTGCCCTCCACGCTCCACCAGTGCATGAAGTATGTATCCACCAATGGCATCATCCGGACGGAGTTTGCAGACATCGATCCTTTCAAAGGAATTGAAGCCTACTTCACCGATTCCGATTTGTACAAGCCCATTGACGAGGAGGAAGCCAACGACGCTGATGATGAGGCAGAGCCGGACATGGAGCCTGAGACGACTCCCGACGCCCCCTTAAAAATTCGACTGAAGGGGAAACCACCCCATAAGGCGCCTCCAATGAGCATCAAGCTATCAGGGAAAGCGCCGGCTCGCGAAGCACCCCTGAAGATACGCCTCAAGGGAAAGCCACCTCAAATATCGGCTCCCCTGGTGGCAAAATTACAAGGGAAGGCACCACTCACCGGAGGCGCAACCGAGGCGCCTCTCAAGGTGCGTCTCAAGGGCAAGCCGTCGCAGTCATCCAAGGTGTCAGAGAAGGCTCATATAACCCTCTCAGACCCCAAAGCTGTGTTGGACTCTCCTAGTCCGTCCCCAGTTCTTACAGACGAGGAGCTTGGTGATTATATCTCGGCTGACGTAGAGGCACCCTCCTTTGACAATGTAATCCCACGGGATAAGATCTCGTATTTTATCAATAATAGAGTGCCTTTTAATTATTCTTGTCTTCCACACTGGAATGCCATGTATACATTAGACAACGCTTTACGGTCGTTGCAAACACAAATAACGACCGTCTACCATAATCGAGTAGTCCCATCTCAAGGAGTCTTCATAGTCCCTCCACGGAGCCGAGACCAAGGCACCATCATCTCGGGCAAAGTCGAGCGTCATCGGGACCTCCCGTCAATCGAGCCCGAACCTGATACCAGCAGAGTACAAGTCTATCGGTACACGGATACGGCTATGCACATCATCCAAAAGATGGGCTTTGACCTGAAAAGCAACAAAGGCTTAAACTACGGCAAGGGTCGGCATCTCCCTGTCCGGCTTTCGATGCCCAATGGAAAGCCACAGGACTATTATAATCGAACTGGACGAGGGTTAGGCTATGTCACGCCGCCATCAACCCCAGAGAGTTCAGATGCAGAAGACATAGAACATTCCCACTCGTCCGAAGCATCGACTTGGGATTCCGATACCAGTATCGGATCAGTCTTCAGGAAAGTGCTGTCAGCTAACATGATGTCAGCACAACCTCAAAAAGGTGAAGGCGAAGACCAAGCGCCAGAACCCTTCGAAGAAGAACCCTGGGCCCAACGCCTAGGGGAACAATGGGAATCTCGTTTTGAGCTTCGTGAACCTCCCACCGAAGACGAAGTCGAGCAGATCGACCTCGGGGAGGGGTCTTCTTCCAAACCCATCTTCATCAGTAAAAGTCTGGAAGGAGAAGATCGAGAATCTTTAATCCAACTGGCTAAAGAGTATATCGACGTCTTCGTCTGGAGCTATGAAGACATGCCGGGACTCGATCCACAGATCGTAATGCATAGGTTGAACATCTTACCTGATGCCAAACCTATCAAACAACAACAGCGACGCTTCCGTCCGGACATCATGAATGCCATCGATCAGGAGGTTAACAAACTCTTGACTAGCGGCTTCATCCGTGAGGAACAACACCCGGATTGGGTAGCCAACATCGTTTCTGTCACCAAGAAGAACGGGAAAATACGAGTCTGTATCGACTTCAGGGATCTCAACTCTGCTTGCCCGAAAGACAAATTCCTGCTTCCAATCACTGATGTGATGATCGACAACACATGTGGCTTTGAGCGCATGTCCTTCATGGACGGGTATTCAGGCTACAATCAAATCAAGATGTTCCCCGATGACGTAAAACACACGTCATTCAGGACTCCAAAGGGTGTTTTCTGCTACACAGTAATGCCCTTCGGCTTGAAGAACGCCGGTACAACATACCAGCGAGCTATGAGCACCATCTTCCGTCAACATCTTCGTAAGACAGTTGAATGCTATGTTGACGACATCGCAGTCAAAAGCCGCCTCAAAAGAGATCACCTACAAGACCTGAAGACGGTCTTCGATCTCATGCGGGCGCATCAACTCAAAATGAACCCCGCTAAATCCTTTCTGGGGGTTTCTAGCGGCAAATTCTTGGGCTTCGTCATCACAGCGAAAGACATTCATGTTGATCCTGAGAAGACCAAAGCCATCCTCAACATGGACCCTCCGAAGAACCTTCGAGAACTTCGAGGCCTACAGGGACGTCTGGCATATTTCCGGAGGTTCATAGCAAACCTTTCCGGTAAATGTCAACCCTTCACTCAGCTCATGAAGAAGGGAGTCTCTTATGTCTGGACAGAAGAGTGCCAGAAGGCTTTCGACGACATCAAAGCCTACTTGACGAGCCCACCAGTCCTAGTAGCGCCAGTCACCGGCAAACCATTTCTCCTCTACGTCCGTGCCATGGATCATTCTCTTGGCGCTCTGCTGGCTCAAAACAGCGATACAGGCTACGAGCAAGCAATCTACTACCTCAGTCAAACACTCATCGGGGCCGAACACCGGTACAACCCCGTCGAAAAGGAGTGCTTGGCTTTGGTATTTGCCATCCAGAAGACTCGTCATTATGTCTCGGGTCAGACAATTCATGTCATTTCCCGAGTCAATCCGCTCAGAGTCCTCATGACGAAGCCAGGATTATTGAACTCCTGGCTGGCTACATGGGCGATCTTGCTAACACCGTACAACCTGGTATTTGTGCCGCAAAAAGCTGTTAAGGGTCAAGCTCTGGCTGACTTTTTAGCTGCGCACCCCATCCCAGAATCCTCAAAACTCTATGAAGATATCCCGGATGAGGTCCAAGAATCCAACGTCACCGAAGGAAGCTCCCTGTGGCGGATGTTCTTCGACGGCGCTTCGAGAACAGGCCCCAAAGGCCAAATCATCGCAGGAGTGGGGGTAGTCTTAGTCTCCCCCGATCAGCTGGTCATCCAGCGTACGTACTCTCTTTCGAAGCCGTGCTCCAACAACATTGCCGAGTACAACGCACTCGTCATGGGACTCCAGCTCGCACAACAGCTGGGGGTCGACCATCTGGAAGCTTACGGCGACTCAAAACTCGTCGTAAACCAGGTTCGGGGACAATACGAAGTTCGCCATGAAGATTTAATCCCTTATTATGAAGTCGCGTTGAACATCATTTCAACCTTCACCGGGTTCTTCATTGAACATGTCCTCCGTTTACAAAACTCGAAGGCCGATGCTCTGGCCGGCCTCGCAGCCTCATTAGCAGCGCCCTTTGGGACTCAACACTATATCACGGTAACAGGACGAGATCTGATTTGTCCCAGAAACAACCTGTGCTTGCAAGTGGCCCACGCCATGCCGACGAACACTGGTGTTAATGTCCGAGACTGGAGGTTCCCGTTCATCGACTTTGCTGTCTACGAAATCCTTCCAGAGGACCCGAAGGAAGCCGTCTCAGTCAGGAGACGCTCTCTTCGATTCTACTACGATACGGCTACCAAAACGCTGTACCGACGCTCCTTCGATGGGCTCCTCCTTCGATGCCTGTCCAACGAAGAAGCAGCCGAAGCTCTTCAAGAAGCTCATGACGGAACTTGTGGAGCTCATCAACCCGGTCCTAAGTTGCAAGATCGACTGCGACGTATGGGCTACTACTGGCCAACCATGGTTGCCGATGCTGTCGAATATGCCAAGAAGTGCCACGCGTGCCAACTTCATGCAGACTTCATACATACACCATCGGAGCCGCTACATCCTACAGTCGCCTCCTGGCCCTTCGAAGCCTGGGGCATGGACATTGTAGGGCCAATCACCTCTCCTTCATCGAGAGGACACCGTTTCATCCTGGCCATCACCGACTACTTCTCCAAATGGGCGGAAGCAGTTCCACTAGCAGAAGTAAAAAGCTCCAGGGTGGTCAGCTTTATCAAACACCATGTCATTTACCATTTCGGAGTACCCCGGCGGATCATCCATGACAATGGTCCTCAGTTTATCAGCCATATTTTCAGCAGGTTCTGTGACAAGAATCGCATTCAGAACGTGGCCTCAACCGCCTACAATCCGGCAGCAAACGGATTGGCTGAGGCATTCAACAAAACTATCGTTAGGCTGCTCAAAAAGGTCGTGTCATCCAACAAACGCGACTGGGACGAAAAGCTTGGCGAATGCCTTTGGGCCTACCGCACAACAGTACGGACCCCAGCAGGCAACACTCCATTCTCCCTGGTCTACGGGAGCGAAGCAGTACTGCCTCTCGAGATACAGATACCTTCACTCCGCGTAGCAATCACAAACGAACTCACAGAAGAGGACAATCAACGTCGTCGTCTGCGGGAACTGGAGGCACTTGACGAAAAGCGTCTCTTAGCTCAACAACGCATCGAGCTCTACCAAGCCCGTATATCACAGGCTTTCAACAAAAAGGTCAAAAAGAGGACTTTCCAAGTTGGCGACCTGGTTTTAGCAGTCAGAAGACCAATGGTGTTGACCCACAAGACACCAGGAAAGTTCGAGCCCAAGTGGGAAGGACCTTTCATCATAGAGACGGTATACTCAAACGGTGCTTACCGCCTCGCCAAACCCAATGGGGACTTGTTCATGATGCCCATCAACGGCAAGTTCCTAAAGAAGTACTATTCTTGACATCCTCCAGACATGTACTTCCTCAAACAACCTCTTTCCACAAACTCATACGCCTCCGGAACCCAGCTGTTCCGTGGCATCTTCCAGTAGAAAGATAACCACGTCCATAATACCTCTGAGTTGTCTCTCTACACCCTACAAAGCGGAATCTTACACTTCGTAAGCCTACGCTACCCTTCATGTTTACCACGTCCATATTACCTCTGAGTAAACATCTTGTACAAACAACCCCTGCGTTATTGTACATTTATCGCAGAACTTCCACGTCCATATAACCTCTGAGTTGTTCAGCGTATCCCCCAAGATCATTCCTACCACGTCCATAATACCTCTGAGTAGGGAGATTCTATCATTTCGAACCCAATGATTGCCATGTCCACATTACCTCTGAGCAAACATAATGGTTCCTTCAAACTTATTATTTGTACCTAAAAACCAAGGTGCGCAAAAGATAATAGGTCCACACAAATCATCAAGTTCATGACAACAAAAGATGAATACATCACAAAAAAAGTTGTAGACTTCTTTATTCTTCTGAAAAAGGAGTACAAGAAACTACATCATCCCCCAGTAAGGGTTGCAAAAGAACACAGAAGAAAAAGGAAAAAAGCTATGGTCCCTGAATCTCCCCAGGATGGGCTGAGAGCTCCTTGACTCGAAGCTTTAAGTCGACTGCGCGGGCCTCCACCGTCGCCAGGACTCGTCGCTCTGCTTCTTTGCGCATCAATTCAACGGCCCCAGCGGAAGTATCACTTGCATGCTTCTCATCAAGCTGTTGTCGTTGCTGCGCCAAGGCAAGAGTCCGCTGAGTAAAAGTCGCCTCATCCTTCTTAAATGCTGTATGTTCAGCCCGGACACGCTCGACCTCTAACTGGAGTCGGGCCCGTTGGTCTTCAAGGCGACGCATCTGGGTGTCGATATCCTCGATATTAGCTTCCAATGCAGCTCGAGTTTCCACCATCGTCTTCATGGACTGAGATAACTGCTCTACCGCAGCCTCAGTCTCAGCCACCTCGCGCTCCCAAACGCCCACGGTGGCCTGGTATGAAGACTCAATCTCGGCGATCAGCTTCCCCTTCTCCGCATCTATCAGGACAGAGAGGTCGTTTTGCTGGATGCGTTGAAGTTCCGCGAGCCGCTCATCCAGCTCAATCACCGAAGCCTCCAGAATTTCGGCCATATGGTCGTGGCCTTGGTGAATACGAATCAGCTCGATGCAGGGCATTGCCAGAGCTTTTGCCGTCGCAAAACTCCTATTGGCATCCATCACAGCAGATACACCCTTCTGCAATATTTTGTACGCCCCCTCGACGAGGAATTTCACATACTCGTCTGCATCCGCCAGGACCTGCGGCGTCTTCGCGGGAGTTGGAGGAGCTACTACAGTTTGCGGACCGGAAGAAGATCCGCCAACCTCAATCAGCGAGGCTTGAACCTCGGCATCAATGGGCTCTTCATCAACAGGGGCTGGACTTCTAGCCCGAGGAGCCGAAGCAACAGAAGGAGCCGGCACAGGCGTCGAGATGGTCCTCCAAGTAGAAGGAGCGACACAGGGTTCTACACCCTTACCCTTCTCAAGTCCGGAGGAACCACCGATGTCAACGGCCACCTCTTCTACCCCCAACGTCCTATTAACAGTTGGTACCTCCCTTGGCAGAATAGGGAGATTGTCACTTGTCTCTTGACCCATCGTAGCGGTCTTGACTGACAGACGGGTCTCATCATCGAGTCCCTCAACAGGGACAGAATCTATCACTACCTCCTGAGTGGTAGCCGCCTCAACTTCCACGGTTGAAGCCGGGGTAGGACTCGGCAATGATGCAGCCGACCTCCCCTCATCATGCTAAAGAGGGGATTCAACCCTCTCCTCTGTCTCAACTACTTCTGTTGCCTCCGCAACAGGCTCTTGCAGCTCTGGAGCAACGTCATCGGAAGACGACGAACTCCATTCTTCTTCACCACCAGGAAACGGCGTGCTTGTCCCAGTTTTCCTCCTAACATAGTCCGGGGATACCGAAATCTCTACGTCAACAGCATCCTTCGGATCTTCCTCTATGGGAGACATCATGGTCGGCGGGATACGCACTTCAGACGAGCCCGCCGTCCCTTCTCGCCTGCTCCCACCTGACTTTGGGGTGCGAGGTTTTCTTTTTAACGGTTCCTACAAGAGAAGATGAAGCCTCGTAAATAGTGGAACCAAAATCAGATTATGTGGGACGCCTTTACCTCTGCGGACGTTGAATCCGATGACGCCGTCGGTGACGACGCCTTCTTCTGCTTCTTCGGTACAGGAGATTCAATCCCTTCGTCTGTACATCGCTTTGATCGATCGCCCGAGGGTTCTGCTTGAGAGACGGAAGGGGCACTCCGGTGACCTATCCCTGACGGACGATGCGATCGGGCCTTCACCGGCACATTCCTGGTCATCGCTAACTGGGTGCCTGCAATAAGACTGGTCTCTCTGTCATATCCGGAGGGCGCAGCAGCCATAGCACAGTAAAATTTGGCGGCTGAGTAAAGAATGGGCGGCCGCGGATCTGGGACGGGCAACGTAAAGCGAGCCCCAGTACATCCGGCATTATAGTAATGCCAAGCTCGTGCACCATCCAACAAACTTCAAATATACCCCAGAGAAATGCTGGGGTTATCCAACATCATCTGGGCATAACCAAATTGCCGCGCAAAACGGCTTGGCAAATATGGTTCCAGGTAGCACTGATTCCTGTTCCTGTATACCAGATGAGATGGCCGAATACTCTGCAACCAGCGGAATCCCCATTGAGACAGAGTGGTGGTACCTTCGCCCAGATCCCTCAGATCTTCGTTGGCCTCAAAGCCCAAGTAGATTGGACCAACTTTGGTAATTTCCCAACCCTGAAGACGGGATAAAACCTTTCTACAAACAGGGACACCAGTATGTGACCAGCTCCTCCTATTGAAACGACGAAGGAGTGCATCTCCAGCCTTATAATCTTCTTCCGAGCCTGGACTCATCACACTGGGATGATGCAAAATCAGCCATCCCATCAAATAGTGAAACGGCAGTTCGACGCGCGGGAAGTTATTGTTTCGGCCTCTGTCATGAATCACATTTCCAGCAAACTCTCTCAAACCTCGCTGCAGGTTACATACCATTGCGGGGAGAAGAGCCAAACGCCGGCCGAAGACCAGCTTCACGGCTGGCAGGATTAAGTTTCGGGTTACCCTCTCTACGGCACCAGATCCGCCCGCGAACACGCAATCCCGGAGCCATATCATCAGGTAGGACGCCAACACCGCCTTGGATGACATCCGATAAGCAAGATGCCAGAAGCAGCTGTAGGAGCGTGCATCTGACTGCTGGTCCTCATTTCCTCGGGGATTTTTCTCCCCTAACCTGCTCATTTCGGACAACACTTCGCTACGAGAAAGCGCCGGTGGAGTGGAAAATTGTGAGGGATCCTCCTTGTCTTGTCTAAAGACATAATCTCTCCAAGCGGTCACATGAGGTTGCGTTCCGTTCCTATCCCGTCTCTGCATATAGTAATGATGACTCGCTACTTCCTTGAAGACGGCCGTCATCTCCTCAGCCCTGTCCTCCAGGACTTGAAGTTCCTCGTTGGTGGGAAAGTACTCTTCATAGGGTTCCGACCCCCAAGGGAGTTTTGACACCTCGTACATCTCATGAAGTGCGAACCCTAATTCCCCCACCGGAGTAAAAAAAGGTCCCGGTATGGACATCAAACATCTCCAGTAGTGCGAGAAACATGTGCCTGTTGAGATAAACACCCGCCTGGGTAGCACGGATCGCGGCAGTCAACCCAATCTCTCGAAGCTCGGTCCGAAACCGTGACAGGATCCAGAGTGTCAGTTTATCCCACTTGGAAACGTAATGGCACCAACCCTCTATCCGAAAATCTCCTTTCGGGTATGAGCGTTCCATCAAAAGCATACGATGTGTAAAGGTCAAAGCACTATAAGCAAACGTATCAATGGGTACGTCACTGTAGAGGCTCCCGGGGCGTAGAGTCCGCCAGGTGAAAGAAGACCCAGACCATGTGGCGGTCAAAGTATCCCTTTGGTCGAAGGTAGAATCAATTTGGATGACGCCAGTCACCGCTCCCCCCTGAGAAGGGGTAAGATCCCAAGACATCCTCCTCTGGGAAACAAGGCGACAGAAGGATGTCAAAGGCCATTGACGTTCAAGTTGCTTGACAGTCATATGCATCCCATTCGCTGTAAAGAACCAGTCCTCCTTGACCTTCAATACCGTTGCATCAGTAGAAGTGAGACGGTCTCCGAATAGGAACTCAGGCTTCAAGAAGGTCAATTTATCAGATGTGGAAGATTTTAAAACACCACGTTCCATCATCCGTTTGAGGAACCCGTACTGTTGCTCACGGATTTGGGTCATTCTCTCGGGAGGCTGATCCAGCATAAGAGCCTCTTGAGCGGGGTTTATCACTTCCTTATCATACTTTACTCCCATCTGGTTGAAGACAGCCTCCAAGAACACTTCATTCAAAGGCGGGATCGCTACTGACACTAGCAAAGATCAGAAAAATGTTAGAAGCAACAAGAGAAAGAAGAGCTTCGGCACATTCAGGGTTTAAACCCATGCGCGTCAGCAGCCTCGGCGCATCATCAGGGTCTAAGCCCATGCGCGTCAGCAGCCTCGGCGCATCATCAGGGTCTAAACCCATGCGCGTCGACGAACAAAGACCGCGGCACATCATTAAAGACCCAAGGTCTATGTGCGTTGGCGTACGGAAAATGAGACTTACCAACCACCTCCGGCCGAACTTCGACAGGCCGTCGAGGAACGTCGGTCGTTACAACTTTCGCAGGCTCCTTCGCTTTCTCCTTCCCCTTGCCGGCACCACCGCGAGGAGTCTTGGGAGCCATTCTCTCAGAGAAGAAAAAGTTAGGGTTTTGAAGAAAAACTCTAAAGAAAGCAAAGGCACAGAGCAGATGAACTCTCTCTCTCTCTCTCCAACCCTTACCTATTTATAGGGCTTGGTCGCACGCGTGAACCGATGACGTGAGCCGTCGCTTCGGGTTCCATGAGGAGATAACAACAAATACAACCAAAAGATCATCATTAATCTTTTGGGTTACCAAGGCGTCATCATCATCAACTGAAAGGAGCATGCGCCCAAACAAGCATGCGCCCAAAAAATCATGCGCCCTGACCTCCATGCTTCTTATTCAAAGTATTCCAAAACTTATTCAAAAGTTTTGAAAACTTTGAAGGGGGTCTTGTAGAAGCATGGAATTTCACAACCAAAAAGCCCATGCGCCAGGCATTATATGCGCCAGAACTCAGACAGCTAATCAAATAAACCACAGACATTCGAAGAAGGACTTTTTATTTATATATATAAAAGTCTATTACATGTCTAGAAAAGGTTGTACAAAGGAGAATTTCTACAAAGGAAGGATCCTGGATCTACAGCCAACAGCCACCATGCGCCTTCCAGATAGGCGCAGCAACCACCATGCACCTCCAGATAGGCGCAGCAGTCACCATGCGCTGTCAGCCAGGCGTAGCAGATGTCATGCGCCTCCAGCCAGGCGCATCCTACCATCTCTTCAGCAGCTCAGTTATGTGCATCCAGCTCAGTTATGTGCATCCCTTCAGCAGCTCAGTTATGTGTAACTCTTCCAACCAGGCTCACCTGGCCGAGCAGAGCCCAGTTATGTGCCGCTCTTCCAGCCAGGCTCGCCTGATAAGTGCTTCGCTGGAACCAAGGAAGAGAAGAGCACCGCAAATGCTGTGGCCAGGGGAGGCTTCGAAAGAGCCTCCAAAGACCAAGAAAGACCGTGATCGAAATCATGGCACAAGGAGCTTTCAACACAATCAAAGTAGGCGGCACCCACTTTGAAGGAAGAGAGAGCCTAGCACCGCCATTCCGATCTACGGCTCTTCCGGAATAACGGAAATGAGGCCCGAGCATCCCTATCTTTGGATGCAACAGGCACCTTCCGCCTGCCTCAGAAGCCCTCGACTCTGTCTTTTGGATGTAACAATCACCTTCAAGTGCATCGAAGACAACACGACGTCTCATCTTTACCCTCGGGAGCACTTCGTCAACAGAATGTACCCACATATCCAAGTTCATGTTGGAAGTACGAGAGGGAACGAGGAGCAAACCTTCTCTCCATGCCACTATTTATAGGCCGGGCAAATCAAACCCACGCGCCAAGTGGATGACTCTCCGAATTCTGTGCAATGAATTTGCATTAAATGGATGAACCGGACGCCTCGAATTCAGCCAAACGGCTATTTACAGCACTCGAGGAGCGAGACAGCCGCGTCATTAAAGGATATGTCGGATGCGCCAGCCAAACAGCGCATCACACGGACGTGCCCTCCAGTATCAGGTACATCACACAGACGCGCCCTACAGTACCCGGTGCATCACAGAGGATGCGCCCCCCCCTCACATCTCCATATCGAGTGGAACACCAACCAATGTGCCCACTCAGCTGTCTATCGAACATCACAAACATTAAATACTGAACTGACACCAGAGTTGGCAGCAAGCTTCCCAAAGTCTGAACAGTTGACAGCTTTTTCAGAGAACGAAGCGTCGACAACGTCAGCATCATCATGACTCTATTCCGACGGCTACTGCCATGTGGCCATCCGTATGCGCCTCTACGGCCCTGCGTCCAAACTAGCATGCGCCTCTACGGCCATGCGTCCAAACTAGCATGCGCCTCAAAAGCCATGTGCCTCAGACCCTTCACTGATTCCTAAAGACAGAAGAAGAGTCTCCAGTTGAAGCTTTGCATGCGCCTCAAAAGCCATGCGCCCCAGACTGATCTCTGATCCCGAAAGACAGAAGGAAGGTCACCTGCATGCGCCTCAAAAGCCATGCACCCTAAATGGTTTGTAACTCTTAAAGGTTATGAGCCGCAGCCTCCTCCTGCGCCCAGATCCAAGGCGCAGCTCACCAGATCATTGCCTCCCCCAAATCCGAGATCTTCGAGCCATGGGTCGATGACACGTGTCCTTTGACTCAACTCGTCCAAGATTTCAGCAACAAAAAGATCTTCTCCTCTGCTACGTGCCGGCTCACAACAGCAGTATGAAGAGTTCTCCCCCTCAATCAGGGCGCATCATCTACGCGCCCCCATCAGCAACTTTCACGTGGCGTCCCTACACACCGGCGCATCCTACATGTGCGTATGAGCAGCCAGCCTGCAAAACTATAAATAGAGGGATCTTCTCCTTCACACACACACACACAGAATCCATAACGAACATACGAGGAATCACCAGAGAGGCAGATACAGACACTCAACGTCTTCCTCCTCTCAGCAAGCTCCAGCACCCAGAGCAATCCACGCCTTCAGAGAACCGATAACCGTCGTCAGCCGGTCAACGGAGTCAACGCATTACCACTCGCTCCATTGGCACTAAGGACCCAGCTTAAACAAAAGTGTACTCCTAGGACTACATCTAAGTCCTACATTGTAACACTGTTCTGTTTGTATTAAAGTTTTCAATCAAACAATTTTAATGGCAAACAATATATATATATATATATATATATATATATATATATATATATATATATATATATATATATATATATATATATATATATATTTTATATACACACACACATATATATATATATATATATATATATATATATATATATATATATATATATATATATATATATATATATCCATAAATACACCCAAAATTTTCTTTAAAAATCAAATACCATTTAAAAGTCAACTATCCAATTATTTAATATATTTAAACATATCTACATATATATAAATTCAATCTTTAAATAAATCAACTCAAAATAATAATCATATTTAAATAGAAAAACATGTTTATTAAATCTCCAAAAATAACTTCAATAATAATAGACTAATAAAATTGTTCCAATGGGTGCACTTATACCGCACACCCTTTTCCGGGTCCACACAATATACTATTTTGTAAAATATTATTTAAATAATAAAATATCAATAATTGCACAAATAATTAAACGATTTAAAATTGTACGTGAAATTCTAAAATAATTTAGAAATTATTTTTAAGTACATAAAATATGTCTACATGGCCACTTTTGGTCCCACCACATGCCTACCTGGCTTAAATTTGGTTCGGGCCCAGTTCGGACGGAATTGGACAAACCGGGTCATCTAAAAATCAATATATAAAATAATATTTAATTTAAAATACTTTAAATTAGTCCATTCACAACTCTGTCTGGTTTTCCTAGTTCGGTCATCCCCATGGCAAGGCTTTCCCACCCATGGCTAGTACACTAGTCAAGGCACACTGTTACATCTTCCGTGCCAAAATTTATGGTAGTCTTGTATTCCAAAATTCAACAATGGCTAAGGTCATTTCTAATGAAATAAAAAAAATCATAAATTGCATGAATAAATTTGAAGTCTCATAAAAAAATATAATTAAAAAAATAAAAAAATTGGGGTTTTACATGTCCAATTTTGGATTACGATGAGCCGCGTACAAAATCGCTCGTTTGAGTGGGTCGCGGGCCCGCCAAAAAGGGATTCCGGTCGACCTTCTCAGAATCGAACCAAACTTGGCACACAAGACCAGAATTTTGATTCGGACTTGTTGGCGCAAGTTTCGTCTCGATTTGACGACTGTACATGATGTTAGGGCAAAGTTTGCAAATTGGCGATACAGGAGTATTTTGACGGATACAGACTGATTTCGTCGCACACACGCGATGAAACTGAGTTCCGTCAGTTCCCACACGTCAGCAACATCCATACGCGCTTTTCGATACATATAGCGTACGACCACGTCGCCCGATTTATCGGGGCGCATGCCGTATCGAGAAAATTTCAGAATTTTATATAAGCTTAACACAATTTTTCCTCCAACTTCAACATCAATTTACTTTTTACACGTTAATCGAAACGACGATCCAGAAGATGCGTTACGATCTCAATTATGTTGTCTTTTACTGTTTTTGATTAGTTTCTACAAGTTTTTAATGCACAGCAAGAAAATTAGCCGACAAGTTGTCATTTAGAATTGGTTTTAACAGTCCAAAAAATCTGATTTTTTGCTAACTTTGGTTCAATTTTTTGAACCAGTTAGATGGTAATGTCGAAGTCCATCTAGAGGATCTCGAAGAGGGTCAAGTCTACTTTCTAGAAAATCTTACGGATCCAAAATCAATGTTACGAGTAAAAAGTTACGTCTCAGGAAGTAGGGTACCTTGAGTGGGAAAACTGCTCCGTGGATGACGAGGGGATGACTTTCAATGCTCCGTTCGTCGCGCACACAACTCTGTTGCTGGTAAAACTAACTCGTAGACGAAGAAGGTATGTTCTGCCTTAATTTTTGTTTTGGGAGTCTAGGATTTTGAGGTCTGTGGAGGAAGATATATATCTAACAAGTTTTATCAAAACCCAATGCTAATAGGATTCTAATAATCTATTATGTTGGGGTGCTCACGGGTTGGTCGGGTTGGGCTCACGTTGGGGATTGCTGCTACAGCAGCTTGTAAAGGAAGGAGGGGCCCGCCCACTTAAGTGGGTGGGTGTTTTTAATTTTTTTCTTTTTCTTTTTCTTATTCTTTTTCATTTCTTTCTTTTTTTCATTTCTTTCTTTTTATTTATTAAAAATTCCTTTTTATTTATTCTTTTAAAAACTATTTTTCTATTATTACTATATTTAAATATCTAAATTCTATTTTTATTTATTATTCTACTTAAAAACTCTTTTCAATAATACAATAATTTATATATATTTATATACACATATATTCCCACATATATGTATATATAAATATATACACCTTAATAAATCAACACATACACACATACATATATACATATAATATAACATACAAACTTACACCCATACTATGCATTAACTTAAGTATTTGCTATTACTATTGTTTCACACTCCTAATATTATGCATACATGTATTTTAGCACAAACTTCTACACAAAATTAAATTTAAATATTTTAATGCATTAGGGGGTTTTATATGTATCAAAAGGTACAATTAACTACGCACAGGTGTGATTCCTTAGGGTTAGCATGAAATCTTGCACACAAGAAAATACTAAACATTATATCAGGGAGTATCAGTTACATAAAATAAACTACCAATCATACCTCGATACTTACGTATATCGACAGGTTTGCCTTGTTCATCTACATCAAGCTTGGTTGAAGTTGCCATTGGAGTGATAAGAGGTTTGACGGGTTCCAGATCAAACTTCTTTAGCAAATAGTTTATGTATTTGACTTGGTTGATGAACGTCTCATTATTGGTTTATTTGATTTACAGTCCAAGAAAGAATTTATGTTCTTCCATCATGTTCCTCTCAAACTCATTCTGCATACACTTAGAGAATTCTTGAGAAAGAGATTCATCAGTAGATCCAAAGGTAATATCATCAACATAAATTTAAATTAAAAGAAGATTTCCATTTAAAGATTTTATAAATCGTTTAGTGCCAATCTTGCCTTTTGAAAAACCATTATCAAGTAGAAAATAACTTAGACAATCGTACCAAGCATAAAGGGTTTATTTCAAACGATATAAGGCTTTCTTCAACTTTAATACATAATTAGGATTTTTGAAATCAGTAAAACGTGGAGGTTGAGGTACAAAAACTTCTTTTATGAAATTATTAAGAAAATTACTCTTTATATCCATTTAAAAAAGTTTGAAGTTATGAAAATATGCAAATGCACATAACATGCGAATAGATTCTAATATCGCAACAAGGGCATCAGTCTCATCATAGTCAATACCTTCCTCTTGGTTGTATCCTTGAGCTACGAGTCAAGCCTTGTTATGAGTGACTAAACCACTCTCATTTAATTTATTTTGGAATACCCAGCGGGTGCCAATGACCGTATGATCAATGGGTTTGGGAACAAGTTCCCAAACTTGATTCCGTTCAAATTGGTTTAGTTCCTCTTGCATAACATCTAACCAATAGTTATCACTACATGCTTCTTCAATAGTTTTAGATTCTAGCTGTGAAATAAATGCAATACAAGAAGCTATATCTCTGGTAGAGGAACGAGTACTTACGCCCTGGGTGATCTCACCTATTACCAAGTCCTTGGGATGGTCAGCCATGAATTTTATTCTTTTTGACAGACTTTTAAGGTAGTTAGTTCCAGTTTTAGGTTCTGTAGACGCCTTGCTAGGTGTACTGATGTCTTCGTCATCATCATCGTTGATCATCTGTTGGTTTAATTCGTCAAATGTGACGTTCATTGATTCTTCGATAATCATTGTCTTTTTGTCAAAGACTCGGTATCCTTTATTTTGGCCGCATAACCTAAAAAGATACCCTCATCGGCCTTTTCGTCAAATTTATCCAAATTATCTTTAGTGTTAAAAATAAAACATTTAACCAAAGATTTTAAAATAAAAAACTATGGGAGTTCTTCAAACCATAACTCATAAAGAGTTTTCTTCAATTTAGGTTGAATTAGAACCCTATTGAGAACATAACAAGCTGTATTGACAGGTTCTGCCCAAAAATATTTGGGTAGACTAAACTGGTTCAACATTACTCTAGCCATTTTAGATAGAGTTCTATTCTTACATTCCATAACTCTGTTTTGTTGTGGAGTCCTAGGGCAGGAGAACTCATATAAATATCTGTGTGTGTCACAGAATTACTCAAACTCTGCATTCTCGAATTCGTCGCCATGATCTCTTCGAATACGAGTAATCATAAATCCTTTCTCATTTTGAACTTTCTTATAAAATGCGACAAATTCAGATAATGCATCATTCTTGCGTGCGAGAAAATATACCCACGTGTATTTAGAGATATCATCTACTATTATAAATGCATATAACTTACCACCTAGGCTAGCAATTCTATTAGGCCCAAATAAATCCATATGCAGTAATTGTAGAGGTCTTGTGGTACTTACAACATTATTGGACTTAAATATGGATCGAGTAGCTTTGTTCTTTTCATATTTACTACATACCACATCCTTCTTAAAGACGATGTCCGGTAAGCCTCGTACCAATTTTTGTGTGGATAATCTTAAATTGTGTCTATATTTTCATGACCGAGTCTCATATGCTATAGTTGACTCTCATTGTTCTTGGCAAGTAAGCATCTACCTGCTTTGTTAGCATCTTCCAACAAATAGAAAACATATACGTCGTCTTCCCTAATACCTTCAAAGATAGTACTACCAGTTGAACTATCAACTACAGTACATTTGTCTTTGACAAAGTTAATACCATAACCATGGTCAGCTAAATGGCTTATGTTGAGTAGGTTATATTTTAACTCAGTTACTAGACAAACATTTTTAATTACAGGATATGGAGCCTTACCAATGTTGTCGATGCCTACTTTATACCCTTTTAAGTTGTTACAGAAGGAGACGTATCCTTCTTTCTTCTTCGACAATATTGCGAATAGAGAAGCATTACCGGTCATGTGCCATGAGCAACCGCTATCGAGAATCCATTTTCTTTTAGCATGAGTAGGGTGTTCCACCTACAAAGAAGTTTACAGATAAAACTTTTGGTACCCATATCTTGTAAGGTCCGAATATGTTAGTCTTTGGTATCCATGTATATATATTCAAATCAACTAATTGTTTACTCTACATGTTGGTGAGATATGACCAATGGTGCCATAATAGTGACATTTAGCATGCTGAGTCTTAGGTGTAGTATGTTGTGTATGATTGGTAGGTTTTGGTGTTCTAGTTGGATACTTGTAGTAGAATGCATGTCGGTTAGTCTTCTTGGGCAAAGGTTTGATAAAGTTTGGTCTGACACTATTGGGTTTGACTGTATTGGTTTTGACCGTGTTCCGATGTTTTGGTAATTGACACGTGTTAATATGGAAAGCAGCAACTTCAGGCTGTTTTCCTAACCTAATTTTCAACTTTTTGGAGGTGTCATAAAGTGTGTTATAGTTAGCTGTAAGTGCATCATTTTTGACTAGTGCACAGTGATGGATCTTCTTCTCCTTGAGTAAATCTTCCTTAATTTTAGCAATGGTCTTATCTTTTTCTTCGGATAAACGTATAGTCTCGTGTAGTTGCAGTTTGACAGAAAAAAGTTTACCAGTCTCACTAAGGTTTTTACTATTTCTAACCTCAGCTAATAAGTTGATAAGTCTTCCTATTTCACCTTTGTACTATTTGAGTACCTTCTTAGAGTTTTGGTATTTTCTAAGCAATTTTTTGTGGTCATCTAAGAGGTCACTAAAAGCTTCACCTAATTGGTCAAAGGTAAAATCATCATATGTATCAAACAGGAGATTTGAGTTTACGTGATCATATGCCATCAAACATACATTTGTAACATTGTCTGATTGTTCATCTTCTGAATCGCTGGCTTCGCTTTCATGCCAAATGCTTGTGTTGACATATCTTCTTGAAGTAGATTTCTTCAAGTAACTCTTTTCATACTTGTTACCTTTTCTGGTTGATGATGATGTTGTCAGACATTCCTTCTTGATGTGTCCTTTCTTCATGCAACCATAGCAGATTGGATCTTCTTTATTGTTGATGTTGTGTTCCTTCATTCTTTGGTTGAACCTCATGAACTTCTTAAACTTTTTCACTAGGAGAGCTTGATCCTCAGTGTCAGAATCACCGTCGTTAGAATCTTCTTCGACACTTCTTCATTGTTCAGCTTTGAAGGCGATTGATTTTTCCTTTGGTGCGGCGTCTTCAAAGTCTTGAAGTTCCAACTCGTGAGTGAGTAGTTTTCCCATGAGTGTTTCAAGAGACGTGGTAGTGAGGTCGTTTTCTTCAACGATTGTCGTAGCCTTCGAAATCCAGTTCTTTGTGAGAGCTCGCAGCACCTTGGGAATTTTCTCATGGTTATTGTATTCATTCTCTAGGGAGGACAAAGGATTTACAATATCCAGAATCTTGTGAACATTTGTTTAACGGACTCGTTCGGCGTTATCTTGAACGTCTTATAATCTGGAGTAAGTCTACTTATCTTGGACTCCTTGACTTGTTTCGTGCCCACATGAGTAACTTCGAAAAGTTTCTATACCTCATTAGATGTTGTGCATGTAGACACCCTATTGAATTCAGTCCTGTTTAAAGTACAAAATAAACCATTAATAGCACGTCCGTCAAGATTGGCTTCTTTCTTTTCAGAATCAGTATACTTGTCATGTGCCTTTTCAACCAAATTTCTATCAATAAGAACACGTGGAGGCTTTTTATAGCCATCAAGTACAATTGACCATAATTCAAAATCTTAAGATTTTAAAAAGAAACTCATACGTATTTTTCAATAAGTGTAGATGGTACTATCAAACAATAGGGTCTATTTGTAGCTTGGCCTTCAATTATGAATTTCACAGTTGCCATATGTGATATAGCGATCTATGTAACAACAGTTATATATAAAAAATAATAAAAATGTTACCTCGCTTTACCTATATAACCTCGCTCTAATACCAATTGTAGGAACGAAATGTAAAGTGTCACTACCACTTTTTTAACTTGAGGGTATTTTGGTCATTTTTGACTTTTTATGAAATTAAATTTTTTATTAATTAAATATGTGCTAATTATTTAATTGAACCTTAACCTAGAAGTTAACCTAATCTAGATATGACAATGAGGTTAGATATTTTATTAGAACATTCCTACTAAGTGCCAAGATTACTAATATCTAGATATTTGCTAGTGAGATATTTTTAGAGAGATATTTTAGAAGGAAACCATAGAAATTGGTTGGGCCTTTGAATTAAGCTTTGTTTTCATTGTTAGAAGCCCATAGCCACCATTCCACAATGCCCTAACCCTAACCAAACTATCTTGGCCGGCCACCATAGGATCCCCCTATAAGTATCAACACTTGTTCATCTTGCCTCTTTTTAATACCTACATCAAACCCTAAATTAGTTCTTCCCCAATTTCTCCCCCTTTATCCAAATTGATCCCAAATTGAGCCTAGACTCTTGCATCATCATCCCCAATAGTAGAGAAGGATAGTGGAGGCTTGCTAGCAAGGTTTTGGGAGCTTTGGACCATAGCAAATTGGAAGGAAGACCTTGTAACCCCACTCTTCCTCATTTTTGAATTTTAAAAGTTTTTCTATATGAGATTGATTAAATGAGCTAATTAATCCAGAAAATAAATAAATATTTTAAAGTTTTTATATTTTGTATATTTAAATTTTCCTTGGGAATTCTTGTGTTTAGAATCCTGTATTGGGCCTTAGTTTGGGCTTTCTCACAGAAGAGGGTTCTAATGAATTTCTAGTTGGGACAGCAACTCTGAGTCCTTAATTCAAAATTTTGAATTAGGGAATACTTCTCGTATCAATTTCTTCATGGCAGTTGAGACCTCTACTCAAATTTTGGCACCAATTCCTAGCGTTCGTTTTAAGCAAACGGCTACTACTATATATTCCTCTCGAGTCCTTCCTTTCTGTTAGCATTCTTCTTTCCATTTATTTCATTTCCTCCTCACCATTCCATCGAACTAAAGAATCTCGTGGCAATGATGACGACGATGGCGCATGGCAATGAAGATGACGATGGTTTATGGCAATAAAGATGACGAGGGCTTCATCCTTCCTTGATTGAACAGAGCACGAGCAACAGTTCTTTTTCCTTTTCTCTCTAGCATAAAGTTTGGTAAGAGATCGATCTCCATTTCTTTGTTGATACTTTGATTTGAAGGGTTCTTGCCTGATCTGAGGATTTTCGAGTTTCTCTTGGTTCCTGATTAGATCTAGATCGGTCGTGATACATCTACTTCATGAAGTAGCAATGAGGAGATCGGGAAAATCATGTTCGACTGCTCTCCGATGAGCGAGAATCGATCGATCGAGGAAATCTAAGGGATCGAACCTTAATTGAACTCTGCAGGTGAGAAATCTCTGTCTCTGTTTCGATTTTTCCTTGAAATTCTTGTACGAGAGTTTGGCTTTGGAATTTTGAAGATCTCGAGCGTCTGATTGAGTTTTGTGGATCAAGCTTTTTGATCCTCTTGATCAAAGAAGAATTCTCGTAATTTTGAGTTTGATTTGTTTCAAACAGAATTATAAACTCATAACTCTGTTTCCTGAGCACCACTTGTTTGATGTTTTGTCGCAACCATGATTGTGGAGACAATTTGGACGCGAGGCTTGTGTCTGAACCCGAGAGAGTGTCCCAACTTCATTGGACTCGTCACCCTCAGGTAATACCTTATTTTTCCTCTTGTTGTTGGTTTGATTTATAGTAATTGATGGAGGTTGGTCGGGCTTGCAGTCAAGTGTAGGAGCGGTCGTGCGTCCGTGTCCAGATAAATTTGGGTGCAGGCGCTTCGTGTCTACCATAGGATGTCTTCCATAAACTGTTGGATGCCTGGAGTCTTTTGGTTGCATTTGTGTTGCAGTCAGTAGATGGATGCAGCTACAGGATTAGAGTTTTTGGGGTGAAGCTCATGTACATATGTAGGGTTGTTATGCATGTGTCCGACACTCGGTTCGTGTTTAATTGTCGTGTGTTCGGTGTCGAGGTCGTGTGCAAGAAGGTCGATCTGGGGATGGAGTCTAAATTAGCCAGAAGGAGAAGTCGAATTAATGCAGGTTGATGTTTGGAGGGATTTAGACTCAAATATAGCTGTTGGATTGAATTGTTGGGCTTTTGTTGAGTCAAGAGTAAAAGTTTAGCTTGTGTATATTTTGAATGATGCAAATTGTTGGGTTGGGGCTATAAAGAATGCTTCTGGGCTTCATTGTGAATTGCTAGGCTTTTGAGTTGCTTTTACTGTGTTAGAAGTTTAGTTGCATATTTGCCAAGGTTTGGATCTGTGTATGAAATTTTTGAGTATGAGTTATTCTACTTTTGTATCTACATAGCCAGTAACCAGTGTAAACTCCAGATTGATGAGTTGAGAATTTATTTCTCTTCCTTTTTAAGTTTACGAATTGAGCCTGGTGATCATAAATGGGGACTTAATTTCCATTGTCTTAATCTTGTGTGACTAGCAAATTAATTGGGCCGAGTTTATTAAGATTAACATTAAGGTTATTTTGGGTCTGGTAACACCCTATATTATAAGCATTTGTTGCAAGGCTTGGCTTCGCATATTGTGCCAATGTATGGGGAGGGTCAAGTGTAAACTTGAGAGTTAAGACTCACCATAGATAATAGTATTTTCTAATTTTATGAGTTGGTGGCACCCATATATACTATCCATAGCTAAAAGAATTTATGAATGATAGTGTACTTGGTGGACAGTTACATATTATTGTTCCATCTAGAGTACAGTTGTGGGTTAGGGCTTATTAGACTAAGCCAAAGTCTAGATGGTAGTGTTGCCAAACCATATGATGGTAGTGTCAGTAGTCAATGTTTGTAACTGCATATTTATAAATATCATGTGGGTGTGCTTTATGAGTAGTATTTAAATATATACTTATTAGGAGCACACTAGTATACTTTGAGTATTTTATAGATGGATTTAACTAGTATATGAGAGTAGCTAGTGTTAATTGTTAGAAGTTAATCAAATTGCACCTAAAATTGCAGGAGGACATCTAGCTATATTTTCCACCCTTGATCACCCGAAGCAAGGCAAGTACATTCTATGGTTCATGATCATTTACATTCATATCTTGTACTTTTCTTGTGACACGATATCCTGTACTCTTGTACTTTCATGTCTTGTACCTACTTGTAGTTGGGGAGGGGAAATGCACTAGCTATGTGACCAAACCCATGTTCTGATATTCATGTAGATAGCTTAGGCCTCGTACCGTGCACGTGGGCCCTAAGCCGTACCAATATTCATGTACTCCTGTACTTATTCCTGTACTTACCCCAGCCGGTCACATAGGCTAGTTGTATTTCAAATATTATGCACATTTCATGTCTTGTACTTCAGGTTCATGGTTTATTTCATGTACTTTATTTCCTGTGCTTCCTGTATTTACATTTTCTTTACTTTCATGTTCTTTTCCTGTACTTTACATTCCATGTTCTCTTGTACTCATTTCTATATCATGATGTTCTTGTTCATTACCTAGAACCGTACTTTGCTTCGCTCTTGATTGGATATATTGCAGGTGAGATGGAGGCAATGTATGACACGTATTATGGCCGGGAGCCTACAAACGTGCTAGAGCCAGTTGGAGCTACACTAGACCTAGAGGCCGAGGAGGCCTAGCTATCTTTCCCTTTAGATGCTTATTTTCATTGTATTAGTGACTTCAGACTTTACATTACATTGCTGGATAAATGTAATAATTCATAGATTGTACTTTGATTTTGGGATTCGCTTATATAGATGATGTGATTTGCATTCATTCATATCTGGACTTGATAGTTTCCCTAGATTGGTACAGTTTACTTTGTCGTGTCTAACGACGAAGGCTGGGCGTGTCCGATTCGTGTCCGATTATTCGGGAACGGGTCTTGACATGTTTTTAGTGGTGGCCCATACAGGTCTTTTCTAATGGTACCTAGGTATTAGTGTACTATTGGGGGACTTGATTAAACTAGGGAAACTTGAATCACTGTATAGAAAATTGGGTACATCGAGTATATGGATATTTTATAACACATTTACATTTACTTGTAGGTTAGGTTTTTATCAATCGAGAAGTTTTCTTTCTACAGCAGGATGGTTACCACGAGGAAGACCGCGGATCAGCCCGGAGTTGCAGTCAGTTCGGGGCAGTCTGTACCAGACGTTCCGGTAGAGGAGCTTCCGCCACCGTCTCCTATCTTTCCTCTGCTACCCCCGACGATGACGTTCGATGGCGCCCAGGTGATGGCCATGTTCCAGCAGTTCATGGAGGCTCAGAACTATCAGGCCGCACAGTTCTGAGCGACAGTTGTGGATGCACTCAGGACCCGAGAGCCAGTTCCACCAGCACCAGTAGCACCTCCAGCACCAGCAGCACCGAGACCGGGGACCGCCAGAGATTACTAGAACCTTTGTCCAATAGATTTATGGGGCCATGAGGGGATCGTATATGCAGATGAGTGGCTGAAAAATGCTGAGAGGACGCTGAAGCTGGCGAGGATCCCAGATGACCTGAAGGTGGAAGTTGCAAGCATACGACTTTTTGATCTTGCCAGAGCCTGGTACTGAGAGGAGCCTCAGTTAGCTGCGCCCCAGATTCTCTTGACAGACTTTAAAACTCTGTTCAAGAAGAAGTTCTTTCTAGACGTAGAGCGAGACGAGCTTCGAATGCAGTTCGAGGCATTGCAGCAGGAGAACATGACAGTGACAGAGTACACATCAGAGTTCACTCGACTCAGCAGGTTCGCAGAGAACCTAGTCAGTGCACCAGAGGATAGGGCTTGGAGGTTCAAAAAGGGCCTCACCAGAGAGTTGCGACATGCAGTGGCGATCAGCCAGGCGACGACTTATGCAAGCATCCTCAAGATTGCTCAGGCTGTGGAGAAGAAGGCGGATCCGAAGCTGAAGAGGGACCGGGACATCGGCAGTAGCAGCTATCAGACGTCGGCAAATAGGACTCAGATTTAGACGAGGCCACAACAGTCGACACAGCAGTATCACCATCCAGCCAGAGTTCATACACATCAGCCATAGAGACAGCAGCAGGCAGGTACTTGCGCTTTCTGTTACCGGCCAGGATACCGCTTTGATGAATGCCGCAAGAGGCTTAGGCTCTGCTTATTTTGTGGATCAGATGCACATCAGATGAGGGACTGCCCACAGGCTATACGTAGCTCGACTGATAGGAGGACCTCGAGGAGCTGGAGGACCACCACCTGCACCACCCAAAGTACCACCAGCTGTACCATAGAGGGTTCAGGATTTACCTACTTAGTAGCAGTAATTTGCACAATATCAGCAGTAGAGGGAACCACCACAATAGGGATGTGCTTACGTCATGGCCGCAGTTGAGGAGGATGAGGGAGCTCCAGATGTGATTACAGGTTCTATTCTTTTACATTCATTTCCTGCCATTATACTGTTTGATTCTGGAGCCACATATAGCTTTGTATCCTATGAGTTTTTGTATAGACACGGCTTCACACCTAAGCCCACTAGGAGGAACTGTCAGATCATAACAGGAGGAGGGGTAGTGCCAGTTAGTGAGATGGTTGATTGCCCTATCACTATAGCTGGGAGGGAGCTTAGAGGTCGATTCCTAGTGATGCTATTGCCCGGATTTGACATAGTCCTCGGCATCGACTGGTTGAGTGAGCAGTTTGTTGTAATAGACTGCCATGAAGGAAAGGTTACTTTCAGCCCGCCTGGAGTTCCGATGTTCGAGATCAGCAAACGGATTGCAGAGAGGCCAGATGGAGTCTACTTCGGAGCAGTTGTAGAAGACCAGGAGTTGCCGCATCCGCTGATTGCAGAGTTTCTAGACGTCTTCCCCGAGGAGTTGCCAAGATTGTCGCCAGATCGAGATGTGGAGTTCACCATCAACCTAGTGCCCGAATCAGCTCCAAAGTCCCAGCATTTCTACAAGATCAACCCGACAGAAGCTGCTGAGTTGAAGTCCCAGATTGATGAGTTGGAAGGCAAGTGTTTTATTTGGTCCAGTGCTTCACCCTGGGGAGCACTGGTACTCTTCGTATCAAAGAAGGATGGGACTGTTAGAATGTGCATCGATTATTATGCACTCAATAACATCACCATCAAGAATAAATACCCGTTGTCGCGAATAGATGAGTTGTTTGATCAGCTGAGTGGGGCAAAAGTTTTCTCAAAGATTGACCTTCGGTCATGGTATCATCAGATGAAGGTTCGGGAGCAGGATATTCCGAAGACAGCTTTCAATACCTGCTACGGTAGGTATAAATTCTTGGTGATGCTGTTCGGACTCACCAATGCTCCATCAGTATTTATGAACTTGATGAATAAGGTTTTTCACAAGTATTTGGATAAGTTTGTCGTAGTCTTCATTGACGACATCCTGATCTATTCGAAGACTGAGGAAGAGCATGTTGAGCATATGCGGATTGTTTTGGAGATTCTGCGAAAAGAGAAGCTGTACGGAAAGCTCTCGAAGTGCGAGTTCTTTTTTGGACAGAGTGGAGTTCTTGGGGCATGTAGTGACTGGAGAGGGGATTTATGTAGATCCCAAGAAGATTGAAGCCGTGGAAGCATAGGCACCTCCCAAGTCAGTAGCTGAGGTTCGTAGTTTCCTGGGGCTAGCAGGTTACTTCCGAAAGTTCGTGAAAGATTTTGCCAAGATAGCAGAGCCAATAACGAAGCTTACACGGAAGGATGAGGGGTTCATCTGGAGCAACGCCTGCTAGTCAACATTTGAAGAATTGAAGAGAAGACTCACTATAGCGCCAGTTTTGGCTTTGCCATCGGGATCTGGAGGGTTCGTTATCTACAGCGATGCATCAGAGAAAGGCTTGGGATGTGTGCTTGGACAGAACAAGAAGGTTATTGCTTATGCTTCTAGACAGTTTAGGCCTCATGAGAAGAATTATCCTACTCATGACTTGGAGCTTGTAGTAGTTATTTTTGCTTTGAAACTGTAGAAGCACTATCTGTATGGAGAGAGGGTGGACATCTTCACGGACAATAAAAGCCTGAAGTATGTTTTTACTCAAAAGGAACTAAACATGAGACAGCAAAAATGGCTGGAACTCATGAAGGATTTCGACATCAATCTGCAATACCATCCTGGGAAGGCGAATATGGTAGCAGATGATCTTAGTCGATATCCTGTTGCTATGTTCCTTACTATAGACTGACATCTTCTAGAGGATCTTGAGAGTCTAGAAATCGAGATTGTTCTTCCGGGAGTTTGAGGGTAGCTGATGCACATACAGATACAGTCAGGACTGTTAGAGAAGATCAAGGAGGCCCAGTTTCTAAATGAGGGGCTCTGATGTCTCAGAGGTCAGGCAGAGGCAGGATTGCTTGACGACTTCACTGTTGCAGAGGATGGATACCTGAGGTACGAAAACAAGTTGTGTATGCGTAAAGAATTGTGGGAGGAGGTTATGCAGGAGGCCCGCCAGTCGCAGTATTATATTAATCCTGGATCTTCCAAAATATATAAGGATCTGCGGAAGTATGTTTGGTGGTATGGAATGAAACGAGAGGTTGCCAGATTTGTTTTTAGATGCCTCGTATGCCAGCAAGTCAAAGCGGAGCGCCAGAGACCAGCAGGATTACTCCAGCCTTTACCTATTTCGGAGTGGAAGTGGGAACACATAACCATGGACTTCGTCTCTGGTTTACCGCGTACACCCGGTGGCAAGGATATTATTTGGGTTATCGTGGACAGATTGACGAAATTTGCTCACTTCATTCAGTTCAAGGTAGGGCTGTCGACCGAGAAGCTTGCAGACCTCTACATACGTCAGGTCGTACGGATTCACGGAGTGCCAGTGAGTACCATTTCAGACAGGGACAGGTACTTCACATCACACTTCTGGAGGAGTCTACAGCTGAGCTTTGGTTCACAATTGAAGTTCAGTACCGCATATCATCCACAGACAGACGGACAGTCCGAGAGGACCATCCAGACATTGGAGGACATGATGCGGGTTTGCTTACTCGACTTCGGCGGATCATGGAAGGATCACTTACATCATATGGAGTTTGCCTATAAGAACAATTATCAGGCTAGCATCGAGATGACACCGTTCGAGGCACTATATGGACGGAGATGACGCACACCTTTATCTTGGGACGACATTGGTGAGAGGACCTTGCTTGGACCAGAGATGGTGGTAGATTCAGCCGAGAAGGTCAGACTGATCAGAGAGCATCTTAGAGTTGCACAGGATCGACAGAAGTACTGGGCGGACAGCAGCCGACGACCTCTGGAGTTTGCAGTGGGAGATAGAGTGTTTCTGAAGATCTCGCCGACCAGAGGCATCATTCGTTTCAACAGAGGTAGGAAGCTCAGTCCCAGATACATCGGGCCTTTCGACGTGACGGCATGGATTGGCGAGGTGGCATATCGACTAGCGCTTCTTGCTAGCTTAGAGGAAGTGCACGGCATTTTCCATGTTTCCTAACTTCGACGCTATATTCCGGATCTGAGCCATGTGGTGGACTACTCAGAGCTAGAGGTGGGTCCGAGCTTGACCTACGAGGAGCAGCCAGTAGAGATCATTGATCAGAGGGAGAAGCAATTACTGAACCAGACTATATTGCCTGTCTGAGTCATGTGGAGACATCACTCTCCGGGAGAGTCCACGTGGGAGCGCGAGGACGAGATGCGAGATCGCTACCCTAGTTTATTTGCTTGATTGTATTTTGTGTATTGGGAATTTTCCCTTTCAATAAAAAATTAAGATTATGAAAATCTTTTTGATTTTTGGGTTTAATAAACATGTTGTTTTACCTTGAAATTTCGGGGACAAAATTTTTTTGAGGGGGGAAGATTTGTAACCCCACTCTTCTTCATTTTTGAATTTTAAAAGTTTTTCTATATGAGGTTGATTAAATGAGCTAATTAATCCAAAAATTAAATAAATATTTTAAAGTTTTTATATTTTCTATATTTAAATTTTTTTTGGAAATTCTTGAGTTTAGAATCCTGTATTGGTCCTTAGTTTGGGCTTTGTCACAAAAGAGGGTTCTAATGAATTTCTAGTTGGGACAGCAACTCTGAGTCCTTAATTCAAAATTTTGAATTAGGAAATACTTTTCGTATCAATTTTTTCATGGCAGTTGAGACATCTACTCAAATTTTGGCACCAATTCCTAGCATTCGTTATAAGCAAACGGCTACTACTATATATTCCTCTCGAGTCCTTCCTTTCTGTTAGCATTCTTCTTCAACTCTTCTTTCCATTTATTTCATTTCCTCCTTACCATTCCCTCAAACTGAAGAATCTCGTGGCAATGAAGACGACGATGGCTCATGGCAATGAAGACAACGATGGCTCGTGGCAATGAAGACAACGAGGGCTTCATCCTTCCTTGATTGAACAGAGCACGAGCAGCAGTTCTTTTTTCCTTTCCTCTCTAGCATGAAGTTTGGTAAGAGATCGGTCTCCATTTCTCTGTTGATACTTTGATTCGAAGAGTTCTTGCCTGATCTGAGGATTTTCAATTTCCTCATGGTTCCTGATTAGATCTAGATCGATCGTGATACATCTACTTCACGAAGTAGCAACAACGAGATCGGGAATATCAAGTCCGACTGCTCTCTGGTCAGCGAGAACCGATCGATCGAGGAAATCTAAGGGATCGAACCTTAATTGAACTCTACAGGTGAGAAATTACTGTCTCTGTTTCGAATTTTCCTTGAAATTCTTATGCAAGAGTTTGGCTTTGGAATTTTGAAGATCTCGAGCGTCTGATTGAGTTTTGTGGATCAAGCTTTTTGATCCTCGTTATCATAGAAGAATTCTCGTAATTTTGAGTTTGATTTGTTTCAAACAGAATTATAAACTCATAACTCTATTTCCTAAGCACCACTTGTTTAATGTTTTGTCCCAACCCGAACTGTGGAGACAATTTGGACGCGAGGCTTGTGTCTGAACCCGAGAGAGTGTTCCAACTTCATTGGACTCGTCACCCTCAGGTAATACCTTGTTTTCCCTCCTGTTGTTGGTTTGATTTGTAGTAATTGATGGAGGTTGGTCGGGCTTGTAGTCAAGTGTAGGAGCGGTCGTGTGTCCGTGTCCAGATAAATTTTGGTGCAGGCGCTTCGTGTCTACCGTAGAGTGGGTACTGAGGGACAGACTTGGGCAGCCTTCAAGAAGCTGTTCAAGGAGAAGTTCTTTCCAGACGTAACACTGGGAGGCATAGAGCAGCAGTTCGAGAGTCTGGTTCAGAGGAACCAGACAGTCGAAGAGTATGCTGGAGAGTTCCGCTGGATGAGCAGATTTATTGAGGATCTGAGTGAGACGACGAAGGTGAGGAAGTTCCGTAGAGGTTTGATCAGGGAGGTCCGATCCTTGACCAAGAGTGACCGGGATTCTACTTTTGTGAAGATCCTAGTAGGAGCTGTGGCAGCAGAGGATGACCTAGGGCTGAAGCTGAAGAGAGGTCGTAATTTATACGGAGCCAGTAGCAGTGGAGGCCAGGCCAAGTGGCCCCACTTTCAGTAGCAGTACCAGTAGAGGCCGTTCCAGCAGCAGCTTCAGGGACAGGGCCATGCATATTTTCAGCAAGTACAGCAGCAGCAGGCACCCAGGCACCAGCAGACCACCAGTTGTACCTTCTACGAGAAGCCAGGGCACGGGTGAAATGACTGTAGAAAGAGGCTGGGGAGGTGCCAGATGTGTGGTTCGTCGGACCACCAGATGAGAGACTATCCCATAGCGGCGATTCGCCCGACACCAGGAGGAGGAGGAGGAGCTAAGGCTCCAGTAGGCCAGCAGAAGGGACCACCATTGCTGACACCGCAGCAGAGGTTCATCCAGCACCAGTAGCAGGCCAGGGGAGGCCAGCAGGGGCGAGCTTTCGCCATGGCAGCTGAGGATGCAAAAGCTATTGGAGAGCTTATTGCAGGTTCTGTTCTTTTTGACTCCTTTCCTGCTTTCGTATTGTTTGATTCTGGGGCTTCCCATAGCTTTGTGCCAGTATCTTTTGCTATTATACACCATCTTGCTTCTGAATCGTTGCCTAGGACTTGCAAGATCATGAACGGGGGTGGCATCATCCTTGTCAGTAATATTTGTATGGATCGAAGAGTAGTTTTGGGAGGCCAAGAACTGGATGTGAGTCTGCTCGTAATGCCACTACCGAACTATGATATAGTACTCGGGATGGATTGGTTGAGCAGGCACCATGCTTGTATAGATTGTCATGGTGGCAGAGTTTTTTTCCGTCCGCCAGGAGAGCCAAAGTACGAGTTCGCCAGACAGGAGGCGGAGTAGAGCAGCAGAGTCTTCTGCAGAGTTTCAGTTGAGGAGCAGACAGTGCCACATCCATTGATAGCAGAGTTCATGGATGTCTTTTTGGAGGACATGCCAAGACTACCACCGGATAGAGACGTTGAGTTCTCTATAGACTTAGTGCCCGGCGTAGAGCTGATATCTCAACACGTCTATAAGGTAAACAACAGCAAGTTGGTAGAGTTGAAGAAATAGGTGGATGAGTTGCAGGACAAGGGCTTCATCCGATCTATTTCTTTACTATGGGGTGCACCAATGCCTTTTGTACCTAAGAAGGACAGGACGGTATGGATGTGTAACGACTACAGGACACTCAACAACCTTACGATCAAGAATAAGTACCCACTGCCGCGGATTGATGATCTCTTTGATCAGTTGAGCGGAGCTAGGGTATTCTCGAAGATTGATCTGAGGTCAAGCTACCATCAGATGAAGGTAAAGAGGGAGGATATCCCGAAGACAGCATTCAGGACGCAGTATGGCCAGTTTGAGTTTATGGTGATGCCGTTTTGGTTGACTAACGCCCCGGTGGTATTCATGAACCTGATAAACAAGGTGTTCACCAGTACTTGGACAAGTTCGTAGTGGTGTTCATCGATGATATATTGGTGTACTCGAAGACCGCAGCAGAGGATGAGGAGCATTTGATATTGGTTCTGAAGACTCTCAGGAAGGAGGAGCTTTATGGCAAGCTCTCGAAGTGTGAGTTCTTCCTGGATCGAGTTGACTTCCTGGGTCATGTTGTGACTGGAGATGGGATCTCAGTTGACCCGAGGAAGATCATGACAGTTGAGACGTGGACAGCAACGAGTTCAGTTACGGAGATCAGAAGCTTCTTGGGATTTGTAGGCTACTACAGGAGGTTCGTCCAGGATTTCTCCCGGGTTCCAGAGCCATCGACTAGGCTGACCTGAAAGGACACAAAGTTTATCTGGTTGAAGGAGTGTTAGGTCGCTTTTGATGAGTTGAAGAAGCGGTTGACGACACCTCCGATTCTGACATTGCTATCAGGACCTGGCGGGTCCACTATCTACAGTGACGCCTCGAGGAAGGGTTTGGGCTGTGTCTTGCAGCAGCATGGGAAGGTAATTGCCTATGCTTCCAGGCAGTTACGTCCGCTTGAGGAGAACTACCCTACCCACGACTTGGAGTTGGCGGCAGTTATTTTTGCCTTGAAGTTGTGGAATCACTATTTATACGGAGAGCGAATGAAGATTTTTACAGACCACATGAGCTTGAAGTATGTGTTTATACAGAAAGAGCTCAACATGAGGCAGCGTAGATGGTTGGAGTTGATGAAGGACTTCGACATTTTACTGCAATATCATCCAGAGAAGGCCAACGTGGTTGCCGATACTTTAAGCAGATATCCGATAGCCATGTGTTTGATGGTAGATTGTCACTTGCTAGCAGATCTGGAGAGCCTGGGGATCGTGGTGCTAGTATCAGGAGTGGAGATATAGATGTGGGGTCTGCAGATTCAGTCGAACTTGATTGAGAGGATCAAGTCAACTTAGTTCAACGATGTTGCTCTGCAGTTCATCCGAGAGCAGGCTCGAGCAAGATTGGTGGATGAAGAGTTCACCATTATAGAGGATGGCACATTGAGGTACGGTTCCAGACTGTGTGTGTCCAGTAGAGAGCTTTAGGAGCAGGTTATGCAGGAGGCCCACCTATCTCAGTACTCTATACATCCAGGTGCCAATAAGATGTATAGGGATCTGAGGGAGCATGTATGGTGGTATGGAATGAAGTGGGAGGTAGCACTCTTCGTCGCTAGATGTTTGGTCTGCCAGCAGGTATAGGCAGAGAGGCAGAGGCCAGAAGGTTTGTTACAGACGTTGCCCATTCCGAAGTAGAAGTAGGAACACATTAAGATGGACTTTGTTTCGGGATTACCGCGTATGCCAGGAGGAAAAGACGCGATTTGGGTCATCGTAGACAGGTTGACCAAATTAGCCCATTTTTTGCCATTTAAAGTGGGTTTGTCTACCAAGAATCTAGCATAGATGTATATGCGACAGATTGTCAGAATTCATGGAGTTCTGGTGAGCACTGTCTCGGATCGGGATAATCACTTTACTTCCTATTTCTGGCGGAGTCTGTATATTAGCTTGGGCACTCAGCTCAAGTTTAGTACTGCATACCACCCTCAGACGGACGGACAGTTAGAGTGGACTATTCAGACACTCGAGGACAAGTTGCGGACTTGTATCATGGACTTTAGAGGATCCTGGGAGGATCATCTGCACTTGGTGGAGTTTGTATACAACAACAGTTTTCAGGCCAACATCGAGATGTCATCGTTCGAAGCACTGTACGGGCGTAGATATCGTACACCCTTGTCTTAGGATGACGTTAGAGAGCGAGCTTTATTGGGACCTGAGATGGTTGTGGATGCAGCCGAGAAGGTGAAGCTCATCAGGGATCGACTTCGCGTGGCGCATGACAGACATCGGCATTGGGCCGATAGCCACCGCAGACCTTTGGAGTTTGAGGAACAGCTTAAAGATAGGATTAGAATTAGGATTGGTTTGTTTTGTGATTTGTTTGATTATTATAGTTAATTTGAGACCTTGCTTGTTGTTAGGTTGAAGATTTGGTTTTCTTAAGGATATCTCCAACACGTGGTACTATATGCTTTGGTAGCCTGTGCTTCATCGGACCTTTCGTTATCAGCGAGAGAGTCGGTGATGTGTCATATAGGCTAGACTTGCCACCTGCATTAGAGGGAGTCCACAACGTATTTTACATATCGCAGTTGAGACGGTACGTGGCAGACCCTAGCCATGTACTCGATCATTCCGAGATCGAGGTGGGACCTACTCTTAGCTATCCAAAATAGCCTGTGGAGATTCTGGATCAATGAGAGAAGGTAATAAGGAACCAGACGATGCCCTTGGTTCGCGTCGCTTGGAGGCATCATTCTCCAGGAGAGTCTACCTGGGAGAGGGAGGATGAGATGCGTGAGCGATACCCTTATCTTTTTGGACCGTGAGGTATGATTTTCTATCCTTCTCATCAGTTTAGTTTCGCCTTTCAATTTCGAGGTCGAAATTATTATAAGGAGGGTAAACTTGTTACTACCACATTTTTAGCTTGAAGGTATTTTGGTCATTTTTGACTTTTTATGAAATTGAATTTTTTATTAATTATATATGTGCTAATTATTTAATTGAGCCTTAACTAAGAAGTTAACCTAATCTAGATATGACCATGAGGTTAGATATTTGATTAGAACATTCCTACTAAGTGCCCAGATTACTAATATCTAGATATTTGCTAGTGAGCTATTTTTAGAGAGATATTTTAAAAGAAAACCATAGAAATTGGTTGGGCCTTTGAATTAAGCTTTGTTTTCATTGTTAGAAGCCCATAGCCACCATTCTACAATTCCCTAACCCTAACCTAACTATCTTATAGGATCCACCATAAGTATCAACACTTGTTCATCTTGCCTCTTTTAATACCTACATCAAATCCTAAATTAGTTCTTCCCCAATTTCTCCCCCTTTATCCAAATTGATCCCAAATTGAGCCTAGACTCTTGCATCATCATCCCCAATAGTAGAGAAGGCTAGTGGAGGCTTGCTAGCAAGATTTTGGGAGCTTTAGACCATAGCAAATTGGAAGGAAGACCTCATTCTAGGCTTGTTCATTGAGATTTACTCTCAATAGGTAAAACCGTTCAAATTCATTCAAATTCCTGTTTTCATTCCATAGATGCATTCATTTAGGTATACCCTAGCTATAGACCAAGTTTGGTAGGAATTGGAGTCCATTTGATATACGTATCGGACACGTATCGGTGTCCTATTTAAAGTGTTTGATGAAATGCTTGTGTGAAACTTTTTATTATGTTTTTTAAAATAAATTACATGTTTGGATAGCCCTTGGCATGCTGATCAGATATCTCTAACTCTGAGTACGATTTGGATTCGTGTCCGTGTCCAAAATAGACAAGAACGTGTTGTACGAGGCCTCGCGCACGTGTCCTATTGCTGCACGTTGAGTGCTCGCAGCACAGGCCACGTGGGTGCGTGCCACTTGGCATGGACATGGTGGCAGTGACTGACGTGTTACCCCCTAAGTTTCATGACCTATTGTGTCGTGTCGGACACAAATTCGAAGGTGCACTGGTTTCGCACAATGACTATGTAGTGTGTTTTCGCCACTGATACGTGCTTCGTGTCGCGTCCAGACACATCGTGGACGCATGGCGAAGTGTCCAGTGGGTAGCCCTATACCTGGGCTAGGTGTGGACACGAGCACAGGGCTCCACGTGGCGTGTGTCGTATCCACGAGAGCTCGAACACGCTGTACGAGCTCACTGATACACTGTGTTGGCTGAGCAATGTAATTCTCTGTTTTTGGACACTTGTGTCCAGTGTTTGGATACGTAGACACACCCGGCGGTGCTCCGTGCCGGGCTGTGCGCTGGAGGGGGGACCTCGTGACTCGTGCCCCTCCCTCGGGCAGAGCCCCCCCCCCCCCCCGCTCGGGCAGAGTGCCTTCGAGCCACGCGTCCTCGGGCCTCGTGCTCTTCCCCCCTTCGCGCAGCGAACGTCTCCCCCGCCCGGTCCCCACCGGGTTCGCTCCGCCCGGAGGCCGCGCCGCTGCGCCCTCCCCTTAGAGTCGTGCCACCCCCTTCCCCTCCCTCGCCGCCTCGCCCGGTCCCCTCCGACTGACTCGCCGCCGTGCCTGGGCCCCCTCCGGCTGCCTCCGCCCACTGCCAGGACTCCTCATCGTCGGACCACCCTTGCTCTCTCGACCTGCCTCCGGGCACAGCACTGGGGGGGCCCGAGGCTCCTCCGTATCCCCGCCGGTCGCGTCCACCGCTTGTAACGCTCCAGTCCCAAAATACGTAGGACCAAGTACGTAGACATGCCAGCTGTATTCATACGAAGTACGTAGGTCTCGTATGAATACATAAGCTGTAAAATGCAGTAATCCAAGACAAACTAAATCTCATCCATAATGAAAAGAATAATAGTATAAATTCAACATGAATATTTATGATACAATCGTTGGGCGGAGACAAAGTCCACTACCAACTATCTCAATGAAAGAAATGTACAAGAATCGATCAATATAATAGCAAGACGAACCAAGTGCAATCGTCTTCGAAGGAATGGAGAAGACCACAATCTCGGTTAGGATACCTGCGGAAGACATGAACACACACCTGGGGAATAACCAGGTCCTCAGACGGACGTAGCAAGATACAGGAAGAACATGCTAATATGAACTGTCAGAATAAAATAATATATAAATGACTATTCTAGACACAAATATGCAAAGGAGATTCTAACCGCCTAATGTGCAATTTAGAGGACAACTTTTATGCGTATGGGTGGGATTTTAGGCTATATGTACGTAACTGGCATCCAGTCATCTGTATCCGGCCGTAACGTCCAAAACGTCAGAGGGTATCTGCAAATAAATTGCCACAGTTCCATCCGGAGACTGTGGTTTACCTGTTTGGCTTCCCATACGCACTAGCGACTGTCCTCCCCCAATATTTTCTATACTGTTCAAGTCATGTCCATGGCTCGTCCAGTTTTGTAACTGCTTGAGTCTCTAAAACCCTAGTCATAGCAGTTACGATCATCTACCGTCACACGACAATAAAGATAGCTAGTTAATAAGTCGTGCCCCTAATAAAATGCCTCAAACCGTGTAGTGTAAGTGTCATGGCAAGCGGAGATATAAAAATATCCTGCAATAGGAGGGTAGTCCGCTAACACTAAGTTAACATGCATATAGTAAAGTAAAACGACTAATAGAGTCGCTTGCACCCAAGTGTGGCTTGGACGCGCAGTTTATAACAAAGGAAACTAACAATATGAAACAAAATAAATAATGCAGAAAATAAATAATTTGACAGTAAATTAGCAAGGTATACTTGCCTGGTGGGACGCCTGGTGTGCTGCAATGATCAAGGTAGCACAAAATATGACTTCGGTGTAACAACTATACAAGGTGACCTCGGATAACGGCACGGACGGTTCCATCGGGTGTAGGACGGTCAGATTAGTGAGGGTTGGCATAAGGTAGTTTGGAATTGGCAAGGAATATGAAGATTGGGACTGGTCATGGACAAGAGGGAATTCAAAAGAAAATGATAATAATGTATATTCTATTTTTAGAAAACTATTTATAATACTTTGAAAAACTATATTTTGTTTACTTTAGCTATCCATATTCTAGAAAATCATAAACTAATATATCAATATACTTTTTAGATTTATATAGCAGATTTAAAACAGACGTAGGGTCAAGCCCAATATTAAAATACTTATGTATAAACTTATATCTTAAATAACTTATATATAAAAACCATTTAGAAATTTCCTATAGTTTATATAACATCTACTAAATACTTTATATATATATATATATATATATATATATATATATATATATATATATATATATATATATATATATATATATATATATATATATATCGTAGTGATGAAAACCTAAATTAATTTATACAAGGAACATATATCTGATTTAGAAAATTTTGTGAAATTAACCTACCCATATTATAAAAATAGAAATTCAACCTTAATGAGCCCTATATGTATATATTATATTATTTAAAATAACTATAAAAATGGTAACAATAATTAATAATAAATAATATACTAATTAAACTCTTTATACTAATAAAGGAAACTATTTATACTAATAAAATAATTAATATACTAATAAAACTGTTTACACTAATAATTAATACTTAATTAATAAACTGCTTGTACTAATAAAATAATAATCATAATCATAAAAATCTAATTTACTACTCTTCTCTTTTTCTTTTTCTTTTTTTTTACAGCGAGAACGGGAGGGTGAGGATGGGGAAACGGGAGTGGAAGAGTGGGAAAGGGTCGGCTCCGGTCGTCGGGAGAAGATCGGAGGGGGAGCTGCGGTGGCCGGGCGCGGTGGTTAGGGCTCAAAGGGGGCGGTGTGGTCGGAAGTGGAGTGGGAAGAGGAAGACGGAGGGGGAGATCGGCACGAGGTTTGGTGGCGGCGTGCTTTTCCGGGCGACGATCGGAGCGGCCTGCTGTGGGGGCTCCAGCGTGAGGGTTTCGGCTCCGGGCGGAGCTCGCGGCCTAGAGGCGGATGGTCGGGGGAGGATGAGGGCTGCGAAAGCTCGTCGGCGGGTGGCCGGGCGCACGCGAGGCGGTGGCGCTCCAGATCCGGCCGACGGTGGCGAGGAGGATCGGGCGGCTGCGGGGGTTACTCGACGACGGAGGTCAGGGTCACGGTCAGCCAAAATCAGGTGAGTGGCTTGGCCTTGCTGGGATTTTTGGTTTAATTTATGCTGTGGTTGTGACGGCGGCCGTCGGTCTCTGGTCGGGCGTGGCCGGGTACGACTTGTGGTGGTGGTGTCGAGGTTGGTAGGGTGGTCGGATTGGAACGGTCGGAAGGACGTGGCGGAGGGTTTTGTCGAGGGATGGCCGGAGTTGGCTTAGGGTTCCGGTGTGGTGGTGGTGTCGATGATGGTGATGGTGGTGGTTTAGGTGGTGCTGCAGTCGAGTGGCGGTGGGTCTGGGATAACTGTGGTCGGCGCGGACGGAGAAGCGGTGGCGTGCTGTGGTCATCGGTGATAGTCGATGGCTCGGGATGCTGGGAACAGGGGAAGCAGGGGAGCTAGGGTTAGGCTTAGGATTTGAGATTTGATGGTGTGTCGGGGGTGTCCGACACGGAGAAGATGAAATTGTATTTGTAAAAAAACATGGAATAAGAATTTGGACGGAAAACACGGACACGATGCACGCACGTATACTTGTGGAGAAATTTGTGGGGTAATTGGCTTGTGGAATTAATGGAGGAGTACCTACCTATTTATAGGATGTGGGAATTCCCAGTTGGATAAGGATTGGACCCAATTTAATTATTTAAATTCAAATTGGGTTCAATCTATAATTTAAATCTAATTATAGATAATTTACCATATACGTTTTAAAACAAAAAATTTAAATCCAATAAAATCCAAATCCAAGTCGAATTAGATAAATCTAATCTAAATTAATATAGATAAATTACATTTTCAAATAAAAGCTATTTGAAATCTTTTCAAATGTAACTTATCATAATCAATTAAATTTAAACCAAAACACTATTTTTAAAAATACTTTTTCAAAAAATAATAAAATATAAATATTAATTAATTTCAAAAATAGAATTATATTTATAAATTTAAATTTTCGTACCTATGAAATAAATATTTGCATAAAATATTGTTTTCAAAATTACCATTTAAATTATTACCATTAAATTCAAAATATCTTTTTATAAATAATAATAATTAATTAATTTCGAAAATCATAATAAATATTTAAGTATTAATAGGAAATAATTTTAAACTACCTTTTTAATAATTTAGATAAAACAATTTCGGAAATAAACATAAATAATCAAAACTTTAAAATACCTTCTTGCTAAATTACTTTTAATAAAAATAATTATTATATATATTATTTTGAAACCAACATCGATAATAAAATCAAAAATATTTTTCTAAAAATATGTACTTCGCACATATTCGTACTCGACGAGTAAATACGAAAAACCCAAATTTTCGTATGACGTACAATACGACTATGCGACGTACAATACAAAATTTTAAATTAGTACCAAATTTTTTTAAAAAAAATACAGTAGAAATTTAGGGGTTTTACATCCTACCCAACTTATAAGAATTTCGTCCTCGAAATTAAGAATTCGTAGGGGGTGAGAGGGCACAAAACAATTTACAATGGTCAACGAAAGATGCATTAGGAAATCTCGATTTCAATAACGGCAAGGGTAATCATGGGTTAACACAAGAAGGAAAAATAAGTGGGGGTTAAAGTTAGAATATGCAATAAAGGTTAGGGAGAATGGTTTAAATACCTAGAATGTATGATTTGAGAGTAGGTCGAGGGTCATAGGTAATAGGGTAGCTAGAGGAATTTCTAGTCCCACGCCTCCGTCCTTCTAAAATAGGTAGAGACGAAAGCAATGAGGTGTTAAATGACGATTTTATCGAATACGAA